>CAJQZJ010032991.1:2448412-2483679 GCA_907164525.1 Lophiomys imhausi | reverse complement strand
AAAAAAAAAAAAAAAAAAAAAAAAAAAACCTTGTAACTCTTGTAATAAGGCACATACAGTACTACTATTTTTAATAGGACCTGTTAATTCTAATACTTTTACTGCGTTGACCACATAGACTGAATCCGAGATCAAATTGAATGTAAATTGACATCTTTTAAACATCTCAATTACTATTTTCAACTCTACTATTTGGGGGGAGCCTGGTTGAAATTGGCATAGCACGGGCTCTTGTCTTTCTATCAAATAGGCTCCGCAGCCTGTCTTTGAGCCATCAGTAAACACATTTGGTGACCCTTGAAGTGGTACTGCTGAAGTAACCTTAGGGAATATCACTGGGTGCTCCTTAAAAAATGATAGCAATGGATGTTTAGGATAATGGTTATCAATGACTCCTTCAAAGCTACATTGTAATATTGCCCAATCATCTACAGTGCCACACAAAATCTTAATTTGATGACTGGAATAGGGCACTATTATACTGGCAGGAGCAACTCTAAAAGACTGTAAACATTGTTGGATACCAATCAAGGCTAAAGCAGCAACTGCAGTGGGATAATGTTCTATGGATTTTTTTGGAGAAATCTTCGAATAAGTCCATAATAATGGTCTATCCTGCCATAACAATCCTGTAGGTTGACCATAGGTGGCAAATATGCACAATGCAATGGGCTGTCCTTCCTGCCATCTCTTTAGGAAGGCACTCTGTAACCTTTCTTCCACTTTACATAAAGCTTTTCTTGCTTCTTCTGTTAATTGCCTAGGAGAATTAAGTGTTGAATTACCTTTCAAAATATCATATAGGGGTCTTATTTCATAATTTGGTAGCTTCAAATAGCCTCTTACCCAATTGATATCTCCTAACAACCTTTGAAAATCATTTAGAGTCTTTAAATTATCTTTTCTTATCTCAATCTTTTGAGGTATTATCTTTTCAGGTCCAATCTTCGCTCCTAAATAATTAACCACATTTTTCTTTTGAACCTTATCAGGAGCTATAAACAACCTTTTCTTTTTTAATAATTGAACTAATTCTTCATAGGCCTGATCTAACATTTGTTCACTCTTAGCTGCCAGTAAGATAACCATATAATGAACACATCTCAAATCTGGAAAATTCTTTCTCAAGGGAGCAATGGCTTCCCCCACATACAGTTGGCACAGAGTGGGGCTGTTTGCCATGCCCTGAGGTAATACTATCCATTCAAACCGCTGATCAGTTTCTTCATGGTTACAGGATGGAACAGTAAATGCAAATCTTTCACTATCTTTGGCACACAAAGGGATGGAGAAAAAACAATCCCTTATATCTATAACTATTATGGGCCATGAGGCTGGCAAAGATGATAAAAGCGGCAAGCTGCGTTGCACTGGGCCCATGATCTGCATTTGTTGATTTATGGCACACAGGTCATGTAACAATCTCCATTTTTCAGATTTCTTTTTAATGACAAAGATAGGTGTATTCCAGGGAGATACAGATGGCTTTATATGCTTTAAAGACATCTGTTCATCCACCAACTCTTTGGCTGCATTCAATTTTACAGAGGAAAGTGGCCACTGAGGAACCCATACTGGGTCCTCCATCTTCCAAGTTATGGGAATGTCCTCCTCAGTGGACCCTAGGAAAAACCCAGGCCCTGTCTCTTTTGTCTTTGTTGGACAGATATGGGACTCTTCCGCCCCTGTAAATATTTTCCTATTCCAAAGACTGGAGCATATCCCATATCTTGTACCATACGTTGGGCTGAATCAGAATAGTCATTACTCAATTTAAATCCCATATCCTTTAAAAGGTCTCTTCCCCAAAGGGAGATAGGGAGCTCAAGTACATATGGCTGCATTTCTCCTGAGTAGCCTTCTTGGTCCTGCCACTTTAATAATCTTGCACTCATATCTGGAGTCTTAGCATAACCCAGGCCTTGAAGTGTTTGAGAAGAGGCTTGTATGGGCCAACCTGAAGGCCAGTCTTTCTTTGCTATGATACTCCTATCAGCCCCAGTATCCAAAAGGCCCAGGATCTTTTTACCATCAACTTTTAACTCCAAGATGGGGCGTTGGTCCAAATCCAAGGAGAGAAAAGTCAGATCCGTGCCTGTGGACCCAAAACCATCTTTTCCTCTCTCTCGATCCCTTGCCGCATAGCGATCATGTAAGCTCGGCAAAATGACCAACTGAGCAATTCTATCTCCAGGAGAGATAGCTGTTATACCACAGGGGGAGGCTACCATGATCTTAGCCACTCCTGTATAATCTGGATCTATAACCCCAGGATGGACAATAAGTCCTCTCAAGGCTGATGATGACCTCCCTAACAGCAAACCAACTGTACCAGGTTCAAGGGGTCCTTTAAAATCTGTTTCAATTAACTGGACCCCCATTTGGGGCGTTAATACGAGTTTGGTGGTGGAGCAGAGGTCCAATCCTGCTGAGCCTGCAGTGGCTCTCTGTGGTCTCTTGGATGGCGGAGGGTTGGCCATCTCTCTTGATTCTGTTCTTTGTCCTGATTCTCTACTGCCCCATATATTTGTGGGCCCTGGGGTTGTGGGCCCCGCTGTCCGTTTTTTGGACGAGCGCCACCATAACCTTGAGTCAAAGGCTGGCCATGGATGTCTGTCACTGAACGGCACTCATTAGCCCAATGGTTCCCTTTTTTACATTTTGGGCATAACCTCGGCTGCCTGGGGCATTGTGCAATTCCTGTACTTTTTGTACTCCTTCCCTCGAGGCATTGTCTTTTAAAGTGTCCCATCTTGCCGCACTTAAAACAAACTCCTGGACTTCCTCCACCTTTTTTGGTCAACTGTACTACCACGGCAGCAAGACCAGAATTAGGTAACGGCCCTCCAAGTTCTCTACACACTTTCATCCAGGCTTCTAGCCCTTTGTTCTTGTAAGGGGTGATAGCGGCTCTACACTCTTTGGTACATTGCTCATAGACCAATTGTTTTATTAGTGGCATAGCAGCATCCAGGTCACCAAAAATCTTCCCTGCCACTTCCACCAATCATGCCACAAAGTCTGAAAAGGGCTCCATGGGGCCCTGTAGAATCTTAGTTAAGTTCCCACTCACTTCCCCTTTGTTAGGAAGGGATTTCCAAGCCTTGATAGCTGTCTGGTTTATTTGTTCATAAACCTGACTGGGATATCCTGTCTGCTGGTTGGCAAATCTCCCCTGCCCAAGCAGCATATCTCTATCCCAGGCTGGATTTCCATTTCTCTGATTAATGGCTGCTTGCTCAGTGGCATACTCAATCAAGAAAGCTTTCCAGTCTAAGTATTGTCCTGGACTTAAGCAGGCGCGGGCCAGGCCACTCCAATCACTCGGAGTCATACAATGTCTGCTTAATGCTTCTAATTGAGCCAATGTCAAAGAAGCGGTAATGCCATAGGTACGAACCGACTCTGCAAGGGATTTAATTACTTTAAAATCAAGCGGTTCCTCGTACCTGTTCCCTTGTGGGTCTTGGTATACCGGATAGGCAAACTGTAATTCTGTTCTTACTTGTGTCCACATCCCTGGGCAGAAAGATCTCCCTACTTTCAGGGACTGAACAGGCTGATCTATCTGAACGGCTTCTGGGTATGGATGGGGAGTTGAAGGCGCCACGGCAATGGCTTCACTTACATTGACTGTCGCCAACGTGTCTTTTTCTTTTACCTTTTTCTTTTCCCTTTTTCTAATAGCAGTCCTCTCCAACTGTTCTATTAGAGCGTGTAGCTCCCCTTCAGAATCCGTGCCCTCTGAGTCCTCAAGGTCTCTAAAATCTCTAAGATCGGGATAGAGAGGGACCTTCTTTTTGCTTCCCTTTTCACTGTCTGTTTGCTCAGATCTTTCCCCTTGCAGCAGTTCCAAGGCTGATTCTCCCTCCTTGATTGCGTTACAACATCTCTGATCTTCTAAACAACTCCTCACCATCTTCCAAACCGGTCTTACTCCGTGCTTTAGAGCACCTTGCTCCCAAGCAAAATCCAAGTCCCTGCCTAATTTGTCCCAGCAGGATACCGTAAGATTCCCGGACACTGCAAACCATGGAGCCACGGAGTCGCATTCATTCAAAAATCTCTCTAGGGTTGACTTCCTAAGTTTCAAATTCCTAGCTAAAAGTAGCTCCTGAAGAGCCAGAAAAATTGGATGTGACTGAGACGGTCCCATGATTAACAATTTACTTTCAGTTCGCAGTTTCCTGTGAAACTTTACCTTTAGTTCGCAACTTCTGCGAAACTTTACCTTTAGTTCGCAATTTTCCGTGAAACTTTACCTTTAGTTCGCAATTTCCGCGAAACTTTATTGTCCCAAATTATCCCGGGAACTTACCAGTGCACTGCCCCTGACTGCAGGATTTCTGAGTCTTTTCTGGTTCCCCGTACGGGCCACCACTTGTTGCGTCGACCTCGACCAGCAAGAATGACGCAACTCGCAAAAGCTCTTCTCAAGCAGTTTATTCAGGTCCCTTGAAAACAGTCTTCCGAATGCCCAGGCAGACCCAACCCACAGGCTAAATACTATATGAACAGCCAATCAAGTAAAGCCATGTGGTGCTATCTTAGAGGCCCATGTATGCGGAATCAAGCCAGATCAGTGGTCTTAGCCAAATATGGACTTGTTTACCACCGAGAGCGCTCACCATCGGGCTGGTGGAAGGCAGAAACCGGTGCCATCTTTAGGGTGCGGCACGTCGCAGCTCTCTACACTTAAGTTTCCAGAGGAAGCATCCATTATGGTAGGAGAAACATGATAATAGGGAAAGAAGCAGAGCAATAACATAGCAAAATGTATTCAGGAAGCAGAAAGAAAACTGATAGTAGGGAAGATTATAAGCTCTCAAAGTGATGTTTTCCTCCAGCAAGGTTCTGTATCCTAAGGGCTCCTTAAGCAGACCAAACAGCACTGCCTACTAGGGCAGTAAGTCTTCACATATATGGGCCTCTGAGGGATCTTCCCTGTTCAAGACACTCTACTTATATGATCTCTAAACTGGGCTTATTGAAGTTTGAAATTTTACTATTTTCACTTTTCATATTTTTTTTTTTTTTTTTGGTTTTTCGAGACAGGGTTTCTCTGAATATCTCTGGCTGTCCTGGACTCGCTTTGTAGACCAGGCTGGCCTCGAACTCACAAAGATCCGCCTGCCTCTGCCTCCCAAGTGCTGGGATTAAAGGCGTGCGCCACCACCGCCCGGCGACTTTTCATATTTTTAATAACCACTTAACCATCTTCCTCTCTTAAGTATCATGTGTTGTCCCCAAATTCAATGTCCTAAATGATTAACTCTGGCCCATTTTGATTGGTGATCAAATATCTTTAATTAGTCCATACCTTAAATATTCAGGACCCACCATTGCCTGCATCTGCATCTACTTCCTCTTTCTAATTTTAGTTCTTCCTCTTAAACTTCTTTATAAACCCTATATCCCAATTTAAAGTTTGCCTGACATTCTTTTAAGTATCTGTAATGCAATCTTACACATAACTCTATACAATTCTCTCAACTAAGAAGACTTCCTTTACCTTTTTTGTCTCCATGTTGAACTTTAAGTAGTAGTTCTTGCCAGTCCTTATCTTCTAACTCTGGCTTCACTATTTATGTACCTGACTTGTCTCTCTTTGTAGTCTATGAGCCCTTGAGGGAAGAATCCATATCTGGTTCACTTCTTTCATTTCCAAAGCATTCACACCTGAATAATCAATTGCTGACCCTATGAACCAATTAATATTTAAAATATTTTACAGTATAAAAGCAATAAGCTAAATATCTAATATAATAGTACTTTGTGAGAAGGCTAGTTTTCTTATCAGGAACGGCTTATTGTGATATGATTTCTGGAGAACAAAGAATACTATTGCCATTTCCAAATGTCTCAAGATTCCAGTCGTCCACCTGTAGAAAATTGTGAAGGTTCTTATTCTTACTTTGCCTAGTAATTGTTTTGTCCCATGAGCTTCAAAGGATGTGAGCTTGTTAAATAAAGTTATCTATCATACATGTTATCAAATAAGAAATTATAGAATGACCCAGAAGGAGGATGTAGAAGTACATAGAAAAAATAAGCCATAGATGAAATCAGTTGGAAACAAAGACCATTCAAGTCTCTTGCTCTGCTGGTAGTATTTTAAAACCAGCTCTCTGGGTCAAGAAAAGTCCTTGTTTGTAAACTTGTGCATTATTTCCACTTCCATGTTACTAACCATTGCTGAACATGGAATTGTAAAATATATGCACCTGGAGTGTGACAAAGCTATTATGAAGCTACTCAGTCACATTATTTACCATACCACACCATTCTTTACTGTGGGGGAAGATTTCCTGCAGTGCACGAGACACTCTATGAAATTGATGTCACACTTCTGTAGAAATTACTTTTTCCCAGCCAAGTGGGGTATTTAAAAATCCCTTTTCCAATGGTCTGAGCTTAGT
Source organism: Lophiomys imhausi (assembly GCA_907164525.1). Classification (NCBI taxonomy): domain Eukaryota; kingdom Metazoa; phylum Chordata; class Mammalia; order Rodentia; family Muridae; genus Lophiomys; species Lophiomys imhausi. The sequence goes on along the minus strand of CAJQZJ010032991.1, from coordinate 2,477,260 downwards.
CAGATCTGAGATATGTGCACAGCATGAAAACATGTCCTCCTTGAAGCCACAATGATGGTCCGCTGTGTGAAGCTAAGAGAAACGGAATGAAGAAAAGTCTTGTGTAACACAGGTCAAGAGAACCTAACTTTCTCATTTGCTCTCCTACTTTGCAACTACCAACATTTCCCCTGTCTTTACTTTTCTCACATATATCTACCTCATTTAGTCATATTTAATCTCCACTCATTTCACCCCGCTCTCTGTTCTGGGGAACTGATAGGAGAATAGACGATCTGTTTTCAATTGTCAGTGTTCTAAGTTACTCAGGATGATCCAAAAAAAGGGTCACTCCAGGAAGCAATAAGGCTTTGCATATAGGTCCAGCAGGGAGGTCCAGCCTCAATGAACTGAACCTCCCACAGATGTGCAGAAGACATTCATTGATTGTTACACAAAAGTTGTTTTTTTGGGGGGCGGGGGTAAAACAAGTTCCTAATACAAAAGCTTCTAATCTAGTCTATACATTTTGTGAAGGAAAACATCATGCCCCTGCAGCTTTAATCCTTATTGTACATTGATTGCAGTACTCAATAATGCAAGGCATTCCAGGTGTTCCAGGGCCATCTTGTCATCAAAGTCATACAAATAATGTAAAGCTCCTTCAGAAAACCAGCTCAATAGATAACAGAAAACAATCACTGTTTTCTGCAATGATTTCTTCAAGGTCAAAGCACTTCTAGAAAACAACTATTTACTCTGATGTCTACCCTACATACAGTGAAAAGCAACTATTTCATTCTAATGTTCGCCCTAGAATTCTATGACATTTGGTGATTCTTACAGCTGCTTTCTTTGGAGTTTCTGATAACTGTTCTATCATCTGTTTCTCCAACCTCTGCTCTTGCTATTCCTGAGATATATACTGTGTAACTAAAACTCCATCTTAGAATTTTTAAATAAAATCATCTATAAACCTGATTAATTGTTCAATTTCGACTGTACATTTTCTTATTATGGTAGAGATGTAGCTGATACTCTAAGTCATGGCCATTTGCATTTGGAATATTTATTAATCACATTGGTTCAGAATTAAAAATGGTAATAGTTCTTTTTTTCCAGGTAGTTGTATATTTGATTTTAGTTATGAAGCATCTATTCCACCAGAGATTTTATGAAATCGGGTCTGTTCGATATTTTCAATAAATAAATCTTATTGGCATAAATAAGCATTGGGGGCATTCTGCTTGTTGTTTTGTCTACTTGACACAAGTCAGAGACATTTGGGAAGCAGGAAACTGAATTGAGAGCACACCTTCCCAAGACTGGCCTGTGGAAAGCTGATAAGGCCCAGCTCTTTATAGGTAATTACATCTCTGAACTGCTTGCATAACAAGCAGGCTGAGCAAGACATGGAGAGGAAGACAGTAAGTTTCACTTCTCCACAGCCTATCTCCTCCGTTCCTGCCTTGAGTTCCTGCCCTGACTGTCCAGATGGTGGACTACAAACTAGAAGATTAAATAAACCCCTTCCTGATTTGCTCTTAGTCATGGTATTTATCACAGCTATAGAAACCCTAACTAAAACTGTAAGAAAAATGGAAGAACATTAAGTATGCTGAATTTTGTAATGCAGGTAAAAAAATATTAGTTTCATACATATCGGTGTAATAGAGAATCATCAAATTTATCACAGTAGTTACTATGAAGACACCAATTACAACAACTAAGTCCCACTCACCAACATTATTTCTGGGTTCTTTTACAGTAAGGTAAAAACCTACTGATGTAATTTTCATTTAACATAGAGGAGGAGACATTAAAATTTCCTCTGATGTCACCAAAACCTTGAGGGTTACATTACAAAGTTGAGAAGTTTCCAGAGGGGAACTATGGTGCCTTAATCATTTGTTTCCAGAAACCACGCATGGAATCATTCTGACAGGACTTAAGTAGAGCAGATTTAGCCTATCTAACTCTACTCCCTGCAGCCAATTTAGATTAGTCATCAAAGTAAAGTGCTGTTTCCGGGGTGTGAGGGAAAGACTGTCTTCTCCATGAACTGCCAGAAGACTAGGAGTAAAGGTGCATGACTTATGCCTGTGGGAAGGAAGTATTACATCGTTTTATGGTGTCCTGGTGATGACACAATGTATAAAACTTATACATTCAAAAAGTAGGATAATGTGAGATTAAAATTCCTTTTTTGGTATGTGATAGTTCTATTTTTTACTGGTTTGTAACTCTGTTTATACATAATTTAAGCATGTGAGTGCATAAAAGAAAGGACCTAAGTTACTATACTATCCTTTTAATTTTCAAAGGATTTAGCATAATGACTTAAAGTTTAAGACACTTTACCTACTCATTGAGTTAAATGCAAATATTCAAATATTGGATAATATATTGGCTGTTTCTGAAGAGAGTTACAAAACTAAGTTTTGTTTTTTCTTCTTAAATAATAAAAATATAATGTATTTACAGGATCTTGGAATCTTGAGGAAATACTATGAGTTTCTCAAGGAGCTGAGGATTTCCTTAAAAGGCTTGGCAAAAGAGCCCTGTTACAGGAAGTCTGTCCTGGATGCTCTCCTGCTGGGAATTGGCCCTCAGAAACAAACCTATCCACCCTGATGAGTCATGGCATTAAAAATGATGAAGAATATGGACTAGATAAGCCATGATTAACTGCTAAATGGGATGAAACTCAAATAGTATATGTGAAAGCTAGTAGTTAATGCTGATGTTTAAAATGTACTCTACACTTTTAGTATATCTTCACTATCATTGTTTCAAGTAACATTTATTCTTTTACTTTCCTAAGAATTTTCATTCATGGATGCATAACACAATTCTAGAGAAATTAATACTATATTTTGACACTAATCTGCTCTGACCCATTTTAAAGGTATGTAGTTTTACTCCTACTTATTTTATTAGCCTGATAGATTGATATTTTCTTGCTTCTTTAAATATATTTAAATGTTGTGGAACAGCTAAGATCAAGTTGGAGAATCCATAACAGAGTGAATATTTTAACAAGCATTTATAACAACTTGGAGGGAATGATAGAAATGGTAGAATGTATAGTAAAATTCCATCCTCAACACATGTTCTTTTCAATCTACTCACATTATGGGAATGGCATAAGGTAATGTAACAGGGAAAAACATCCAGAAACCTCACCTCAGGCATATGTGAGACTTTATTTTAGTCCAGTTTACTTTGATCTGCCAACTCTACAGAGCGTCTCTGTTCTCGGTGCTGCTGCGTTGCATCCAGCCTCGGTAAGTCTGTAGACCCCATCTCTAAACAGTTCTTGGTTCTGAGGCTGCCGTGTTGAATTGAGGGATCCGGATAGTAAAGGTGTAATCTACATCATGTACAACTTAAAAATATTTTGGTCTCGCTCTAAGGGGTTATAACAAATCTCTACTGGACTCCTCACTGATGAGGTTTACAGATGAGGAACGGACTGAGCAACAGATCTTAGAACTCCTTTCCACTTTCTCAGTTGCCAAAGAGTTTGGGGCAGTAAGATTGTTCTGTCCGAAGGACTATGGCTTACAGGAGTGTCTCTCCTCTGTGATACCAAACTTAAAAGCAGGATTGAGATCTCTATACTTGTTCTTCAACTGCCGTGCCCACTAATGCTCCAAAAGACAGAACAAGAAAGTTAAAGAAATGGATCTGCAAGGCCTAAACTGAGCTATCCAGAGAGCTGCAGGGTTCACACAAGATTGCATGGAGTGGCTGTGCAATTAAACCACATGAGTGGCCATGTGGTTGCTGGAAATTGAACCCGGATCCTCTGGAAGTGAAGTCAGCGCTCTTAATCACTGTAAATAAGCCTTAGGATTTGGGAGTTGGGTCCAAAGCATAACTCAGCAATTATTTACTGACATCAGAGTGAAGACAAGAACTCCTGCACTAAATTTGCCTGAATTTTTTCAGGTAATTGACTCAAGAACAAGCTTGGTCTCCTCACTATTTGTTTTATTTTTCTGTAAAAACCCTGCTCAAGCTGTTTTTCCCACATAACCAACAGATATGTTCATGATAACCTGTGTATTTTTGCAGTGAATAAAACATTTTTAGTTATCCAGTTCTTGTTATTTAAATGGATATTCCTGGTCAATCTTGGCTACCTGAGGTTGATCTTAGGGACCCACCTTGTGGAAGGAGAGAACCAATTCCCTTCAATAATCTCTGGACATATTTCTAAGCTATATGTCAGGCACATGCAAACACACACACACACAAATAAAAATTAAGAAATTAAATTTAAATCAAGTATTCCTGATTATATATTCTGCCACATAGGAAAGTAGGTAACTTTTAAATACCTTTATTATTTTTTAAAATTTATTTATGTGCATTGGTGTTTTGCTTGCATGTATGTCTGTATGGGAGTGTCAGATCTTGGGAGTTACAAACAGTTGTGAGCGGCCATGTGGGATTGCTGGAAATTGAACCCAGATCCTCTGAAAGAGAAGTCAGTGCTCTTAATCACTGAGCCATCTCTCCAGTCCCCCTACTATTTTTTTTAACAAATAATTCCAAGGATATCAGACTAGAAGAAGAGAGATGGGGAAATGAGTTTCCAGATCCATAATCTTCCTCCATCTACCTGTTTTTCCCTTAGATATTTGTTATAACCCCTTAGAGTGAGACTAAAATATTTTAAAGTTGTACATGATGTAGATTACACCTTTACTATTCTATTACTAGTCAATTCTTGACTCAGCATCTCATTCTCTATAATATACAATTTACTGCTAATAATTTTAACATGTTTCTTAAATATTTACAAATATTCATAAGTGAAAAGGGCTCAACCTCTATGAGACATGGAAATTTTCATATTAAGTATTCCTAGTATTAGCAAAGTTCTAAAACTATCTTAATATACTAATGTATGTTCTGTTTAATGTTAAATTACTTAAAGGGCCAAAATTACTTTTGTCAGTATGCACACCGAACAACAAGACCTGGGAATGTGAGGTCAGGGAAACTGCGAGTGTACATTAACACTTTAGCTTTGAGTTTGAGTCCTTGGGTTTCAGTCAGGATATGTGAAGTCAGATTTATGACTCAGGAAGTCACATTCTCCCTCTAAAGCAGTGACTCAAAGAGAATAGGGAGTTGGCTAGAGCTAAGCACATATTACCAAAATGAGAACCCTGAGCCACCAAATACTCTCTTTCAAAACCCAGAGCAGGAAACAAAGAGACTGAGCACTATCTGACATGATGGGAGTCAAACTTGGGTCCCCTGCAAAGACAGCAAAGACTCTTCACCACTGACTTATTCCTCTAGTCTTCAAGGCCTGTTTTGGGGTTTGCTTGTTTGTTTGTTTTGTTTTTGAGACGGGGTTTCTCTTTGCAGCCCTGGTTGCCTGGAACTCTCTCTGTAGACCAGGCTAGTCTTGAACTCACAGAGATCTACCTGCTCCTGCCTTCTAAATGCTGGGGTTAAAGGAGTGTGCCACTACTTCCTGGCTCCCAAAGCCTATTTTTTAACTACTGTGTCTTATTCTTATTAGTTTGAGACAGAATTTCATTTTAACAGCCTGGAACTGGCAGTTAATAACAGCCAATGCAGACCCTCAAACCTCTAGGACATTCTTAGCTCTCTCTGCCTAGCGGCTGTATCTCAATATATAAGCTCTCAGCTACTACTCCAGCACCATGCCTACCTGTCACCGTGCTGCTGGTCACGACAGTGGTGGACTCTAACCCTCTGAAACTGTAAGTCCCCTTTCCATCTCAATAAGAGCATCATCACTGGGCTACTTGTATCGAGAAATCAGCAGCATAATTTCATCTTCAGAGTAAAGTTCTAGATCCACTTGTAAAATATGTATGAAGCCATCCTATCACAGTGTGTATACCCCATGTGACCACTGCCTTTATGTATGTATTTCTGTTCATTCTCCATTCTCTCACACCCCAGTCAGGATTTCCTACAGTGGCACAGGACCCAGAACCACCTGACACGCTGGGCTGCTTGTATTGAGAAATCAGTAGTGTAACCCCATGCCACAATTAGGCAATGCAGACCTTTGTAATCATTTTTCAAAAGTACACATTTTGAAAAGAATATCCAGTAATTCTCCTGGATTGAAGTATAAATGTAATCAAACATTGCTTCTCTGTATAATTTAAATGTTTTCACATATTCTATATTAGGCTAAGGCCAATAGAATATATATATATGTATATTCATACACACACACACACACACACACACACACACACATATATATGTAAACCATTATGTTGAAGGACATTGCTTATCAATAACAAAGCGCTTTCTTTAACAACATTTTGAGACATGCTATTTAGGTCACTGATCATATATTCTTAATAATAATAATAATAATGCCATTCCATTGCTAAGATGCCTTTTTCCCTTTCAATTTAAAATTTGAAGTTATGATACATATTATAAATGATCATATATTTAACAAAAAATTGTGAGGTTCTGTAGTTTTTAGCATAGGAAATGTGGCATTAAGTAGATGCTGAATTAGATATAAAAGTTGTGTGACACAACATAAGGAAAATTGGTTCAGACGTGTAAATGGCCCAGCTACATTAGCTACTCAGATTAAAAAGCAAAGGCGTCAGGTTAACATTTTATAAGTTGGAGCTTTGACAAGTCCACAATGAGAGTGTTTTCCTCTTAGAATGGTGCTCAAGGTAGTCACCTCTGGCTTCTTTTTTATGGCTTCTTTCCACTGATTCTCATGTGGCACCGAAGTGGAGCTTTCAGGATCAAATGCTAAACGAATATCTGAGCTGCTCAGAACTTCAGTATTAACAGTGGGTACAAATTCTTTGTTTCTGTTTCTAGGAGATCTATTCGTACAACACATTTGCAGTGCCCAAAACTGTGAAACAGGTACTGTACTGCTCTCTTTCATACACAAGTCAACACAAGTTTTAAGCAATCTCCTCAAGGGTTTATGACAACGACAACGTGACTGCAAATGGAATTTAAGTGCAAGTCACCTGACTTGAGTCTGTGCTCTTGGACAAGGTGTGGCACTGCCTCTGCATGACCTTAGGAATTTTAGGAATTACCACACGAAAAAACCACACAGGAGTCACAACCTTATAGATGGAAGTGCTAAGATTAGATTCCCATCTTTAAGTTCACAGTCTTACATACTTGCTTCTTTTGTGTCACTCCAACTGTCAAGAGTTGGGGTTACTATTGTTGTAATGAAACACCATGATTTGGGGAAGGAAGGATTTATTTGGTTTATGCTTCCATATTACTGCTCATTTCTGAAGAAAGTCAGGGCAGGAACTCAAACAGCGTGGGAACCTGGAAGCAGGAGCTGATTCAGAGGCCATAAGAGTGTTGTTTATTGGCTTGCTCATGATGGCTTTCCCAGCCTGCTTTCTTATAGAGCCCAGGACCACCTGACCTAGGAAAGCACCACCCACAATGGGCTAGACCCTCCCCAGTGAATCATTAATCAAGAAAATACCCTACAGGGCTGCCTACATTCCAACGTTAAAAAGACATTTTTCTCTACTGAGGCTCCCTCTTCTCCAGTAACTCTAGCTTGTGTCTAACACTGTCAATAATAAAGCAGAAGAAAGCAAAATCTGCCTTCGGGTTCCTGCCCTGTTTTAGTGCCTGCCCTGGCTGCCTTGAATGACGTACGTACAGCACCAACTGTTAAAAAAGAGTTCAAGGATACAGCCACAAGAACTTAAAGAACATTGTAGTTTCAAGTAACAAGTGAAAAAATACAGTATTTAACTATCCATAAAAACTATCTTTCAGCTTAACTGACAAGATATGGGCCAGGTTAACAAGATTTACTAGACAAAATTAACGTGATAACTTGGAGATTACACAAGTATATTGAAATTTATCTAAGTAAACAAGTAAAAGCAGTGCAATATACACAGTAAGATATTTAAGATATTTATCTTAAGATAGTCATATTAGAAATTACATCACAACATCCACAAAATGTTTATGACTAATAGTTACATTTAAATGGGGCTTATAATTCTGCTTCACATTTTTACTAAAATTTACTTGGAAAGACCATCGAAGAATTAGAAGAAAGTATCAAATAACTCATCCTCTATTTTGAATACCACATGTGGGTTAGTCAAAGGTTTGAGTGATCGGTTTGAAGTATGTTTTTGTGAGGCTTTGGAGATTACTGCTCTTCTAGAGGACCAGATTTCAATTCCCAGCACACAGCTCTCAATGGACTGTAATTACAACTCCATGGAATCCAACTAATGACATCTTCTGTAGGCACTGTACTCATGTGTAAACAAACACCCACACATAGACAGAAGCATATATACATAAATAAAATTTTAAAAACCCTTTAAAATGTTTTTCTTCATTATTCAAATGTAAATAGAAGACAGTTTCATTTGCTACTGTTTTAATACAGAGACAGTATCATTAGAAAAATCACTGTGGTAATATAGTGCACAGATTATTTTATTTTGTTTTTGGCCTCACAATTATACAATCCTTTAATCTCTGTGGGTTATCACTATTCAAAGAGTTTAAGAGACCCTGAATTATCAAGATTTCCAGAACATACTGCTTTGGTTCCAGAAACTGGCCATACCAGAAGGGAATCAAAACAGAAATTAGACTTCCTGAAATAATGAGAAAGATATTTTGAAAGTTATCAGTGACTTTAGCACAAAGTAACGGCTATAAAATTGAGCAAAGTTTTTTTTCAAATGCTAGACATCAGAATGAGGAAGAAAAATTGTATTTTCTGAGGATCTTCTGGAAGTTGGATGAGTACCTGATTTGAGGAATAACTTAAGGAAATAGATGACTACATGAGAAATAGAATTTAAACACCATACTTTAAGTGTCAAACTCTTTTTCTTCTCTAAAGCATATAAACTTATGTTTAGACAAACTATGAGGATAATTTTTCCAAATTTAATAATATCAGATATATCTGTACTTAGGCTTGTACAGAGCAAGTAGTAAGTCTGGAAAATTTGCATACCACGCACAAGATGTTGACTTCCGACTCAAAACCAACCTAAATTTTATTTTGGAGTGAATCTTGAGTAATATCTTCTTGTATTTAGAGAAATCAATTCATGTAGTCATTTGAGCTTCTGGTTTTTTTCTCATTTTTTTCTTTGCCTTGTTTTTTTTTTTTTTTTTTTGCAATGACAAAAAACATGCACCAAATGCAGCACAAACACAAGAAAATGGTCAAATAAATGGATTTTATGAGAAAAGAAGAACAGAAGAATTGTGAAGAACATCTCTATTGTGGTAGTATTGTATGATGTAAGTGCTGAGGACTTACAATTGATCCAGTTTAGTATCTGGGATCATAAAAATTTTCTATTAAAAATTACAGTGTGTATTATAATGAGCTCTGTGTTATACATTACAAGATTTACAGCTGTCTATTGGCCTACTGACATAGTTAGCAACCAGCATCTATATTTCTTTTCCTAGAAGCAAACATTGTCATTGATTTATGCATCCTCACAGAGTAGGATACCATGAAGTAGTGCTAGATGACACCTCCCCTTACTGACCAAAAGCATCCATGATCCTACACAGGGCAGGGAAAGTCCCTCAAAATGTCTTCTGGAAAGGACTTACTTACTCTGTAGATCTGTAGTTGGGAAAACATCTAGACATACAAAGAATTATACAGAACCCACCTGAATTTTCATTCCTGCTCCACTCACATTAACCTTGACAAGGTCCAAGGGAAAGAAGAAAAAATAATGTATTCAAAGGTATTCATGCATTTCACATAGTAATCGTTCATTTAACTATGCTCACAAGTCTTCATTCTAGAGCTCCATTACTGTAGCTTGATTTCATCAAGGCAAGAGGTTTGCTGAAAAAAAAAAAAAACAATGTCCGTGTGAAGCTCAAATACAAATATGCTTTTCAGTCATTTTTTTTTCAAACTATTGCAGGAGCTACTAAACTAATATGAATTAAATGTGTTCTCTAGGCCAGGCACTGTGCCAAATACTAGGTACACTGAAATTAACAAAACAAGCAAGATCCCTGAGTTGCTAAGAGTAATAGTCCACTGGGGAGAGGGATATGCTCACCTTAATTCACAAGTCTCTAGAATGTCTGGTATGCAAAATATGTCACATAATTCCCAATGAGCCTTAATTATTTTCTCCATGATGTTTAGATATGTGAACCTACCTGCCTTACCACTGCTTAGAAACAGCATTTGTTCTATTCTTTAGTAAATCCCTGGCCTCTCTTGCTCATTTCTACTGGTGATTTCAAGTGAGTCCAAAAAAACACTAATGGGGAGAGATGCTGTGAAAATAAGACAGTGTTATATAAAAAAATGTGACAACCAGTGGTGCTTATGAGCTGGAAGTTGGTGCCAGATATGCCTACATGAAATACTTCCTGCTATTTCTAAGATCATCCAATCACTGAAATATGAGCCATCACTTTCATGACATTTTTCATGTCCTCATTTACAGAGAATGATGGAAAAATACCAAGTAATGCATGATTTGAAAAGAGGCTTGGAAAGAGCAAGGAAGATCATCAGAGCAAAACAACTCTGTACTGACCTTGGCATGGGCTTGTGTCTGAAGTGACATTCTGCTACAGTTCAGTTGTTGAGCTATTTAGATAAGACTTTTGAAACCGAAACTTAATCTCTCCAAAACTGACTTAGGAGCTTTTATTTACTAACCATATAGCACAGGACAACTATCCTACTAATCACAGACCTAAACCAACAGGTACCTAGCATAACTATTCAATGAAAAACTCCACCCAGCAGTGAGTCATGGACCCTATTGCTTAGTAGTGGAACACCTTACCCTAGCTAGGTAGACATATCAAGCTCCAGTACAAAAGAAAGCTTTTAGTCCTCATATGACTGATAAATTTAGGAGGATTGATATGTGGGGGCTCCCCTTATCCAAAGAGAAGGTGAGGATGGAGATGGGGAAGAAGGAGGGAGGTAGGGTGGGACTTGGAGGGAGAAGGGACTTCTATCAAGATGTAATGATGGGGTAATATTAAGCATTCTAAATGTTAATTAATTGGACCTGCTTGCTGTCTATTACTTACATTGTCTCTTATTGGTTAAATAAATATTGAGGCCTGGAGATTGGGCAAAGACAGAGATAGATAGGACTAAGGTACGCTGGATTCTGAGACAGAGAGGCATCTTGGGAGGAAGAAGCCTCCAAGAGGAAGCCAGGAGCAGGCAAGGAGGACATACACCATGGGGTAGATTAAAGGAGATCAATCCAAGTGGCTTGGAACATCTGAATAGCGGGGAGAATAGCAGTCCAAAGGGACGTATGTATATATGGGGTCATATTTGGGTAATAGAATTATGAGCTAGCTTAGATGGGCTAGGATTGTACAATTCAGGCCTAGGCTTGTTAAAATCCATCCGGTGTCTGTGTGCTCATTTATAATGGCGGGTTAAGAACTAAGAGCCACCGAATCAATTAATGAAAATCTAAATTCTGGTTAATAATTTAATTAGCTATTTTCTACAACATGTAACATGAAAAAGTAAATTACAAAAAAAAAGAGAAATAAATGGGCATCTTTAACAGTCATTCTCTTTCTCTCCAATAAGAGATAAGATGAGGTTTCATGCTATAGAACGTGTTCCAGTGGCAAGCAGCAGAGTTCTCTGTTTAGCTAATACAGGTGTGTGTTTGTTTTTTAAATTAAGAGTGTCCGTAAATTTATTTTAAGTATATGGGTGTTCTGCAGAAACAGTGTCAGAGAGTACTTAGTAAATCGGGAGAATCTACACAGCAAAACATAGACATAAGTGAACTCTTTGAACTTTACTTTCAGGTTGTCTTGTGATTTCACGGTCCATGCATGGCTCTAGGTAAGCAGGTGTACCACTAAGCCTGACTGCCATGACAAGCCTGGTTCCAGGTACTTGGACCTGAGCAGAGACAGAGAGGGAATGAAGAACAGACACACAGGCAGGCACAGGGAAAGCTGGATTCAGGCAGTTGAGCTCCGAATGGAGAAGAATGGAGCGTGAGGGTGAAGAAGGTAGGAGAGGGGAACTGGGAGAGGAAAGAGGGAGGTACTTTGAGATGTAACTTGAAGAAATAAATAAATGTAAAAAAAAAAAGTATACTAGTGTGAATGGGCCATTGGTCTTATCGGCTGATCCATGGAGATCCCAGAATCCCTTATTTTGATTGTGGAGGGTAAAAGAATGTTTCTGCACAAATACACAGGTATGTGTACATGTATGCATACATGCACCCAGACCCCCCACACACACACATGCTCATACAGAGACATACACAAACAAATTTTGCATGGCCCTTAATTTATGATGGTTTAGACATTGATAGCACCTGTAGCTGACAATATTACAATTAAAAGATATTGAATGCATCTAGGCTACTGTGAATATCGCATATTAGCAGAAGAGTATGTTGTAGCTCATTGGCTACTTCCCCTCATGGTCTTACGGCTGACTAGGGCTTGAACTTCACTACTACTGCCCATCCCCAAGAGACAACATCAGCTACTCCATATGGCTAGCTCTAGAAATAATGAAAATTCAAAGTATGATTTCTCCTGAATATCTGTGACATTCATACCTTGCAAAAAAAAAAATCAAGCCATTAGAAATAAGACTAATATATATACGTGAAATATATCTCAGGCGGTATAGAATACTCCATGAATAATTTCATAGTAATCCTAACCAAAACCACCTTCTACAAATATTTAACCCTTAAGACCTTTTAAGTAAAATATCCTTTATTCCTGTGAATAGCAATTTTATATATAGTGTACATTTATATATTATATATGTTTTAATTTATTTTTCCCATTACTATATATTCATTGAACACAAAACTGGGTTACATAAGGGTATTTCATACAAGGAAATAATTCACTTGATCTCTCATATACTCTTAACCTCTTTTATTTCCTCCATCACCAACATTGGGACCCTGTGGTTCTCTAGTCAGTTGTATTTCTACTTTCAGGTAATGTGTGCATATATGATTTTGCATAATTATACAAAGTCTAGGAACCACAAATGAAAAAATAACATGCTATTTTTGTCACTTAATATAAATATCTTCTGTTGTATCCATTTTACTTCAAACATTATAACTTTGGTTTGGTCTTTGCTGTGGTGAAAAATAAAAAGCCTATATACCACATTTTAAATATCTATTTGTTTTCTAGTAATCTCTTCTGAGATAATATATTCCATCTTAGAGAGAAATTTGTTAAAATACAGGTGGCTGAAAGAGGCGATGAAACTTTTCAAATTGACGAGAACCTCCTTAAGACACAGGATGTAAAACATTAAGATGCTCGAAGGAGAGGCAAAGCATTCTGTCCTGCAGGGAATCTTCTTAAACTCAGGAAATAAACAACTCAGTAACATCAAGAAGCCCCTGAAACTGACCAGGTTCTCTGGTGCCAGCCTTCCCCAAACATATATAATTGTTTCTTGTGCAGTTTGAGCACTAAGGATCTAGCTTCATTCTTCCTAATGTGGATATACAATTTTCTAGGGACCATTTGTTAAAGTGGCTGTCCTTTCTGCAATGTGTATTTTGGGCAATTCTCTTAGAAATAAAATGGCTTTCGCTTATTGTGTTTATAGCTGGATAGTCTAGTCTGTCCCATTTAGAATTCTGGGTCTGTTTTGTGCTAGTTCCATCCTGTTTTGTTACCATGGCTTGGTAATATAGGGTGAAATCAGGTATGGTGATTTCGCCGACATTACTCATGTTGCTCAGGTTTATTTGGCCAGTTATCTTTTGCACTTCCAAATGGATTTTGAGATTGTTTTCTATTTGTGAAGAATTCCATTACATTTTTTTTTTTACATTTTGGTGGGATTGTATTAAATCTGTAGCTCGTTTTTGTTGAGCCATTTTTACAATGTCAGTTATTGTAATTCATTAGTACTTAGGAAGTATGGCCAGGGGTTGTATACCTGAGTCATATGGCAGTTCTGTTTTTAAATTTTTTGAGAAACTTCCATAGTGATTTTCATAGTGGCTGTACTAGGTGACACTCTCACCAGCTTTTGTTCTTGTTTCTTCTCTTGATGATAGCTACTCTGACTGAGATGAACTATAACCTCAAAATCATTTTAATTCACATTTCTCCGAAGGCTAATGATTTGGAATACTTTCATAATGGTCTAGTGCCCACTATTTTTCCTCTTTTGATAACTTTCAATTTATATGTTAGCCTATTTACTGGTTATTGTATATTTTGCTTTGGTATTTAATATTTGCAGTTATTTATATAGTCTAGATGTTGCTCTCTGCCAAATGTACAGCTGCCATAGATTATCTCTTATATTTTAGGTTACCTGCTTGCTTTGCTGATAGTTTTCTGTGGAGAAATATTTTTAATCCATGTAGTCTCATTCTTTTTTAACCTCTTGGGCCCATTTCTCTTGCTATAGGAGTCTTATTCAGAAACTTCTTGCCTATACATATCTTTAAGTGTTTTCCTAGCAGTTCAGCTTTTGAATTAAGGCATTTTGTCTAATTTGAATCAATTTTTGTTCAAAGTAACAAATTTGAATGTTTTTAATCTTCTGAATATGCATATCCAGTTTTTACAGCATTGCTTGTTGAATTAGATATTTTTCAGTCTATGTTTTTGACACTTGTTTAAAAAATTAGTAGCCACTGCTATGAGGATTCTATTCTATTCTATTGGTCTACATGTCTTTTTTTCTGCCATTACCATGTAATCTTTGTCCTATGGCTCTGTGGTGTATTTTATGGCCAGCATTCTTTTTGTTAAGAACTTCCCGGGTCTTTTGTGTTTCCATGTGAAGATAAGAAACATAGCAACTGGTCGTCCAACATTGACAAGGGTCAACAGAGAGCAATCATTGAAGCTAGTCCTTTTACAACAACATGAGAAGTTTCCAAAGAATTCAGTGCTGACCAGTAAGTGGTCATTTGTCATTTGAATCAATTAGCTCAATAAATGGATGTATGCTGATATGCCTGAAACATTTAAAAAACCATTGTTTTAAACTGTGGTACTTTCTTATTCTGTACAACAATGAAATATTTCTCAATATATTGTACTGTGTGATTTAAAAGAGGCTTGTGGAGGCAGTGGTGGTGGCAGCCGCTGGCCAGTGTAAGATGATGGCAGTGTTGGTGGCACCCTGGACAGGGCGGCTGGGCATGGAACAGTAGGAGCATCTGCTGCAGAATGATGACCCAAGCTGGGAAGCAGGCTGCAGGCTCCTGTGTTTGTAACTGCCCCAGCCTGACACCCTCCCCTTGACCTGCCTGTTCTTCAGTGAACCTCCAGACCAACTTTTTCCAGGAGTTCAGCCTGGCCTTATATCAGTAATAAAAGGAGGAGAGGCTGCCTACAGCAAGTATCATTGTCAAGATGTCCAGCAAAAGGAGCAGCACAGATGGAAGAACAGATTTAGCTAATGGACTTTGTCTAGCAGTCAAGAAGAGATGTCTGGAACTGAAAGGGGAGTGAAACATCCTCACGTATTGAAGTAGAGGCCTCAGACCCGAGTTTGAGCTTAAATGGGGATGATAGTGGCTCCAACCCCACCAGCACAGAAAGTCGTGGCACAAACACGGAGAGCTCAAGGGAAGAAAAGGACTCTGACAGCTTGCGGGACAGTGGCCAGAGTTCATGACCACTCAGAGGAAAAGGAGGAGGAATAGCTTCAGCACCGTGTACAGTGTGAACGTGCCAGCTATGACCAGGACTCATCAGAGGAGGAGCGAGCCCTGGAAGACTGGGTATCCTCGGAGACAACAGCTTAGCCTCGCCCTGGCTGACAAGCCCTTCCTGCCCTTCAGGAGCGGGAGCTGGGTTCAAGTGCCCACTTTGTGTATGAGATTTGTGGGGCAAGAGTCTTCGTGCAGGGTTTCCGCCTGCAGCACGGGCTTGAGGGCCGTAGTGGTTGTGTCAATACCTTGCTCTTTAACCAGCGTGGCACCTGACCGGCCGGTGGCAGTGGTGACCTGGAGGTATGGGATTGGGTGCGGCGGCAGCCAGTACAGAGTGGCCACAAGAATAATGTCTTCCAGGCCAAGTTCCTTCCTAACAGTGGTGATTCTACCCTGGATAGGGAGGTCTGAGTTGCAGTACTGTCTGCTACACAGCACTGCAACAAGATGAAGCATGTGGCCCAGCACAAGGAAGCATTCCAGAAGTTGGCCCTAGAACCAGATTCTCCCTGTATGTTCCTGTCAGCTTATGAAGATGCTGCAGTCTTCACCATTGACCTAAGACAAGACCAGCCAGCTTTAAAACTAGTGGTGACAAAAGCGAAGGAGAAGAAAGTGGATCTTCTTCTATGTGACATACAATCTATGTGAATCCTGCCAATACCCACCAGTTTGCAGTGGGTGGACGAGAACAGTTTCTAAGGACTTATGACCAGAGGAAAATTGATGAGAATGAAAACAACGGAGTACTGAAAAAATTCTGTCCTTATCACCCGGAGTACAGTGAGTCCTGAGAAAACATCGCCTGTCTTGGATACAGTTATCACCCGGAGTACAGTGAGTCCTGAGAAAACATCGCCTGTCTTGGGTACAGCCACAATGGCACAGTGCTCATAGCCAGTTACAATGATGAAGACATTTACCTTTTCAACTCTTCTCAAAGTGATGGGTCCCAGTATATGAAGTCATATACAGGTCATAGAATAATGCTACAGTAAAAGGCATCCATTTCTATGTATGACCCCAAAAGTGAGTTTGTAGTGAGTGGTAGTGACTGCGGGCAGATTTTCCACTGGGAGAAGTGATCCTGCCAGATCATTCAGTCCATGGAGGTAGACAAGGGAGGTGTGGTAAACTGTCTTGAGCTCCATCCTCACTGACCTGTTTTGGCAACCAGTGGCCTAGACCATGATGTGAAGATCTGAGCAGCAACAGCTGAAGCTTCCACTGAGTGGACAGGGTTAAAGGATGTGATTAAGAAGAACAAGTGAGAACCTGATGAAGATAGCTTGCATCACACCGACCTGTGCAATAGTCACACGCTTTGGATCCTTATACTTCACCTGAGACAGAGATCCCCATCATTGGAGCTTGCCAGAACCTGCTGTTGGGACCACAGATGCCCACGCTGATGAGTCTCACAGCTCCTCAGACACATCCGATGAGGATGAGGGCCGTGACCAGGGTCCATGCTTGCCGTTCTGAGGCCCCACAATTAGGAAGGATGGGCTGACTGCCAACCCAATCCTGCCTGGGCAGTATCTCTTCTGTCCCAGACCCTTACATCCAACAGAAATGAGCTTTGGACTTCTTGTTTAAATAAAAGAAAGATATCCGAGGAAGACAGACCACAGGAGATTGAACCAGCAGCTCCTAGAAGTGAAAGATGAGACCCAGCATGAGGTTCCATGGAAAGTTGCAAAGGACTAAGCAGAAATGGGCCTCTCCCTAAAGCCTTTTCTTTACGGACAGAAACAAAGCCTCTTGTTAACTGGCTTGGATAGGAAATGGTTATTTTTCTTTAACCTCCTTTGTCTCTTTTGTGGGGGGAGGGGAAAGGACTGGCTATTCAGTACCAATGGCTCAGAGAGAAGGGTAGGAATGACACTCTTTGGTTTAGGTTTTTCACCTTTTTTTCCCCTTTGTTTTTAAGAAGCTGACAGTTCCATTGTTTTTTTTGCCCTGAGCAACCACATCCCAAGATCCTGTTTTTTTTTTCTGGGAAACCTGTAAGAGTCCCTAACTACCCCAGTATTTTTCCCTCCAGGACACTTACCCTGTACTTATCACAGTGCTTTGCACTTGGTTACGTACCCGTCACTTTCTCCTCTTCATCCTGCCACCCTCTAAATGCCAGACTGTGATGGAGGTTGTGGAAAGTGGGAGGGGCAAGTGGTGGAAGAACAGGGAGGAGTTACCTCAATTTCCCTGTCCCTATCACTGCAGAGGCCTAATTTCATATGTATAAATATATTAAAAAGCACATTAAACTTGAAAAAAGTGGCTTGTGTATGACATTCCACACAGGCCATCTTAATGGTTACATAGAGAAAAAAAAAAAAAAAAAAGGCTTTCCAAGGCCAAAGCTGTACCCCAATAATGTCTCAATAAATGCTTGGTAGTCTGCTGCCCTTCTCATCCACTACGGCTTCTGAATCTCCCTGAAGCCATTCCATGAGATCCATGCTTTGTGAGTAGATGACAGTCCTCCAAACCTGTGGTGCCTAAAGCTGACATGGTCTCCAGAAATGGTCCAAGTCTTCTCTATGGTGATACAAGACTACACTTTACAAAATTGACACTTCAAGTGTTGAGTGAGTTTGGCTATGAAAGTTTGCCTCATTGTATTTGTTTACAATTATATTGTTGCGATCAAAGAATGATAGAGTTTTATTTTATTTTACTTTCTGGTAACAGTCCATCACTGAGAATTCAGGGCAAGCACTCAATGCAGGCCTAGAGTCAAGAACTGAAGCAAAAGGCATAATGGATATTGGTTACTGCATGTTCACCATTGCCTGCTCAGCCTGATTTCTTATAGAATTCAGTATGACCTGTCCTGGGATGGCACCGCAACCCATGGGGTAGGCTCTCCTCACTGGACATTAATCAAGAATATTCTCAAAAGATTTACCTATAGGGCAGCATATAGAGGGATTTTCTCAATTAAGATTCTGTCTTCCTAGATATGTCTAGGTTTGTGTCAAGTTGACAAAATCAGTTCGGACACTCATCCACCATAATCACACAATTTATTATTAAAAACATTCCACTTCTTCAAGCAGCTTGACCGATTTTTGAAAGGAAAACGCTTCTATAACAAGCAGAATGCTAAAAATGCTTTGAAGAACTCCTTGACTCCTGAAACATAGTGTTTATTTTACAAGAATAAACAAACATCACTAATTGGAAGATATGTGGGAATTGTTATGATTCTCATCTTGATTGATAGAGATTTGTTTGACACTTTTTATAGTCATTAAAAATTCATGACCCTAAACTGTAATTACTTTTTCACCAGCCTAATAAAATCAGTTGGATTTACTATAGCAAAATGTCAACTGTTAATATACATGTGACTGAAGGAAATATAAAAATGCGATTCTAATGGGCTGAGCATGTGACTGAAGGATAGAACACTTGCCGATCATTATAAGCCCTGTTGACTACAAAAATAATTACTAAACTCTCACTAACATAGACTGTATTATTCTATGCAACGAGAACGTCCAGCAATACAGTGATTGTCCTGTAACGTGGGAACACTTACTGAAACAATGTCATTTTCATTTGAGTAAAATAATGTTTTAGGAGTCAAGAGAAAAACCCAATTATAAATCTGAAATTTATTTGGTTTCACACTTGGAGTTATCTAAGATCTACAAATGCAAAAATCTCCTAAAATTGTTATTGATCAGACAAAACATTCAAAAGACTTTTTCAAGAGCTCAAGGTGGATATGAGACTTTTTCACCTTTAAACTTGTGCTGGGCTTTAGTTGGCACTACAACAGTGTGGAGAGATAGGGTAAGACTGTAAAAATTAATAAATACATGGGCTTCTCCTCTGTGGTGAGACCCTGACCTCACTCCTTCTGGAAACCTTCAACAGAACTCAGTCCTTGAAAATAACAAAGCTTGTATAGCTGGCTGGTTTGTTCAGACTCCCCTCGGGTCCCTCTCTACACTCCCCACTTTCGTCCCACCACCTAACTTAACATACTCTTTGTTCCTTTATCACCACCTGTGGCTGTTGTCTTGTGGGCTAAAAAAAGCTACTCCTTGGTGCCCCCACCTTTTTGTAGCCGCTTATGTATTTAAAGGGCCAGAAAGGGGAAACTTCTGGGGGGAAGAGGGTGGAAGGGCGAGATAGGAAGGGGGAATAGGGAGGGGTTTGTGACTGAGATGTAACTTGAAGAAAAAAAAAATAAAGTATTTAAAAAAAAAAAAAAGGGCCAGAGAACTGTTTTACGGGGTTCATTTCCTCTACAGGGGAGTCAAACCCTGGCGCATCAGCTTAAATAAACCTCTTTTCTATTACAGCGAATCGGGGGCATTGGTGGTCTTTGGGCGTCAGGATTCGGGGAGCCCTTCTCGGGTTCAACAATAGGAGTTTGAGGAGACAATCATGCCATTTAAACCCTCATTGGTAGGTTTAATGCCTTAAAAAATAACAAAAAGCTCTCCAGATGGGTAATTTTTCTTTCTCACAGGCTGACATCAAGGATATACTTATCAGATTTGCTGGTTCCTAGATACTGCATTTCTTGTTTTTTGGGTTTTTTTTTTGTATATTTTTCCATTCTTATTTTATTCTTATATTTTATTATTTCTTCAAGTTACATCTCAATCCTCCCCCTCATGGTCCTTCCTACCCTCTTCCCCTTCACCCTCCTATCTGTTTTTTTTTAATTTAAGGTATATCTCCCCCCCCCCAAAAGCTCCCCTTTTTAGTCCAATAAAAGGCTCTTTTTCTTATAACAATAAATACAATACAAAACCATAAGAATAATTAGGCCACAATTATGAAAAGTATAAAGTATAACATACATTCCCAATGTCCAGTCCATATATATTTGGTAACTAATATTAGTATTCTATTATCTACCTATCTCAATGAGTTTAAAGTTCTATACCTAACTCAGTTTCCATCCTAACTTGCATTACCAACTTAAAAACATCTTCTTAGACCTAGAACATCCTTTTAATCTCTAAACAACTTAAAATTTAACTATGAGACTATATCTAGTCTTCAACCACATTAGATATCTGAGAAGGATAAACATATCTGAATATATAGGAAGTGCAGAGCCAGCAACTTCCAAAACTAAGAAATGACAGACAACTGGCTGCCTGGACAGCCCCCAGTTTCTGCATTTCTTAATCTCTAGAATAGAAGAAGTCAGAGTTGACCATTCATGGGGGGGGGGGAGGAGGTATATTCTCTTTAATAAACTGTTCTGTGACATTTGCCCTCACTTCTTCAATATAGAGAAATTTCAACAAATAGAAATTTCTCTGGAATACACTTCTGAATATCATTTTAAATCTCTGTATGATGCTATCTAAGGTAATTATAAAAATTTACGTTCTCCCTCAAATAAACACCAGTTATGTTGAAACATTAAAATATATAAAAGTAATACATCCTTGGTTATAACCCCAGACAACTGCCTAGAATATTTCTAGAGTGTTTTAAAATTATATTTCAAAAACATATGACAGAATTTATTTAGCACTTTATAATTGTCTTTTTAAATAGGTGTACTTTGATGTTGATTTTAGCATGTGGTACCACAATATTGTTGGCTCTAATTCTAGATTAAGTGGCAAATCATTGTTACTCTTAAATTTAAGTTAAACCTTGGTTTTTCTTTCAGATTATTAACACAGTGACAGAAGGAAAAGTTATAAATAAAGCAAGCTTTATCCAAATTAAAAGGAGCTACCAAAGAAAATTCAGAAAGTGAAAGTGAACCAAGGAGACTGTACTGCTCTCAAGAAATAATGTTTATTACAACTTTAGTAAGTGTGCTATTTGTGAAAATTTCCATCTTAATCTCTGGTGATAAGGGCATGAGAAATAAGGATGTTTTAGCTATTCCTTGTCTTTGTTGCCTCACACATGACACTGGCCAATTGGCTCACCAATCAGAGTAGACCAGAGCAGTGAACCTGGTAGCTAGCTACAAGACGGCCACTACCAGGCTGCACAGTGATTCCAAATCTTTTCATCAGAGACTGATTCTTCCCTACAAGTAACATGCTATTTTTAAAACTAAATATGGAGCATTTTGGATCAGAAAGTATGATGAAATGGAAGCAGCCTTCTTGACCCTGGGCTAGTGCAATTAGAGCTATACATGAAATAAATGCTTAGAAGCCTTGTGCAGACTAAGTCTCCTGCACAGTTTGCAAAGCTTCTGCATGGGCCAGTCCATATTTAATTAGGGCACTAGAGGTGTATTTGCAATTGCTCACATTCTTTTATCTTGTGGGTATTATATATATAGTATATATATTATAACATATTATATACAATATTTATCTATATATAATATAGATATATTTAATATATAAATACATACATATATATTTATATGTGTGTAAATATATTATGTATTGCTTATTTCATTAGGAAATCTTGGTAATGCTGATGCCCCTTGATTTACAGCTTATTAAACTGATTATAAATAAAAGAATTATATCTACAAAATTAATGCACATTACCTGTCCAATTTCATAGAACAGTAGACTGTGCAGTGTTACCTGTTTCTTCATGATCCCATTTCCAATCATGGTCTGTGGCTCTGCCACTATCCAGCATTGAATGAGAACATCATACCATATGAGGCCAACCTGGGCAAAGACCAGAATTCAAGCTTTGAAGTATGGCATTTTAAGATTGAATTCATACTGATTTTGTGCATCACTGTAAAGTAATTAAGAGGAAAATTGAAGCATCATGAGTTGATGGACTATCTGGACAACAACATATTCATTAGAAAGGATTGTGGTAGCTAACAAAGCTTTTATCACACTCTTATTTTTAACTCTTCATTGTAATCAAGCTGTGCTTCTCTCCTTAGCAGAGTTGATAAGCACACTGAATTAATCACAGGTTTAATTTCTGTGTATGCTCCCTGGCCCAAATCTCTCATTGGCCTTTAATTAAAGCAGCTAATTATCTTTCAAAACCCAGAGGCAAAAAAATGTTGATGGATTATTATCTTCAGTCTTAAAAGGCCATTAAAAACAAATGCTGTAATTATGTTGGCCACTATTGACTTTATATACAAAGTGTTCATAAAATATCTTATAGTTATTGTGAATGCCTTCATCAACACTTAAATATAATTCCACTTTAGTTTGTATGTTTTTTTCTTTTTTTCTTTTTTTTATTTTATAGTTGGTCATGGTAAATGTAAAGATAATGGTATTTTTTTCCTATAGTTAGCATTATGACTCTAATTACTTAACTACAGGGTAGTAGGATTTAAAGCCTGGACAATTTAAAAAGTTTGAACCTGGATGGCATCCATGGTCAAAATGACATTTATTTGGAAAATTTCAACAATAAGTATATATTAAATAAAACTATTGAATTACTTGTTAAAACAAAAATTTATCCATATGAATTTTGAAAATCTTCCCACTGTATGTAAGTGGGCAACACAGCAGAGTTTTATCATACCATGAAAACTTCGTTATATACCACAAAAGAGAAAATTAATATCTTACAGATGACTGATTATTTTTAAATGTGAGTATTTTTTACAAAATATTTATATGAACAAAAATTATGCTATGGGCTGAAGAGATGACTCCACTGCTAAAAGCACATATGGCTGAATTTCATTTCCAGACCCCATGTTCAGTGAACCATAACCACCTGTAACTCCAGCTCCAGGGTGGACAACACCTTTGGCATTCATGGGCACCTGTAATTATGTGTATGCCAGCGCGCGCAGGCATGCACATCTCCCCAGCAAAAACAATTAAAACTTTACAAGCCTTTCAAAAAATGTCTTCTGACAGTGCATGACTCAAATTGCCTGGCATTGTGCACACAGATTCACGCAAGCAGTTAGGGTGCCAGATTATTTTCTTCAATTTATCTAAAACTTGCAAACCACTATTTAAATGTTTCTTAGACAGAAAATGAAATTTGTATGCTTGCATGTTGGGATGAGAGAGAGAGAGAGAGAGAGAGAGAGAGAGAGAGAGAGACTACATCCTTAATATTCAGCAGATCATAGGATCCTATCTACAATGTACTCAAATGAGATTAAGCCCAGTGACTCGTGATTTGTGAAATCATCAAACTTGTCAACCTGTTAGACATTTCCCATATATGACATGGAGAAATCAAGCTGGTACCAGCCTGGAAACTTCATTTCTACTAGCTAGCTTTTATAGTCCCAGGAGATGCCATGCATACTAATAGGAAAGAGAAGCAATCAACAGTATTACCCAACTGTGAACCCTGACAGCTGTAGTAACACTTGCTCTTACAAGACATGACCCTTGTGCAATAGTGGCTCTAGATGGATAGTGAGTTGATAGATCCCAGTTGATAGAACCCAATACGATTATTCTGTCAACTGAACACAGTGTTAAACTTCTCTCTAAGTTATTCTCTTTAGAGCCATATATTAGTGCACTTCCTATCATTCAGTGAAGCTTCTTTTTTTGCAGTAGTTGATGACTGATAACAGAGAACCATAACTAGTCAATGTGCAGACAATAAGAGACTGCAAAGTGCTCAGCTTCAAATGGGACATCTATATCATATCCTCTTTCTCGAATGTTTAGGGAACAGAAGTATTGCAAGAGCTACAGTGGGTAGACATCTGCAATGCAAGAGTTGGTGGACGTGTCATCACAACTACATACATGAACTCATAGCACATGGAACTGCATGTACAATGCACAAGACTTAATACCAGTCCACCCCAAATCCCAGCACAAATAGGGGAGGGTTTCATAAAATCCTATCCTATCTGCAGAGCTACGGGGATGGAGGAGGGAGAGCCAGTTTCCTTCAGGGATGTCATCCCAGAAAAGCCACTCTGCTCCAGTAGATGGTCTGGCTCCATGCACAAGCAGAAATGACTTATGGGGGGGGGGGGGGGGGGGGGGGGGGGGGAGAGGGGGGAATAGAGGGTGGATCTGTTCAAAACATGTTATATCTTTTAATATATACACATATTAATACATGTCAAATAAATCATTTTAAAAGAACAAAGTTGCATTATGTTGTGTTACTAGTGACACTGTTAAGTTCAAGTGCTTCTATGTATTATTTTGATAGAAGGTAGTTTGGCAATTTGACAAAAATAATTGATAACTTTCTGATAATTCATGTAATAGAAGAACCCTAAAAAGTGAATCTGTTAATGCAATATATTATTTGAATCTTCTAATAAAAGAAAGGTAATGTTATGTTGGACACTATAGTTAGAGATTAAATAAATATTAGGATCACCTGTTAGGAAGAACTTTGCAAGCATTTGATGAGTATGGGGAAAGGGTAACTACATGACAAAATCAAAATCAAATAACACATGTATTTTATTCATGTATTGATTAAAGAAATAATGTACATTAATAAAACATGAAATACTTCATAACGTAAAATGTTCATTAGAATCACACAGTCATGTAACACGTGATGCTTTCCAAGTTTACTACAAGGTCATTTAAAATAAAATGAAAGAGGGGCTGAAACAATGTCTCAGCCCTTTAGAGCATTTGGCATTGTTTCACAGAATTCATATTTAATTTTCAGCACCCAAATAGTGACTTACAACCACCTACTCCCAGTTCCAAGATATCTGGTACCTTCTTCAGACTTCCACATAAGGAATGAATACAGTGCACATGCAAACATGCAGGTAAAACACACACATGAAATCAAAACGAATAACTCTTTCCTGAAAGGGAAGCAAGAAGACCCACTGTTTCAAAATTCACCCCAGTTCAGGATATCTCAGAGTATTTCTGAGGCTCCATCGGATGGGCTTTGAACTTTTAGACCTTCCCAGGTCCGGGGTTCACAAGCAGTAATCTAAGAATGTCCACCATCACCTATAAGCACACACACACCTCTCTGCTCTTGCTGCAGGCTTCCTTGTTCCCATCCTGGAGAAGCAATAGGATGCAAAAGCCATGTCTGTTACCTGTAGGGAGTTAGAATAATTAAATTAGGTTTAGAAAATATATAGGGGTTTCTGATACAGTCTCTCAGTTTGGGGCATGAAGATCAACTTGGCTGTGAGTGATTAGCTGCTGCTTATCTGCTTGTGGAAAAACAAGATTGAAGTCAGGAAAAAAAAAACAGGAAAGACTTAGTGGACTGAAAAAACAATGTTAAAGTCAGGAAAACAGGAAAGACTTAATGGACTTAAGAAACAAAGTATCTGGCCTGACATTGTTTTCAGCTGCTAAGTGGGCGGAGCCCAAATTAAGCTGAAACAGAGTTCCTCCTATTTAAGGACAGTGCACGGAATCCCATCAAAAAAAGAAGAGGCCCCTGATGCTAGAGAACTCTGAGAGTCCTGCTGAAAAAAAGTGTTGGCCATCAGTTGATGGCCAGCTCTCCCTGAGGTAGAAAGAAGCTGGTGAGCAGAGAAAGCCTCAGCAAGACAACAAAAGGCCAAGGACTAAACCCTGTGGCTCAGCTTTTGCTTAGAGGAGTTTGACCCGTCTGAACAGTGGCCTGAATGAAACTGTGGCTGGCTTTAAGGACTCTGAGGCAGAGCAGCAGAGTTGCTGATGTGAAGAGGCTGGGGGGTCTCCCAGAGAGAAGAAAACATTAAGCCTTATTTAAGGTGAGACTGTGATAGGCAACTTACCCTGGCGAATCTAAATCTGAGACATTCCAGAAAAAAGACTGCCAAGTGCTTTAAAGGGTCTACTACAGAAACTGTGTTCCTGATGACTGAGGACCTGCCCCAGAGACTGTATCCTTCTAAAAGGTTAGGAAAATAATTGTCAATAGAATTAGTGGTTAGGTTAAAGGGATTGTAGGAATTAGTAGGGTTAATAGTTAAGAAATAATTGTTATTTGTTATAAGTGAATATTGATAGTTAGTAAATAAATAAATAATAATTTTTAAAAATTCGGTGACAGTTACCTCCTTCAGACCCTCTGGCTAAGCCCTTCCTAGTGTAGTGGCTATTGTTACTGAGGAAAACTTCCCTTTCTCTCCAGTTTCTGTAACTCAGTGACTGGGGGTTGTCAAGATGCCTCTGATAACAGCTCTGTAGTCATCCTGCTCCTTTCATTTTTGGCTGGACAGAAATAGAATGGCAGCTCAAACAAATGCCGAATTGTGTTATTTCAAACTTCTTTTATGAAGCAGGAAGAAGTTGAGTGACCATAGTCTCCAAAGAAATTTGAGAGAACACAAAGACCTCTTAAGAACTTAAGTTCGAGGGAACAGCAAATAAAATAACAAAGAAACATCATCTTAAAATTGATGTTCTGATCATGATTCTGCACTCTTAACTAAGTAAAATAAAATTTGCAAAGTGATTACTCAGCACTGTGGCTTGCATATGTCTATATTTTTCTGCTATATTCTATTATTCATAATTCATTCTCTGCTATATACCAAAGACATGAAAGGAAATCTACAAACCTACTATTTAGTAGAAGACTATAGAGATGAACAAAAATCATTCTTGCTTTCTGCAGCAGAACATCATAACAATAATAAAAGTAATAGAAAATACACATTGCCTGTTTGCTTCCAGAATGCACTCTGCCATGGTCTGACGTGGTCACTCACCACTCGATCCTCACGGTTTTCTGTCAGTTACAGGTTTTTAGTGCTCTCTCCTTAGAGTAAGGGGATGAGGACAATCATGAAGATTCACAGCTCAGTGAACTATAGGGCTGGGTATATTAAGCATTAATGTTTGCTCTAGAAATTGTGTAATTGTAAGTTCAATTAGACCCCAGTCATCATTTTAATGTAAAGATAGATATGATAGATAAGAAGACATGATAGAAAAATGGACTTGGGCTTGCAGTTGTTTATTGATTTGTTTTTAGTTCATCACCAGCCTGGTCATAGGACATATAGTTCTCAAATGTCTTTGGTTTTGTTTGTATGTGTATGTAGAAATTTGTGCTTGTGTGTGTGTGTGTGTGTGTGTGTGTGTATGTGTATGTACATATTTGTGTGTGTGTCTGTGTGTGTGTCTGTGTGTGTGTGTGTCTGTGTACACAAAGGTCAGTTGTTGAATATCTTTCCCAATTTTCGTTCAGCTTGTTTTTTGGTCCAGGCTCTTTCACTGAACCTGGACCTCCTTGATTTGGCATGCTGGTTAGTCAGCAAGTCCAAGAGTTCTTCTTGTCTTCACCCACCCTTGCACTAAGGGGGACAGGTCTATACAGCTTCACCTAGGCTTTTTTTTTTCCATGAGTGTTGGGAATTAAACTACAGTCTCTAAGTTTGTATGGTCTCTCTAGCCACCATTAATTTGTATTTTAGAACAGGATCTCACTGTACAGTTCAGAATGGTTGAGAAAAGTTTCCTGCCAATGTGGATGTTTGACAATGTTGTGTATAAAATATGAATTATATGAAAAGCCAGCATTTTTATGAATAAAAAGTCAAATAAAGAAAATGTGTAGAGAATTAGCAAGGAAGGAAAGCTTGCAGAAGACAGCAAAGAAGGAAAGACTAAGGAACTGGGATATTTCTTTGAATTTATTTCTGGATACTATACACTGTTGCCCAGGAGGTGGTGCTAGAGATCCATATTCCAACATCCTGGCAGGCTGATCTTGAGTCTCTATATTCAGTGTCCACACTCTGAAAGCAAACCAAAACTAAAAATCCCTGAGCCAGTTGATCACATAGATACATAGTAGGCACTGAGCAAGGACTTGCTAGACTCCGTTGATGCTTGGTCAGATTGAGGTACTTTTTTTTTTTTGGTTCAACATTTATTTATTTATTCAAGTTACATCCTGATCACAGCCTCTCTCCTCCCCTCCTGGTCCCACCCTTCCACCCTTTTCCTCCCTCCCTCCTAGTCCTCTCCTTGGGTGAGGGGGGGCTCTCCTATATCTATCTTCCTCAGTTCATCAGTCCCATGAGAGATAAGAGCTTCCTTTGGCTCTGGTGTCCGACATGGCAGCCCAGATAGGGTAAGGTGCCTATTAACAGGCAATAGAGTCCATGACTGAGACCCTTCCCCCCTTACTAAGGGATCTGTATGAAGATCCAGTTACCTATCATCTATATATGGATAGCCTATCATCTATATATGGATAGGGGAGTCTAGGTCTAGACTAAACAACTTCTTCTTCTTCTTCTTCTTCTTCTTCTTCTTCTTCTTCTTCTTCT
>CAJQZJ010032991.1:2425881-2448402 GCA_907164525.1 Lophiomys imhausi | reverse complement strand
CTTCTTCTTCTTCTTCTTCTTCTTCTTCTTCTTCTTCTTCTTCTTCTTCTTCTTCTTCTTCTTCATTAGTGTTTCACTCTCTGTAAGCCTAGGGTTCTGTTGATCTTCAAGTGGTGTTCTTGTCCCCTCTGGGTCTCTCTATTCCTCCTCTCTCTCTTATATAAGACTCCCAGAGCTCCACCTAAGGTTTGCCTGTGTGTCCCAGCATCTGCTTTGATCTGCTCCTGATATGTGTTCTTGATGACTTTTATACTATTTGCATGCATCGGAGGGAGACAGCCAAAACCTCCTACTTCGCACCTTGTAGAACTTTATGGTTAGAACAGAAAGGCTAGTCTGTCCTCCTGGCATGTCTAGAGGAAATTATACCACAGACAGATGGGTTAAGAGAAGGGGAATGGGAAACTACATCTAGACATGCACTCTGGAGGCAGGGATCTACAAGTCCCAAGGGGTCATTGCTCATCACATTCACCCTCACTGGAGGCCACACACGTGCGCGTGCGCACACACACACACACACACACACACACACACACACACACACACATATATATATATATATATATATATAAAATCACTGAGTCTGTTTAGTATTGCATGTGTATGTTTTCCTGATGAAACCAGAGCAGCAAAGGGTGTTTAGATTTCAGTGGCGCTTGTAAGTTTAGACAAGATGTCTCAGCTACAGTCAAATGGGTAAAATATGGACAAGCTTTTATCAGATGACATTTCTTATAGTCTGAGTTTGAGCAAAAGACCACCTAAATAGATTTGGACAGACTTATATAAAATTAGAACTGAAAAAAAGAGTTTATTTTAAAGATAGTTTCTGAAATTTTTTCCTAATATTTATATCCAAGTACAAGTTTAACATCTCATAAAACAAAAAACTGGAACAAATAAATGACTTTAGGAGAGGATACGTCTCCAGATTTTAACATCGTGTTATCTCCATGTGTGAAGTACAGACATGTTCTACATTGGGATAACAGAAAATCTGAGGAACAAAATGGATCTTGATGCATATCACAGATCCTTTATCTAACTGACAAATCATTAATAATCTTGTTAAAAATGAATGTTTGAGAAAACTGTTCCAGTGAGAATTAAACATTGTTTGGTGACACACGAGGATTGTGAGATTCTGACCTTGTTTGCTGTCGTGGAATGATTTTATAATTCCATAATGGTTTGCATATGATTAAAAGACTCATGGCCTGTCTTGTCATCCATGAACTGAGGGTAGAAAATCAGTCTCACAAGAAGATCCGTTCCACAAACAAGGTGGATCTTGACTCATACCCCAGCTCCTTGAGCAAACTAAACCTGTTCTCTCCACACCTACCTTCCTCTAGCTCTTAAATGAAAAGGGTGTGTCCTTATGTGAGTGGGAATTCTCAGAAAGTTTTCATCCATCCTTTATTCTACCTTTTTAGTGCTCCCTCCTTAAAGTAAGGGCATGAGAAAAAATCAAGAAGATTTGTTCATCACCAGCCTGATCATAGGGCATAAAATTCTCAAATTTCTTTGGTTTTGTTTGTATGTGTATGTACATATTTGTGTGTGTGTGAATATAATAATGTGTGAATAGAATAATACATTATAATATAATATATTTTATTATTATTTATAATATTTATAAATATAATATTTATAAAATATTATGTTATTATTTTATCATATTATTATTTATTATATATTATTATAATTATTTAATTAATTATATTATAATTATATTAAAATAATATATTATATTATATTATTTGTGTGTGTGAATATAATATATATATGTATATATCCCATTGTTCCTTACCTAAACCTGACCCAGGGCAAGTAAATAATTCACACATCTCAATTTTAAATGAAATGCAGAGTTTTTACTTTTTCCCCAGGAGACCTTGCTTCTTGATGGATGCTGCCCTTATGCACCTGCATCCAACCTCAGTCTTGACACTGATTTGCTTGTGACCCCTGCAGATCTATTTGTCCCTTTGCTTTGGGACAGTTTTCTCCTTTCAAGCCAAAGGCTTACTTTACCACAATATTTGAAAAAATGTTTGATAAGTTATGTTGTCACTTCAATCATTAATAATAAAACCAAGATTTTCCCCCAAATTATCAGTTTTTTGAACCCCTGTTCTATAAGACCTTCTGAACAACTCTTTTGTTCACACCACTCCACCAAAAATGTTTAAATGTAATTTACAAAAAATATGAAATCATATACTTTCTAGATATATGGAAATGAACATGTTACAGAATGCATTTTACTAATACGAGAGAATCAGATGAATATTAAACCTGGTTCAGAGATAAAGTCAATCAACAGAAACTTACATGGGACAAAGGAAAACTGGAATGAGGAGCCAACGCTTTCACATGGATTTGCTGCCCTTGATTCAAGGGCAACATGACAGCCCAGATGATCAACCACACATCATTTATGAAGTTATAAAATGTTTTATCACAGTGAAGGTCATAATCTCATAACTAGCACCATCATCAGACATTGCTTGATTTTCACTGAAACAGTTTTTTAAAACTTTTTTTACTAAGGTTATTGATGATCTCTACTTTGAAAAATTAAATATTATTCCTCAGAAATCATTGTTTGAACTATCAACAATTTTTGACATAAGTAATGGCCTCCTCCTTTGGGGAAAGAAAACTCCTGCTCTCCTACCTGCTATCTTTTGATTTCTATGATTATCTCCTTCTATGGACACTGCAGTCATATAGATTTGAATCCAAACTATATGTACCAATTTCCTCAGTTCTCATCTCCAGTTCCAACTTCTTTGGTTACTTCTGATTTATGTATATATTTTTTTCTTACATCTACTTTTAGTTTGCCATCTTACATTTTGTTCTCTCTCCTCTCTCTCTCCCCTCTTTTTTCTCTCCTCCCTCCCTCCCTCTTTTCTTCCCTCTTTGCACTCCACTCCTTTATGTTTTTCATATGATTCTGCTTCTTGAGCCATATCTTCACTGCCAGCCTTTTTGTCACTCTAGGTTCATTCTATACTTTTAACCTATGTTCCATGAAACCAAACTAAACTAAACATCATTTCTAAGTAGTTGTGTTTCCAGTGTACAAGAGCTTTTTCAATAGGCATTTTCATACTATATTTGGGAAAGCAAATAAGCAAATTCTCCAAACAAGTATTATTTATCTCAGGATATGGCCTCTTACCACTCAACTTCTTGTAAAAGTCACTTTTATTTTCCTGGTGTAAATGTCATCTCAGAGGCTTACTACCTTCTGCAAACCTAAGCCTTGTCCCAGAAGCATCTAACCTCTGTACACTCTAATCCAGATCTAGAATGTTTTCAGCCTCTGAGACTTACTACTGATAAGCTCACCCATTCTAGCTCTTTCAGAACTCTGGCTGGCTGGTTCCACTCAGCTGTTGTGGCTCAAACTCCACTCCAAGCTGACTGATTCAATACAGCTTCTCTCTTGGCCTCTGATTGAATTGCTCTGCTTGGCCTCAAACTAACTCTAGCAATCTGTTCTAATCTTCTGGTTCCTTATTCTCTGGCTCATTCTGTCTTCACCTGTGTCTAGCTTGTTCTGTCTTCAACCACTCTCTGTAAAATTCTTCCAGTAAAAACTGCCTCTGAATTCCACAAATTGAACTAACATTAACTCAACTCCACTACATTGCCTCTCAACTCACTAACTTAACCTAACTGACTAAACATAACTGACTAGAACTCAGAGATTTCTTTGCTACTGTCTTTTGGAATTAAAGGCAAGTCTGTATTACAACTGGATCACATAGACCTAGAAGGCCCTTTGATGTAATCTCTTGCCAGAGCAGCCATGTTCTGAATAAAAAATTCCTTTACATCTTCTACTCTCCTGGACAATCAGGCTTTCTTGCCACCACATAAGTATGTTATGCAGACTCTTGACTAAGCTTCTTTTCTCTTGTCTGGCATGTATTTCACTACATGTATTTACAACTCTCTTTGTAAATGTCATCTTATCCAAGGGGATATTCCTACCACCTATAAAGGCAGCCTCATTCCGTGCAAGTACTGTTCACTGTTCTCATATCACTTCATATTATTTCATGATACTAAAAATATATAGGTTTATCTTATATCATTCCTTCTGAGATTCTAAGTTTTGTGACAGCAAGAATACTGCTATATTTTCCAGAGATGTATCATCTGTGTCTGCCTCAATCATAATCTCATCCAGTCAAATATTCATGGAGGGAAATAAAAGAAAAAGCAAATAATTAACATATCACAGAAATTATGCACTGAGGCTCTTAAAGATGAATGATCACACTGATCCTATCTGAGTCTCACACTTTTCAATATGAAATAAAGAGATTTCCTAAATAAAATATAAATAAATCAGTTGTTAGAAAAAGAGTGATAGGTGTCAATGTGATTTTAAAGTTAAAAGACAAAATCAGAGTTAACATTTCAAGGAAGCTGGATATGAAGAAAAAGGGGCAGATTTTAGATCATTGTTATGGATTCAGCTATGGTTAATTTGAGACAGAACACAATTATGTTATTCACAATATAACCAGTTTGCTTTTAATTAATAAATTTCCCTGAATAAAATGGTTATCTAGTAAATCTCTAAGTTCTGGAAGGAATCTATTAATATGAAACTGCAATTTAATTATAAATTGTATTTATTAATAAGTATAAACTGTAAGATTAGGCTGGTGGAACAGCTAGTGAGCTGGTGGGAGGCCAGCAGGCCTGGCTCACTTTAATTGGCACCCTGACCCATCCTGGGGATAAAGTCCTGGACCAAGGGTGGCCTTTACAACCTGCAACTAAACTCTGCTGACAAATATATTTACTAATAACTATAAATTGTTATATTAAGCTGACAGAGCAGCCAGAAGCCCAGTGGGAAATCAACAGGCTTGACTCGCCATAGGGGCTTGTAGACCTGGCAGGGCAGTCTGGCTGGGCAGTCTGGTAGGGCAGCTGGTGGGGCAGTTGCTGGATATTTGTTAATTACTATAAACTATTATATTAGGCCAACGGAACAACAGGTGGCAGTGGCCTGGCAGGGTATCTGTTGGGGCCTGCTGGGAGGCCTATGGATGGAAGCTGAAACCTGCAATGGCCTTTTTTCAAATAATTAATTGCACCAAGACCTTTTAATGTTTCAATGCTTAGCCCTTAGCTGGGCACACTCTCAACTAGCTAATCTAAATTAACCCAGACATCCTAATCCCAATCAGCCATGTGGTTTGCTGTACCATCCACAGCTCTCAGACACATCTGTCTGATTCTGTGGGAGAAAGAGAGCTTCTCCGTGTAATACCGAGAGTTCCTTTGTTTTGTCCCAGGAAGTCCCACCTTTCTATACTCTTTCTGCCCAGCTAATTGGCCATCAGCGACTATTGTTAACCAATCAGAGATTGTCCTAGAAGGGGCGATAACCAGACCTCAGCATTGAAATCAGCCTTTCAGAACCAATGTATTAGACCTTCCTCCAACATTAATACATCAAAATTACATCATTCATTATGCTCACACAACTGCTTCTTCATTTTACAGGTTCCCATTTGGAGCTGTCCATCTTTTTTTACTGTATTTCTTAGAGTTCAACTCTTTAATGAAGCAATCTGAGATATATTCTACATACTTTAGATAACATTTCAACAATATTAGGCTCAACTCTACCTCAGTTAGCTTCATATGTTCATGATGATAGGAAATAACAGTATGAAGTTTTTTATGAAGATTGACATGAGAACCACATGGGAAGGCCAAGTTCAAACATTTATTTCCAATCTAATGAAAAATGACAACAACTGAGACATGTTTCACCTTATGTATTTCAGAAGAAGATAAATTTGTCCGAGTTATTGAAAATAGCTGATATGTATTCAATCTGCTTTGAAAATAATAGCTCCAAGAATCTCATTGTTTCTGTGCTCCTCCTTTAATCCCACTTTTCCTCCTGTTGAGCTGATGACAAGAAATTAGCCAAATTCTTTGTTCCAGGAAAAAAAGGAACACATTCTCTCAGTACTCCCCATCAAATCTCTAGGACAGAATTCAGTTGGAGCTTCACTTACTGTGTCTCTGACCTAGCTGTAAAAAGGTTGAAAGGAAACTGGAAAAATAATATATTTATAATAGGGACAAGATATAATAATATTCAACATAAATACAGCAATATTATATTTGTAAAAATTCAAATATTTTTTTTAAATACTTTATTTTTTTTTCTTCAAGTTACATCTCAGTAACAAACCCCTCTCTATTCCCCCTTCCTATCCCGCCCATCCACCCTCTTCCCCCCAGAAGTTTCCCCTTTCAATCCAACAGATAGTTCCTTCTCTTATAACAGTAAGTATTATACAAAACAATAGATATACATATGCCACATTTATGAGAGTAAATTGGCCCAGTATACCTTCCCAAATCCAGTTTATACATATTTGGCCCCTGACTTTAACATTCTACTATCTAACCAACTCCATGAGTTTAAAGGTCTATATGTGACTCAACATTCATACTATCTTGCAACACACTTTTAAGAGTATCTTCTTAGATCTATAACACACTCTTGATTCCTGAACAGTTCAAAATTTAACTATAAGATTCTATCTGTCTATTCTTCAACCACCTCAGAGACCTGAGAGGGATAAATATATTTGCTTATATAGGAAGTGCAGGGCCTGCAGCTTCCAAAACTAAGAAAGAACATACCAATGACTGCCTGGACAGTTCCCATTTTCTCTCCATACATTCCAGCATCAATCTTCAGCCTTTGGGTCCTGTTTCTCTGACAGACATTTGTTGTAGAGCAGGGATTATGAAGGACTTACCTACCCTGTCTTGGCAGAGTTAGGCTGTCGACTTCCTTGCTACCAAGTTTTGTGCTTTTTGGACAGCAGTCTGTCTGCAGTTGGGGCAAGGGGTTTTTTCATGCTAAGAGAAAGGCTTGCCACTAATTCAACCATCTTACAGTGGAGGTTCTTCGATGCTTATCTTCTACTTGGAGTAGAATAGGGGGTGCTGTCAGACACTGATATGTCTCAATATCAAAAAAAAAATCTTGATTTAAGATAACATCTTTGAATGCCATATTCTGCAGATCTCTAGGGGTTTTTGAAGATGCCCTATCCATCTCTTGTATTTAGATAAGCAAATGTTGCTTGTCTCTTAGCAACTTGATTACTGGGTAGTTTAGAGAATATCTGTGATAGACTGTCATAGTAGCTAACAAAGTGACATGTTTGCATGACTAGGAGTTTGTTTTAACTATCCTAGACCGTTTTAGATGGTTGGTATCAAGAGGTCATAGCTTCACATTTTATTTTTAAGTATCTCTAGGTATGATACCATTGGGAAGCATTACCTTTAAATTTGTATCAATATACAAAGATCTATTCAATTGTGGTTAAATATATTCTTAATTATGTATCAATATACCAAGATCAATGCCTATGTAGCCCAATATAATCTTAATATTACGTCCATATGCAAGGGTCAATACCAATGTGGCCAACTATAATCTTAATTTAGTATCAATATACAAAGATCAATACCGATGTAATCCAATACAATCTTATTTTTGCACAATAAACAATGGTCAATACCACTTTAGCCAAATAAACTACTAATTTTGTATCAATATACAAAGGTATAAGGGCATATTCAATAATCTGCCCCTTCTTCTTGGACCTTCCTGTGCTATGTCTATATCTCATTTTTCTCAAGCCCATGCACTCCTACATAGGAGAGGAAGAAGGATACAGAAAAAGAAAAGTAGGAATTCCCTGGGGCTAACCTCCAAAACCCATTAAGACAGGACCATTTATCAGCTTGTAGTCTCTTCCCCTACATAACAGAGTTTTCAGTTATCCTTCAAATAACCAAAAAGAAGGGTGGAGAAACACCCTCCCCACCCTCTGGGCATGGGATGTCGCTCTCTTAAAGTGACTTCCTGCTGATTTGGGTCGTAGTAGACCTGTTTGGGGCCCCAACCCAAATGGGAAAAATGATTAAAAATATAACAAGAACTTCAAGCCCCTGAAGAAAGAAATGGTATGCTCTTTGAAGGTATGTTTTTTCCTTTATACTCATAGTCTTTTTTTGCATTAAGATATCTAATTCATTTTAACATTCATTGTACATTTGTTACCACTGAATCAAAACTTTAGGCTTTATATAGATGATGATAATGATGATGATGACAGGTATAGAACTTATGGGACACAATTATTCACAGTAATCTTGTGACGATTACTTATTTTCTTTCCTTTAGAGATGTGAAAACTATGTCAAAGAGTAAATAGCTTACTTTCCAAAGTCATAGGTTAGTAAAGATTTATTAATAGTAAATTGGAAGCTATAAAGTCTGTGGTACCTCTGCACAATGGACTGCTACTCAGCCATCAGAAACAAGGAAATCATGCAATTTGCATCCACATGGATGGAACTAGAGAAGCTCATCCTGAGTGAGCTAATCCAGACTCAGAAGGATGCACATGGCATCTATTCACTTATAGTCAGATTTTAGCTACATGGTACAGGATATCTATACTACAACCAATGCACCAAAGGAACATGAACATAGACTTTTTTTCCTGTCAATGAGACACTTTGCACTAGTCGTGCTGCCTTGTAGGCCCCCAGTGTATGAGGAGGCTCTTGGCCCTCATATGACTACTGAACTGAGGCGGGAGACTGATATGTAGGGACAATCCACTCCAGAGGAGTGGGATGGAGGGGATAGGGGTTAGAGGTTGGAAGGGCAGGACTGGGAAGAGTGGAAAGAGGACACTGTGATGGATATATAACCTGAAGTAATAAATAAATAAATAAATTAAATTTTAAAAAGAAAAAAAAGATTTATGTTTCACTATGAGGTAACATGGATCTATACTTTTTTTTTCATAGTCTTACCTTCGCAGGTATCAGGTTTATTATCT
Source organism: Lophiomys imhausi (assembly GCA_907164525.1). Lineage (NCBI taxonomy): Eukaryota > Metazoa > Chordata > Mammalia > Rodentia > Muridae > Lophiomys > Lophiomys imhausi. The sequence continues at coordinate 2,439,466 of CAJQZJ010032991.1, read as the reverse complement.
TAGTCAATCCAAATAAAACAAAAGCTCTAAGTATTAGTGAATAATACTCAGTAAATTAGGACATAGACCAGTAAAAACATACAGCTCTCATAAACTATCATTCACCTTTAGGTAACAGTGACTATAAAACTAAGTTCATATTTTAAATAGGCTTTAAGAACCAGGATTATTTCACTTATTATACGTTCTTTTAAGTCACTCTCCTTTTAATACAATGCATATTGAATTGGATACTGTTTTAAAAGTCCATGGATTTAAAACTGTTTTATTTTTTAAAACATAAGCAAAAACATAAGTTGCCAAAATAAATTTACCAAGCCCAGAAAGGCTATTTGATTTTTGACAAGAGCAATTCTGCCTCAGATTTCTTAAACCACTTTAAAGGTTTTTTTTTATTTAAGTGAAGAATATTGCTTACAGAGTTCAAAGAAAAGAAAAAAGAGATGATCAAATGCAAAAATTTCATTATGACAAAACATGGTGTTTGTCCCATATTTTTAATACAACTCAGTTATAAAAAAATATATTATTTTCCAAAGAAAGTTAAATGTTTAGAAACTGCTGTTGAACTGAGTGGTGCATAGCTAAGACCTATCTTTACATTTCTTTTTAAAAATAAACTCATCCATATGGGAACAAAATATATACTACTAAAATATAGTTCTTTACTTGTGACACCAAATCATTATAGACAAATTTATCTACTAATTATTAAATAACTGTGAAGGTATCAGAATCATCCAAGGAAATGAAACAATTACTTCTTTAAATATAATAATTAACATTTTATTCAGGTATATAATGTAAATTATATTGATATTTTGTATTCTGATACACATTTTACAAATAATATTTTATATTATATTTTAAGTATATTTTATCTTTAAAATCCACAATTAAGGTCTAAAATACAATGAATATGGACGTGATAATTAGGAGGAAAAAGAATATTTTATAATGAATCTACACTTTTTTTAATAATAATTTATTTTTTATTTCTTCAAGTTACATCTCAATCACAATCCCCTCCCTACTCCCCCCTCCAGTCCCACCCTTCCACCCTCCTCCCCCTCAATCCCCCATCCTCTTCCCTTCTTTTTTTTTTTTTTTTAGTTTAAGGTATTTCTTTTCCGCCCAAACAGCTCTCCCTTTCAGTCCAAAAATTGGTTCTTTTTCTTATAACTATAAATACAATACAAAACAACAGAAATAAATAGGCCACAATTATAAGAGTTATATGGCTTAGCATACATTCCCAATGTCCAGTCCATATGTATTTGGCACCTGACTTTAACATTCTACTATCTAACCATCTCCATGAGTTTAAAGTTCTATATCTAACTCAGCTTTCATACTAACTTGCCTCATAATTTTAAAAATATCTTCTTAGATCCAGAACACCCTCTTGATTCCTAAACAACTCAAAATTTAACTATGAGACTCTAGCTGTCTATTCTTCAACCACCTCAGAGACCTGAGAGGGATAAATATATCTGATTATATAGGAAGTGCAGGGCCCGCAGCTTCCAAAATTAAGAAATGACATACCAGTGGCTGCCTGGACAGTTCCCATTTTCTCTCCATACATTACAGCATCAATCTTCAGCTGTTTAGCCCCGTTTCTCTGACAGACATTGATTGTAGAGCAAGAACGATGAAGGACTTACCTACCCTGTCTTGGCAGAGCTAGGCTGTCGACTTATCTGCTTCCTAGTTTTGTCCTTTTTGGACAGAACTCTGTCTACAGTTGAAGCAAGGGGTTTTTCTTGCCAAGAGAAAGGCTTACCACCAATTCAATCATCTCCCACTGAAGATTCTTCGATACTCATCTTCTACTTGGAGTAGAAATAGGGGGTGCTGTCAGGAGCTGACATGTCTCGATATCAAAAAATCTTAAGTTAAGAAAACATCTTTGAATGCCATATTCTGCAGATCTCTTGAGGTTTTTGAAGATGCCCTATCTATCTCTTATATTTAGATAAGCAAATATTACTTGTCTCTTAGCAACTTTATTTCTGAGTAGCTTAGAAAATAACTGTGATAGACTGTCATAGTAGCTAACAAAATGACACGTTTTCATGACTATTAGTTTCCGTTTCTTAATTATCCTAAACAGTTTATGTCAGTTGGTAGCAAGAGGTCAAAACTTGACATTTCATTTTTAAGTATTACTACGAACAATACCTTTAAGAAGAGTTACCCTTAATTTTGTATCAATATACAAAGATCAATACCAATATGGCCAAATATAATATTAATTTTGTATCAATATACAAAGATCAATACCGATGTAGCCCAATACAATCTTAATTTTACATCAATATACAAGGGTCAATACCATTTTGGCCAAATATAATCTTAATTTTGTATCAATATACAAAGATCAATACCGATGTAGCTCTATACAATCTTAATTTTGCATTAATATACAATGATCAATACCAATTTAGCCAAATGTAATATTAATTTTGTATCAGTATACAAAGGTATAAGGCCATATTCAATAATCTGTCCTTTTTTCTTGATCTTTCCTATACTATGTCTATGTCCCATTTTCTCAAGTCTGTTCACTCCTATATAGGAGAAAAAGAAGGATACAGAAAAGAAAAAGAGAGAAGTCCCTGGGTCTAACCTCCAAAACCCATTTAACAAGACCATTTAACAGCTTTTAGTCTTTTCCCCTAAATAACAAAATTTTCTAATATCTATCAAATAACTAAAGTGGGGGGAACACCCTCCCCACCTTCTGGGGATGGGACGTTGTTCTCTTAAAATGACTTCCTGCTGATTTGGGACGTAGTAAACCTGTTTGGGGCCCAAATAAGAATGGAAAAATGGTTTAAAATGTTAATAGAATCATTTCATGTTCAGTCCTTTTGTGCTCAGCTATTTAGATGTCCTAAGAAGTTCATAGACAGAAGCTGATCATCAGAGCTTTACTGAAGATCTGGCTGGAGTAGTCTGTGGAGCTGAACGATCTTAGCGATTTTGAGTTGTTGTGGTTGTAGACTTTTGAGGAAACTGCTATTGAAGAAGTCTGCAAGGCTGGATCCTCTGGGCCACTCGTCTTCTTTGGTGTCTAATCTGTTTTCTGCTGAGGTTTCCGTTGTCCAGTTGTCCCTGGATTCCTTGCATGGATGCTTTAAATCTCCTGGAAAGATAAGAACAGAGCCCTGCCCTAATCCTAACTCTGGGACAATTACCTTTTTTTTGGAGGCGGGGGGGTCAGGTAATATTTTTCCTGGAGCAAATTTGTTTTTTTGACAATATATAAAGTATTACCTTTCAATTCAGATTTAGAAGAAATTATGTTGATATTTTGGAGCTAAACAAACCTTTAGTGTATATATTTTGAGATCTCAAAGGACAATTTGTTTGAATTGCAGCCTGCCTTTTGTAAGTAGCTTTTAAACTTAATCCTTCCAAATCCTATGTGCCTGTCTCTGCATTCTAAGTTTTGGGATCAAAGACATGTGGTTCCCAACTGATGGGATTAAAGATGTGCTTCTCCACCCCTGGGTCAAAGTTTTTCTCTGTTTAGAGCTTGTTTTGTATCAGGCTGACCTTGAGCTCTGAGATCTGCCTGTTTCTGTCTCTAGTGGGTTGGGATTAAGGGTGTATTCTTCCCCAATGATGGGACTAAGGGTGTGCACCATCACCATCCTGTTTCTTGTAACTCTAGAATTTATAAGACAACTAACTCTATAGTGATCCTCCTGTCTCTGCTGGAGGTAAAGGCATGGGCTAACACCATGCATTATTTTACCTTAGCTCTAAGTTTTTTCAACTCTTGGAGGTTTGTAAAACCAGGTTGAACAGCTGTCACCTTTAATTTATTTACAGAGTTTTAAACCTGTTACCTGCTTTTTAATGCCAAACCATGAAAATAGCCTATACCTCTACAAAAAAAAAAAAAGAAAAAAAAACTTTTAAGCTGCTATCAAGTTTGTGTAATCTCTGTAGCCACATGCAGTCTAACATTCTAATCTGAAATTAAGGCCATTTTCCTTTCATGCCAGTAAGGCAATTATACCCTTGGTAAATTATAGTTTGAAAATTTTATATTGTATTTTTATTATATTTTTAAGCTTATTAACTCTTTTCTTAAAAAAGTATTAATTACTTCTAGAGAATAGTTTCCTCCCTCCACCCCTCTTGGCCCCTCCCTTCCTCTCTCCTTCCCTCCCTCTCTCCTTCCCTCCCTCCCTCCCTCCTTGTTCCTCTACTTGGTACTCTCCTTCTCCTCAGATGAGGTGGGCCCTCACATATCATACTCCCTCAGATCTTGCATCATGTAAGGCCCAATAGCTTCCACTCGTACTGGAGCTTGATAAGGCACACCATCTAGGGTGTGGGGTTCCACTAACCTGCAGCAGATTCCATGACTCACTGGTGGGTAGAATTTTTCCTAGGATAGATATGCTAGGTTCCTATCTATTTGGGTGTGTGGGTTGTAGGATAGTTATCCTCTAATGTATGGTTAATATCCATTTGTAAGGGAATACATACCATGTTTATCTTTCTGGGACTGCGTCAGCTCACTTAGGATGAGCTTTTCTAGTTCCATTCATTTGGTTTCGAATTGCACGATTTCCTCATTTCTGATAGCTGTGTAGTATTCCATTGTGTAAATGTACCACAGTTTTTTTTTAGCCATTCTTCAGTTGAAGGACATCTGGGTTGTTTCCAGTTTCTGGCTATTACAAATAAAGATGCTATGAACATTGTTGAGGCAATGTCCTTGTGGTTTTGTTTTGAACCTTTTGGATATATGCCCAAGAGGGGTATGGCTGGGTCTTGAGGTAGATTTATTCCCAATTTTCTAAGATATCTCCAGATTGATTTCCAAAGTGGTTGCACAAGTTTGCAGTCCCAACAGCAATGGGAGAGTGTTCCCCTTTCTCCACATCCTCGCCAGCATGTGCTATCATTTGAGTTTTTGATCTTAGCCATTCTGACATGTGTGAGATGGAATCTCAGAGTTGTTTTAAGTTGCATTTCCCTGATAACCAAAGATGTTGAACATTTCCTCAAATGCCTCTCAGCCTTTATAGATTCCTCTTCTGTGAATTCTCGGTTTAGCTCTGTACCCCATTTATTAATGGGGTTATTTGATTTTTTGGTGTTTAATTTCTTCAGTTCTTTATATATTTTGGATATTAACCCTCTGTCAGATGTTGGGTTGGTGAAGTTCCTTTCCCAGTCTGTAGGCTGCCATTTTGTTCTAAGGACAGTGTCCTTTGCCTTACAGAAGCTTTTCAATTTTATAAGGTCCCATTTATTGATTGTTTGTTTTAGTGCCTGAGCTATTGGTGTTCTATTCAGGAAGTTGCTACCAGTGCCAATGATTTCAAGGCTTTTCCCCACTTTCTCTTCTATTAATGTTAGTGTGTCTAGATTTATGTTGAGGTCCTTGATCCACTTAGACTTAAGTTTTGTACAGGGTGATAAGTATGGATCTGTCGCGTCCCTCTCGACCAGCAAGAACGACGCAACTCGCAAAAGCTCTTCTCCAGCAGTTTATTCAGGTCCCTTGAAAACAGTCTTCCGAATGCCCGGGCAGACCCAACCCACAGGCTAAATACTATATGAACAGCCAATCAAGTAAAGCCACGTGGTGCTATCTTAGAGGCCCACGTATGCGGAAGCAAGCCAGATCAGCGGTCTTAACCAAATATGGACTTGTTTACCACCGAGAGCGCTAACCGTCAGGCTGGTGGAAGGCGGAAACCGGCGCCATCTTTAGGGCGTGGCACGTCGCAGCTCTCTACATGGATCTATTTGCATTCTTCTACATGTTGACATCTAGTTAGACCAGCACCATTTATGGAAGATGCTTTCCTTTTTCCATTGTATGTTTTTGGCTTCTTTATCAAAAATTAAGTGACCATAGGTGTGTGGGTTTATTTCTGGGTCTTCAATTCGGTTCCATTGGTCAACTGGTCTGTTTCTATACCAGTACCATGCTGTTTTTATTACTATTGCCCTGTAGTACAGCTTGAAATCCGGGATGATGATACCTCCAGATGTTCTGTTATTGTACATGATTGATTTAGCTATTCTGGGTCTTTTGTTATTTCATATGAAGTTGAGAATTGTTTTTTCCAGATCTGTAAAAAATTAAGTTGGTATTTGGATAGGAATTGCATTGAATCTGTATACTGCTTTTGGTAAGATTGCCATTTTTATTATGTTGATCCTACCTATCCATGAACAAGGGAGATCTTTCCATCTCCTGATATCTTCTTCAATTTCTTTCTTCAGGGACTTGAAGTTCTTGTCATACAGGTCTTTCACTTGCTTGGTTAGAGTTACCCCCAGGTATTTTATATTATTTGTGGCTATTGTGAAGGGTGTTGATTCCCTTATTTCTTTCTCAGCCCATTTATCTTTTGTGTAAAGAAGGGCTACTGATTTTTTTGAATTGATTTTGTATCCAGCCACCTTGCTGAAGGAGTTTATCAGCTGTAGAAGTTCTCTGGTGGAATTTTTGGGGTCACTGATGTATACTATCATATCATCTGCAAATAGGGATACTTTGACTTCCTCCTTTCCAATTTGTATCCCCTGATCTCTTTTAGTTGTCTTATTAATCTAGCTAAAACTTCAAGTACTATGATGAAGAGATATGGAGAGAGTGGGCAGCCTTGCCTTGTCCCTGATTTTAGAGGAAATGCTTTAAGTTTCTCTCCATTTAGTTTGATGTTGGCTATTGGCTTGCTGTAAATTGCCTTTATTATGTTTAAATATGGTCCTTGTATGCCTGATATCTCTAAGACTTTTATCATGAAAAGGTGCTGTATTTTGTCAAAAGCTTTTTCAGCATCCAATGAGATGATCATGTGGTTCTTTTCTTTCAGCTTGTTTATGTGGTGGATTACATTGATGGATTTTCTAATGTTGAACCACCCCTGCATCCCTGGGATGAAGCCTACTTGATCATGGTGTATGATACTTTTGATGTGATCTTGGATCCGGTTTGCAAGTATTTTATTAAGTATCTTTGCATCCATGTTCATAAGGGAAATTGGTCTGAAATTTTCTTTCTCCATTGGGTCTTTGTGAGGTTTAGGTATCAGGGTAACTGTGGCCTCATAGAATGTGTTTGGCAGTATTCCTTCTGTTTCTATGTTGTGGAAGAGTTTGAAGAATATTGGTGTTAGCTCTTCTTTGAATGTCTGGTAGAATTCTGTGCTGAAGCCATCTGGGCCTGGGCTTTTCTTGGTTGGAAGACTTCTAATGACTTCTTCTATTTCCTTAAGGGTTATAGGACTGTTTAATTTGTTTACCTGTCCTTGATTTAACCTTGGTAGGTGGAATCTATCAAGAAAATTGTCCATTTCATTTAGATTTTCCAATTTTGTGGAGTACAAGTTTTTGAAGTACGACCTAATGATTCTTTGGATTCCCTCAATGTCTGTTGTTATTTCCCCCTTTTCATTTCTGATTTTGTTGATTTGGGTATTTTCCCTCTGCCTTTTAGTTAGTTTAGCTAAGGGCTTGACTATTTTGTTGATTTTCTCAAAGAACCAGCTCTTGGTTTTGTCGATTCTTTGTATTGTTCTTTTTGTTTCTAAGTTGTTGATTTCAGCCCTGAGTTTGATAATTTCCTCTCGTTTGCTCCTCTTGGAAGTGTTTGCTTCTTTTTGTTCTAGCTCTTTCAGGTGTGCTTTTAGGTGGCTAGTATAGGAATTCTCCAGTTTCTTTTTGAAAGCACTTAGAGCTATAAACTTTCCTCTTAGCACTGCTTTCAATGTGTCCCATAAGTTTGGGTATGTTGTGCCTTCATTTTCATTGAGTTCTAAGAAGACTTTAATTTCTTTTTTTATTTCTTCCCTTACCAAGAGTTCATTGAGGAGAGAATTGCTCAGTTTCCATATTTTTGCAAGCACTCTTATTGTTGAAGCCTAGCTTTATTCCATGATGGTCTGATAAGTTACAAGGAGTGATTTTAATTTTCCTGTATCTGTTGAGGCTTGCTTTGTGACCGACTATATGATAGATTTTGGAGAAGGTTCCATGAGGTGCTGAGAAGAAAGTGTATTCTTTTGTTTTGGGGTGAAATGTTCTGTAGATATCAATTAGGTCCATTTGATTCATGACATCTGTGAGGTTCATTATTTCTCTGTTTGGTTTCTGCATTGTTGATTTGTCCAGTGGTGAGAGTGGTGTGTTTAAGTCTCCCACTATTAATGTGTGAGGTTCAATGTGGGATTTGAGCTTCAGTAGTGTTTCTTTAATGAATGTGGGTGTTCTTACATTTGGGGCATAGATGATTAGTTGAAATTTCATCTTGGTGGATTTTTCCTTTGATGAGTATATAGTGTCCTTCCCCATCTCCATCTCTTTTGATTAATGTTGGTTGAAAGTCCAAATTGTTGCATACTAGAATTGCTACTCCAGCTTTTTTCTTGGGTCCATTTGCTTGGTATATCTTTTTCCAGCCCTTTACTTGGAGATAATGTCTATCTTTTTTTCTGAGGTGTGTTTCTTGTACCCAGCAGAATGTGGGATTCTGTTTTCGCATCCATTCTGCTAGCCTGTGCCTTTTTATTGGGGAATTGAGTCCATTGATGTTGAGAGACCAGTGATTGTTACTTCCTGCCATCTTGATGTTGGTGGAAATAGTGTGTGAGTGAGCTTTTCTTTTGGTTTTGCTGCAGGCATGCTATTTGCTTCCTGTGCTTTCTTGTGTGTAGTTAACCCCTTTGGGTTGAAGTTTTCCTTCCAACATCTTCTGTAGAGCTGGATTTGTGTATAGATATGGTTTGAATTTAGATTTGTCATGGAATATCTTGTTTTCTCCATCTGTGTTGATTGACAATTTTGCAGGGAATAGTAGTCTGGCCTGGCATTTGCGGTTTTTTAGGGTCTGCAAGACGTCTGTCCAGGCCCTTCTGGTTTTTAGAGTCTCTGAAGAAAAGTCAGGTGTGATTCTGATAGGTTTGCCATTATATGTTACTTGACCCTTTTCCCTAGCAGCTTTTAAAATTCTTTCTTTGTTCTGTACATTTAGTGTTTTGATTATTATGTGGCGGGAAGATTTTCTTTTCTGGTCTAATCTATTTGGGGTTCTGTAAGCTTCTTGTACAGTTGTAGGCATCTCTTTTTTTTTTTTTTTTTTAGATTTGGGAAATTCTCTTCAATGATTTTGTTGAAGATATTTTCTGGTCCATGGAGGTGGGACTCTTCTCTTTCTTCTATTCCTATTATTCTGAGATTTCGTCTTTTAATTGTGTCCTTGATTTCCTGAAGGTTTTGTGTCAGGATTTTTTTAGATTTGACATTTTCTTTGACAGATGTATCCATTTCTTCAATTTTATCCACTGAGCCTGAAATTCTTTCTTCCATCTCTTGTATTCTGTTGGTGATGCTAGTGTCTGTAGTTCCGATTCTTTTCTTAAGGTTTTCCAGTTCTATGGATGTCTCGGATTGGATTTTCTTCATTGCTTCAACTTCCCTTTTCAGGTCTTCCATTCCTTTAAGTGCTTTATTTATTTCCATCACCTCCTTTGCAGTACTTTGTTGTTGCTCTCTGAGGTATTTGATTTCCTCCCTTAGGCCTTCTATTATTAATATAAGCGTAGGATTAAGGTCATTTTCCTTTGCTTCAATTGTGTTTAGCTGTCCAAAGTTGTCTGTAGCATTATTGCTAGGATCTGGAGAAATCCTATTGTTTTGGTTTTTTTTTTACCATGTTCTTGTGCTGACCTTTTGTCATCTGATGGACCCAGGTGTTATCTGTTTGTTTCTTTTGTTACCTGACCTTGGTGCTCAGGGAAACTCCCTGCCCTGGGGATTGGCTGATCCTGAGATCCTGGTGTTTACCTCCAGATGGTGGGCAGGTTCCTGTAATAGACTGACTGGCTCTCAGAGAGGAGGGTGGCTGCCACTCTCCTCAACTGCTTGTGACCCAATTGGACCAATATAGAGGGGATTGGAGTGGGGAGAGGGCTAGCCTCTGAGGACCTGGGAGCTGAAAGGCAGGTAGAGCTGTGGTTGGGTCTGTGTTCTCCTCTCACTGACCCAGTCGTTCTGGCTCCCCAGCTAGGCTGACTATGCAGGCAGGGAGCTCCACCCACAACAGATGCTGGCCTCAGTGCGCCTGTTGCTGACTGCCTCAGATGCTTGGGTGCTAGGGTGAGTGACCCACCCGCCCCAGTATTTGTGGAGAACACACTGTCGCAGGCTCTGTTTGCAGGCAGTCTTGGCTCCTAATTGCTTTGCTGTGACTGGGTTAGGTCTCCACCTCTCCGCTACAGTGCACACTCTGCCGCCATGTTGGAAACTCCGGAAAAAGTAATCTCACTTACCTTTGCTCTTGTGGTGCGGATGTTTTTCCCTCTTGGGTGTACAGGTCCAAGTGCAGGCTGGATATCAGGCAGACAGGCAGGGCCGCTGGTCTGTGGCTGGAGCCGTGGGCTGGATCCGCTCCTGGGCTAGATCTCTAGCCACAGCTCCTCTCCAGACTGGTGACGGAGCTGGCTGATCTCAGGGTGGTGTTCCCAGGAACTGCGTGGGCTGTTTTACCTGGTGACCGGTCTCAATGTTCGCTGTGGGAATTCAGACACCGTCTTTGTTTCACTGTAGGCTGGGGACCTCACATTCACTCCACAGTGACTAATCTCATTCACCTACTACTCAGATGCACTGCTCTATGGTTGGCGCCATATTGGATCTCATGAATCTGCACTTTAAGGAATTAATCATTTGTGTCTAAAACATTTTTTATTAAGTTCTTCCAATGGATCCATATTCTCTATCATTGTAAGTCACTGATTTTAGACCATCATATAGTGTGATAAAATTCTTCTACAGATGAAGAATAATTTTTGTGATTATTAGCAATTGAAAAAGATAATAACTAAACAACTTGTAAACTGCATGACCTTTATAATACCAACTGTATTCATTAATGTAACATTAAATATGCTCTATTCCCCAGCAGCATAAATAACAAACTTGAAACATCTCTACATAAATATTTCTCTAAAAGTAAAATTCATACCAAATACTCTCCAGTAACCACAAAAGATCCACAGACTGTTAAACTACTTGTAGAATTTGATATAATATTGACAAACAAGGTAACAAAATTTCCCAAACCTGTGCACAGCTATATTTTTAACTAGCCCAAATAACACAGCTCACCCACAAAGAAAATAACTATAGACATTATATTAAGGACAAAAGCTATTCAAAATATGAGATTCCTACCTTCTGAAAAGTGTATTTGCCACATTTAATTTAGTTCTTAGATCAGGCCTTCCCTGCTTGATCTCAGTTCCACCAAAACTCTCTGAGACAGAAATTAACTGTTTCTGACATCTTCATTCATTAACAACCCAAAAAGCTATATTTGCTCCAATGAACAAAAAATACATTTCAACCAATGCACATATATGAAAATATATAATCATCCATTTCAGCTTCACTCTTGTCAGGTCCAATGTCAGAGAAGAGAATGTTTGTTAGGGTCATTTGTCTCTATCAGTCATTCATCTTAATCTTGTAAGGAATCAAGTCTTCAGGTGCTAGTGTCTTAAATAAACACATCTTCACATGTGGGGCCCAGGCATAAAACACAATTTGCATAATTTTCTTATGATCCACAAGAGTTCTATGTGGATTAATTAAACAGAGAAAGAAAACTTATTGTTTACAACAGATTCCATTTCAAAGCAGTTCTTTGAGGACAACACAAAGGTACAAACAAAACCAGAAACCACTGCAGGTGAAACTGGCATTTGTACAAGAAGGAAACATGATTCCTAAATTTAAATGGAGCATTTCCAGGAACAGGAACACAGACATGCTTTCTCTTCGTCCTCCTGCTCCGCAATTTGAAGTGATCCAAACAGACGCTTGTCTCCCAGCTGGGAGATTTCGACCATGAGGTTCTTCTGCCCTGGGAACAAGGGTGTGATCCCACAGACTCTGTACACTGAAATGATGTGCAGGCTTCATTGTTAGTATCTCGGTAGGATGGAACAGAATGCATCTTGTATCTTTGACTATATCTCATTTGGAGACCAGTGAGAGGATGTTTGAGTGTTTGCATTGCAAAAGATAAGCAACCAAGCCTGCAGATAGTTTCATCGTCATAGGAGACTTTTGTGGCTCCTTGCAATCAGTTCTTGAAATAGCTAATGCTGACTTGCTTGCTTTGGGGAGACATTCATTGCGTCCAGCATTTTTTTGGCATTTGGTTGTGAGATTTTAGATTATCAGTGTTGCTTGGCAACACAATAACCTGCTAGACATTTTTATTTACATGTGCCTAACTCAAGCTTTCAATTTTTCAGAAAGATGACAGATGGTTTTAAGATTTTACATTTGATATTTGTTAAGAAGGAATACATTTAATTCAAATTTGTTCTCCAATCACAAGAAATTCTGGGTTAATTTCTTATGTGCTGAAGAGTTCCATTTATACTGATGTTAATGTCCTTGCCATTTTCTTCAGCTTCTAGCCCAGATGTTCTTATCTCTACCCACACTCAATGAAACCTCTCCCCATTGACAGTTTAGTTAGAATTTCTTCTCCTGAAAAACATGTATAATAATACAAGTAAAACTTTCCTTTATATTTAATTTATGTATGCCTGTATATCTCACATGTGCCTATGAAGGCAAGAAGAGGGTATCAGATCACCTGGAGCTGGAGTTTCAGGTATCTGTGAGCATCTAATGTAGGAACAGAATACCTCAGGTTCTGTGCAAAAGCAGCAAATGCTGCTAACAGCTGAGCCATCTCACTAGCCCATATTTTCTTTCTTCTACCATCATGACATGATGAAAGATTAAAAGAGGAAAATGAAAGGAAGTAAGGGAAGAGGAGGAGGGAGAGGAAAGGAAGGGAAGAAGGAAGTGGAGGGGAGGTGATTGGAGAGGAGGAAAGGGAAAGGGTTTATAACTAAACTGCAGTTCAGGGAATTGCTTTCTCTATGTGCTAAACACTAATTTCCAAAGAGAATAAATTTCCTTACAGGGTATATATCTGCAATATTTAAATATATTTAGTAGGAATAAAGTATATATTCCCCCCCCAAAATTTAACATATCAATACATTTTTATAAAGACTTTCCAATTAAAATATTTATCACAATATTATTAATGTGCTAACAAATGCATAAAAATTTTTCCACCAGAGAACTCTTACAGCTGATAAACACCTTCAGCAAAGTGGCTGGATACAAAATTAATTCAAAAAAAATCAGAAGCCCTTCTTTATACAACAAACAAATGGGCAGAGAAAGAAATAAGGGAAACAACCCCCTTCACAATAGCCACAAACAACATAAAATACCTGGGGGTAACTCTAACCAAGCAACTAAAATACCTGTTCAACAAGAACTTCAAGCCCTTGAAGAAAGAAATGGAAGAGGCAATTAGAAGATGGAAAGATCTCCCATCCTCATGGATAGTTAGGATCAACATAATTTAAGTGGCCATCCTACCAAAAGCTATATATAGATTCAATGCAATTTCTATCAAAATACCAACACAATTTTTTATAGACTAGGAAAGAGCTATTCTCGATTTCATATGGAACAAAAAAAAAAAAAAAAAAAAAAAAAACCC
>CAJQZJ010032991.1:2376807-2422434 GCA_907164525.1 Lophiomys imhausi | reverse complement strand
AGAAAGAAAGAAAGAAAGAAAGAAAGAAAGAAAGAAAGAAAGAAAGAGAAAAAGAAAGCTGAGCAAGTCAGAGGGATCAAGCCAGAAAGCAACCATTCCTCTCTGGTCTCTGCTTCAGTATCTGCCTAGAGTTTCTACCTTGTGCTCCTTGTGTTGGACTATAACCTGTTAGCCAAATAAATCCACCCCTCTCCCAGGTTGTTTTTGGTCAGTGCTTTATCACAGCAATAGAGAAACAAAGTAGGACAAGTGGAGTCCAAAGGAGAAGAAACTGCTGCTGCTGCAAGTTCAGGCTTTTGAGCAAGCTACTCTTCCCTCTGTGGATCTATAACAGTTCCTATGAAAGAGTCCAAGAGCCTATGGTAAACAGGGGTAATAGGTTATTCCACAGACTGTTGAGATACTGTTGAAAGCAGATCAGTGTTTGTAACAAATCTATGAGGTATTTGGCATATCTCCCTTTCTTTCTTTGTTTTTTTTTTTCCTTTTGACCCTTACACAGAGTGAATTCTCCAAGTTGGACCACCATACTGACTTTTCACCTAATTACTGCTTATAAACTGGATGTTTCCTAGCCCAATAAACCACATGTTTAGGTGAAAAACTAGTCATCGAATTAGAGATAAACATGAGATGTTTCAACTATTTGACCTTTAATGTCTTTCACCATCTAATATTCTATTCTATTGCCTTTTCTCAATCTGTGGAGAATTTTCTAAGTCAGAGGAAAAAAAGACACTTACACTTAGTGTAGTGATGGGTACATGTCAAGGAGAGAAAACATGCATAGGCAACACATTTCCACTAAACTGGAAGTTTGGGGATTTAGATGTCACTGAACTAACACATTTGATAATGGTTCTGTAAGGAAAGAGATCATCATTTGTTTTCAAAGTGGAAATAATTATTAATTTCAGGCAGAGTGCACATAAACAAATTATCAATTGTCAAGATAGACATTGTATAATGCAGAAGGAATTACTCTTCTAAGGAAATGTGTAATGCACCTGAAAGTAGGGAATCCACAAAAATGAATCCCAACCCAACAGAATTTATTTCAGCAGTTGATGGGTCCACTAGGAAGGCTGGGCCTTTAATATTTCTTCTCAGAAATGTATAGACTTTCCACAGAGAGGAGTATTATGTAGTTGGCTTTAACATCACCAGTCAGTAGTGCAATCAATACCTAAAGACTAATTCTTCCAGTATCAGCAAATTGTATCTTCTTCTCAAGCTAACCTGGAGCGTATTCAGAAAGACAGACAATATTGTGGACCATAAAGCACACCTTAATAAAGGTAAAAGGATAGAGACCATATATCTGCATGAGAACCAGAATGGAATGAAACTAGAAATCAATAAGAAGAGATAACAAGAAAAGCGAACAAACAGCAACAAATATTTACAGATTAAAGCAGGCATTGGTAAATAAGACAGGAGTCAAAATAGATATCAGAAAATAATGTTAAAATATTTGCAACTAAATGATGAAAGAAAAATATGACTGTGGAATGACTTAAACAGGGCTTAGTAGAAATGTGGGGGCATTAATGCATATATTAAGAGAGAAAATAGACTAAAAATGTAAGACCCTACCCTAGAAAACTAGGAGGAGGAGGAGGAGGAGAGAAAGAGGAAGAGGAAGGGTAGTTAAATCCACAGTAAGCAACAGGAAGGAATGGAGTTGAAACCAATGGAACTGAAACAAAAGCAATATAGAAAATCAACAAAAGCAAAACACATCCCTTGGAAATACATATCAAATTTACAATCAGTTTCAGGATAACAAAGAAAGAGAAGCAAAAATTAATGAGAGACACTTGAAGAAATGCTAGCATCCTAATCATCAGAGAAATGCAACTCAAGACAACTCTGAGATTCCATCTCACACCTGTCAGAATGGCTAAGATCAAAAGCTCAAATGGCAGCAGAGGCTGGTAAGGTTGTGGAGAAAGGGGAACTCTTCTCCATTGCTGGTGGGAGTGCAGGCTTGTGCAACCACTATGAAGGTCATCTGGCTATATCTTAGAAAACTTGGAATAGCTCTGCCTCAGGACCCAGCCATACCACTTCTGGGTATACACCCAAATGGCTCCTCACCAAATCACAAGGAAGTTTCCTCATCTATGTTCATAGCAGCCTTATTTGTAATAGCTAGAAACTGGAAACAACCCAGATGTCCCTCAACTGAAGAATGGATAAAACAAACAAACAAAAAACCCCTGTGGTATATCTACACAATGGAATACTATTCAGCTATCAGAAACAACGAAATCATGCAATTTACAGCCAAATGGATGGAACTAGAGAAGCTCATCCTGACTGAGCTAACCCAGACTCAGAAGGATACACATGGCATCTATTCACTTATAATCAGATTTTAGCCATATAGTACAGGATAACTATACTACAACCAATGCACCAAAGGGAACATGAACATAGACTTTTTTTTTTTTCCTATCAATGAGACACTTTTCCCTATTGGTGCTGCCTTGAAGGTCCCCACTGTATGAGGAGGCTCTTGGCCCTGATATGACTGCTGAACTGGGGCCAGGAGACTGTTATGTAGGGACACTCCACTCCAGAGGAGTGGGATGGAAGGGATAGGGGGTATAGGGTGGGAGGGCGGGACTGGGAGGGTTGGAAAGAGGACACTGTGATGGAGATGTAACCTGAGGTAATAAATAAATATTTAAAAAATGAAAGCTGGAGCATCATCATATTTTCTTATGTATTTTAGAAACATAATAAGATGAATAGATGAATTTACTTTATCCAGACAGTAGAATGTTGTCCAGTGCTAAAAATAAATGTTATCAATATACAAAAATGCATAAAGAGATGAAATGCATATTGATCAGAGAAAGAAATATCAAGAGTATGAAAAGACAGTCTACACACTAGTATAAATTATTTTCAAAGCTACATCTGGTATGAAAGGTTATTTAAGAGAATACGCAAAGAATTACTCAAACTCAACAGTAGAATTGCTAGTAAAATGACTCACTTATTATTCTTTCTTTTAATTGTATACTTTTTTGTTATTAAATACTTTATTTTTTTTCTTCAAGTTACAACTCAGTCACAAACCCTTCCCTATTCCCACTTCCTGTCCCACCCTTCCACCCTCTTCCCCCCAACAGCTTCCCCTTTCAGTCCAACAAATGGTTCCTTCTCTTATAACAGTAAATACTATACAAAACAGCAGAAATAAATATGCCACATTTATGAGAGTTAAATGGCCCAGTATACCTTCCCAATGTCCAGTTCATACATATTTGGCCCCTGACTTTAACATTCTACCAACTAACCATCTCCATGAGTTTAAAGTTGTATAACTGACTTAGCTTTCATACTAACTTGCATCACTATTATAACCATCTTCTTAGATCTAGAATGCCCTCTTGATTCCTAAACAACTCAAAATTTAACTATGAGACTCTAGCTGTCTATTCTTCAACCACCTCAGAGACCTGAGAGGGATAAATATATCTGACTATATAGGAAGTGCAGGGCCTGCAGCTTCCAACACTAAGAAATGACAAACCAGTGACTGCCTGGACAGTTCCCATTTTCTCTCCATACATTCCAGCATCAATCTTCAGCCTTTTCGTCCTGTTTCTCTGACAGACATTTATTGTAGAGCAGGGATTATGAAGGACTTACCTACCCTGTCTTGGCAGAGCTAGGCTGTCGACTCCCCTGCTACCAAGTTTTGTCCTTTTTGGACAGCAGTATGTCTGCAGTTGAAGCAAGGAGTTTTTACATGCCAAGAGATAGGCTTGCCACTAATTCAACCATCTCACACTGGAGATTCTTCGAAGCTTTTCTTCTACTTGGAGTAGAATAGGGGGTGCTGTCAGGAGCTGATATGTCACGATATGAAAAAAAAATCTTAATTTAAGAAAACATCTTTGAATGCCATATTCTGCAGATCTTTTGGGGTTTTTGAAGATGCCCTATCCATCTCTTGTATTTAGATAAGCAAATGTTGCTTGTCTCTTAACAACTTGATTACTGAGTAGCTTAGAGAATATCTGTGATAGACTGTCATAGTAGTTAACAAAGTGACATGCTTGCATGACTAGGAGTTTGTTTTTCTTAACTATCCTAAACAGTTTAAGACGGTTGGTATCAAGAGGCCAGAGCCTCAGATTTCATTTTTTTAAAATACTTTATTTTTTTTTCTTCAAGTTACATCTCAGTCACAAACCCTTCCCTATTCCCCCTTCCTATCCCACCCTTCCACCCCATTCCCCCCAGAAGTTTCCCCTTTCAGTCCAAGAGATGGTTCCTTCTCTTATAATAGTAAATACTATACAAAACAACAGATATAAATATGCCACATTTATGAGAGTTAAATGGCCCAGTATACCTTCCCAATGTCCAGTTTATACATATTTGGCTCCTGACTTTAACATTCTACTATCTAACCATCTCCATGAGTTTAAAGGTCTATAACTGACTCAACATTCATACTAACTTGGAACACAATTTTAAGAGTATCTTCTTAGATCTATAACACCCTCTTGATTCCTAAACAACTCAAAATTTAACTATGAGACTCTAGCTGTCTACTCTTCAACCACCTCAGAGACCTGAGAGGGATAAATAATTCTGCTTATATAGGAAGTGCAGGGCCTGCAGCTTCCAAAACTAAGAAATGACATACCAGTGACTGCCTGGACAGTTCCCATTTTCTCTCCATACATTCCTGCATCACATTTCATTTTTAAGTATCTCTAGGTACGATACCATTAGAAAGTGTTACCTTTAATTTTGTATCAATATACAAAGATCTATTCAAATGTGGCTAAATGTACTCTTAATTTTGTATCAATATACAAAGATCAATGCCTATGTAGCCCAATACAATCTTAATATTACGTCCATATACAAGGGTCAATACCATTGTGGCCAACTATAATCTTAATTTTGTATCAATATACAAAGATCAATACTGATGTAGTCCAATACAATCTTATTTTTGCACAATAAACAATGGTCAATACCACTTTAGCCAAATATACTACTAATTTTGTATCAATATACAAAGGTATAAGGGCATATTCAATAATCTGTCCCTTCTTCTTGTCCTTCCTGTGCTATGTCTATGTTTCATTTTTCTCAAGTCCGTGCACTCCTACATAGGAGAGAAAGAATGATACAGAAAAGGGAAAGAAGGAATACCCTGGTTTTAACCTCCAAAACCCATTAAACAGGACCATTTAACAACTTGTAATCTCTTCCCCTAAATAACAGAGTTTTCAATTATCCTTCAAATAACCAAAAGGGGGGGGCGGAGAAACACCCTCCCCACCCTCTGGGCATGGGCCATCGCTCTCTTAAAATGACTTCCTGCTGATTTGGGTCGTAGTAAACCTGTTTGGGGCCCGAACCAAAATGGAAAAATGGTTAAAAATGTTAGTACAATCCTTTTATGTTCAGTCCTTCTGTTCTCAGCTGTTTAGATGTCCTAAGGAGTTTGCAGGCAGAAGCTGATCTTCCAGGCTTTACTGAGGTTCTAGCTGGGGCATTGTGTAGAGCTGAACAGTCTTAGCGATATTGAGTTGTTGTGGTTATAGGCTTTTGATGGAGACAGCTATTGAGGGAGTCTGTCAGGCTGAATCAGCTGGATCAGTCGTCTTCTTTGGTGTCTGATTCTGTTTTCTGCTGAGGTTTCCGATGTCCAGTTGTCCCTGGGTTCCTTGAATGGATGCTTTGATTCTCCTGGAAAGATAAGAACAGAGCCCTGCCCTAATCCTAACTCTGGGACAATTACCCTCTTTTTTTTTGGGTGGGGCTAGGTAATATTTCTCCTGAAGCAAATTTGGTTTTTTGCCGATATATAAAGTGTTATCTTTCAATCTGGGTTAAAGAAGAAATTATTTTGTTATTTTGGAGCTAAACCAGCTTTAGTGTATATATTTTGAGATCAAAAGGACAATTTGTTTGTATTGAGTAGGCCTTTTGTAAGAAGCTTTTAAACTTAGGTCCTTCCAAATCGTATGTGTGTGTCTCTGCATTCTAATTATTGGGATCAGAGACGTGTGTTTCCCATCTGAAGGGATTAAAGATGTGTTCCACCACTCCTGGATCGAAGTTTTTCTCAATTTAGAGTTTGTTTTGTATCAGGCTGACCTTGAGCTCTGAGATCTGCCTGTTTCTGTCTCTAGTGTGTTGGGACTAAGGGAGTACTCTTCCTGAATGATGCGATTAAGGGTGTGCACCCTCACCACCCTGTTCCGTGTAACTCTAGAATTTATAAGACCACTAACTCTATGGTGCTCCTCCCATCTCTGCTGAAGTTAAAGGCATGGGTTAACACCACATTTCTCATATACTTTACCTTAGCTCTACGTTTTTTCGACACTTGGAGGTTTATAAAACCAGGTTGAATGGCTGTATCTTTTATTTTGTGTACAATGTTTTAACATTGTTACCTGCTTTTTTTTAATTAATAAATTTATTTGTTTGTGACTTCAGGTTACATCCTTATCATATTGTCCTCTTTTCCCGCTTCACAGCCTCACCCTCCCATGCTCTACCCACTGACCCTTCCATCTTGTTCCTCTGGGGTGGAGTGTCCCTGCATAACAGTTTCTCACCACAGATCAGGAGTCATATGAGGGCCAAGAGCCTCTTCATACACCAGGGGCCTACGAGGCAGTACTGCCAGTGAAAGGTGTCTCCTTGCTATGGGGGGAAAACTAAAAAAAGATCAACAAACACACAAACCCACAAAAACAAAGAACAACAACAAAAAAGAGAGGAAAAAGAAAAATGAAAAGGAAAAATAAAAAGTTTATGTCCATGTTTCTTTTGGTGTGTTGGTTGTAGTACAGATATCCTGTACGATATAGCTAAAATCCTACTATAAGTGAATAGATGCCATGTGCATCCTTCTGAGTCTGGGTTAGCTCACTCAGGATGAGCTTCTCTAGATCCATCCATTTGGTTGCAAATTGCATAATTTCATTGTTTCTGATAGCTAAATAATATTCCATTGTATAGATGTACCACAGTTTTTTAATCCATTCTTCAGTTGAGGGACATCTGGGTTGTTTCCAATTTCTAGCTATTACAAATAAGGCTGCTATGAACATAGATGAGGAGACTTCCCTATGACTCCGTGAGAAGTCCTTTGGGTGTATACCCAGAAGTGGTATGGCTGGGTCCTGAGGCAAAGTTATTCCAAGATTTCTAAGATATCGCAGACACACCTCCATAGTGGTTGCAAAAGCCTGCACTCCCACCAGCAATGGAATAGGGCTCCCCTTTCTCCACACCCCCTCGCCAGCATGTGCTGTCATTTGAGCTCTTTATCTTAGCCATTCTGACAGGTGTGAGATGGAATCTCAGGGTCCTCTTGAGTTGCATTTCTCTGATGATTAAGGATGTTGAGCATTTCTTCAGGTGTCTCTCGGCCATTAGGAATTCCTCCTTTGTGAATTCTCTATTTAGCTCCGTCTCCCATTTTTTGATTGGATTATTTGGTTTCTTGGCATTTAGTTTCTTGAGTTCTTTGTAGATTTTAGATATTAGCCCTCTATCAGATGTGGAGTTGGTGAAGATTTTCTCCCAGTCTGTTGGTTGCCGTTTTGTTTGAATGACAGTGTCTTCTGCCTTACAGAAGCTTTTCAGTTTCATGAGGTCCCATTTATTGATTGTTGATCTCAGGTCCTGAGCTGTTGGTGTTCTGTTCAGGAAGTTGTCACCTGTGCCAATGAGTTCGAGGGTTTCTCCTACTTTTTCTTCTAGTATATTTAGTGTGGTCGGCCTTATGTTAAGGTCTCTGATCCACTTGGATTTAAGTTTTGTACAAGGTGATAGGTATAGGTCTAATTTCATTCCTTTGCAAGTGGACATCCAGTTGGACCAGCATGATTTGTTGAAGATGCTGTCCTTCTTCCATTGTGCGTTTTTGGCTTCTTTGTCAAAGATTAGTTGGCAATAGGTGTGTGGGTCCATGTTTGGGTCTTCAATTCGATTCCATTGATCCACTGGTCTGTTTCTATACCAGTACCATGCTGTTTTTACAACTATTGCTCTGTAGTACAACTTGACATCTGGGATGGTGATACCTCCAGATGCTATTTTATTGTACAATATTGATTTAGCTATTCGGGGCTTTTTGTTGTTCCATATGAAGTTGAGAATAGCTTTTTCCAGGTCTATGAAGAATTGTGTTGGTATTTTGATAGGAATTGCATTAAATCTATATATTGCTTTTGGTAGAATAGCCATTTTTATTATGTTGATCCTACCTATCCATGAGCATGTGAGTTCTTTCCACCTTCTAAAGGCCTCTTTCATTTCTTTCTTCAGGGGCTTGAAGTTCTTGTTATATAGGTCCTTTACTTGCTTGGTTAGAGTTACCCCCAGGTATTTTATATTGTTTGTGGCTATTGTGAAGGGGGTTGTTTTCCTTATTTCTTTTTCGGTATGCTTGTTTGTTGTATAAAGAAGGGCTTCTGATTTTTTTGGGTTAATTTTGTATCCAGCCACCTTGCTGAAGTTGTTTATCAGCTGTAAGAGTTCTTTGGTGGAGTTTTTGGGGTCGCTTATGTATACTAACATATCATCTGCGAATAGGGATAATTTGACTTCTTCATTTCCAATTTTTATCCCTTTGATCTCCTTTAGTTGTCTTATTGCTCTAGCAAGGACTTCAAGTACTATATTGAAGAGATATGGTGAAAGTGGACATCCTTGTCTTGTCCCTGAGTTTAGAGGAAATGCTTCAAGCTTCTCTCCATTTAATTTGATGTTGGCCACTGGCTTGCTGTATATTGCCTTTATTATTTCTAGGTATGGTCCTTGTATGCCCGTTCTCTCCAAACTTTTAGCATGAAGGGGTGTTGGATTTTGTCAAAAGCTTTTTCTGCATCTAGCGAGATTATCATGTGGTTTTTTTCTTTCATCTTGTTTATATGGTGAATTACATTGATAGACTTTCGTATATTGAACCATCCCTGCATTCCTGGGATGAAGCCTACTTGATCATGATGTATGATACTTTTGATGTGTTCTTGAATTCGGTTTGCTAGTATTTTGTTAAGTATTTTTGCATCTATGTTCATGAGGGAGATTGGTCTGAAGTTCTCTTTCTTTGTTGGGTCTTTGTGTGGTTTAGGAATCAGAATGACAGTGGCCTCATAGAATGAGTTTGGCAGTGTTCTTTCTATTTCTATGTGGTGGAAGAGTTTGAAGAGTAATGGTTTTAGTTCCTCTTTGAAGGTCCGGTAGAATTCCGTGCTAAAGCCATCTGGCCCTGGGCTTTTTTTGGTTAGGAGATTATTAATGACTGTTTCTATTTCCTTAGGGGTTATTGGGCTGTTTAAGCTGTTAATCTGATTTTGATTTAGTTTTGGTAGGTGGAATTTATCGAGGAAAATGTCCATTTCACTTAGGTTTTCAAATTTGGTGGAATATAGATTTTTAAAGTAGAACCCAAATATTTTCTGGATCTCCTCAATGTCTGTTGTTATTTCTCCCTTTTCATTTCTGATTTTGTTGATTTGGGTTCTTTCCCTTTGCCTTTTAGTTAATTTGGCTAGGGGTCTGTCTATTTTGTTGATTTTCTCGAAGAACCAACTCTTGGTTTCATTGATTCTTTGTATAGTTCTTTTTGATTCTAAGTTGTTGATTTCAGCCCTAAGTTTGATGATTTCCTGCCTTCTGCTCCTCTTGGGAGAGTTTGCTTCTTTTTTTTTTCCAATTCACCCAGCTTAGCTGTTAATTCACTAATATGAGCTGTCACAATTTTCTTTTTGAAAGCACTTAGTGCTATGAACTTTCCTCATAGCACAGCTTTCATTGTATCCCATAGGTTTTGATATGATGTTTCTTCATTGTCGTTGGATTTCAAGAAGTCTTTGATTTCCTTCTTTATTTCTTCCCTGACCCAGTGGTCATCCAGTAAGGAGCTGTTCAATTTCCATGTGTGTGTAGGCTTTTTGTTGATTCTTTTGCTGTTGAAGACCAGCTTTATTCCATGGTGGTCTGATAAGATACAAGGTGTTATTTCAATTTTCTTGTATCTATTGAGGCTATCTTTGTGTCCAACTATGTGGTCGATTTTGGAGAAGGTTCCGTGGGGTGCTGAGAAAAAGGTGTATTCCTTTGTGTTTGGGTGAAACGTTCTGTAGATATCTGTTAGGTCCATTTGTTTCATGATCTCTGTTAGACTCAATATTTCTCTGTTTGGCTTCAGTCTTGATGATCTGTTCATTGTTGTGAGTGGGGTGTTGAAGTCTCCCACTACTAATGTGTTGTGATCGACGTGCGATTTAAGTTTTAGAAGTGTTTCTTTTACGAAAGTAGGTGCCTTTGTATTTGGGGCATAGATGTTCAGTATTGAGATTTCCTATTGATGAATATTCCCTTTAATGAGTATATAATGCCCTTCTTTGTCTTTTTTCATTAACTTCAGTTCGAAGTCTGTTTTGTTTGATATTAGGATGGCTACTCCAGCTTGCTTCCTGGGTCCATTTGCTTGGAAAACCTTTCCCCAGCCCTTTACTCTGAGGTAGTGACTATCTCTGGTAGTGAGATGTGTTTCTTGTATGCAGCAAAAGGATGGGTCTTGCTTGCGGATCCACTCTGTAAACCTTTGTCTTTTTATTGGGGAGTTGAGTCCATTGATGTTGATGGATGTTAGTGACCTGGGGTTGTTATTTCCCATTAGTTTGGTTTATAGGTGATGGTCCTGTGCCTCTTTTGGTTTAGTTGCTGAGGGGTTTTCTATTCCCTTTGCTTTCTTGGGTGAAGTTTTTTTCTCTGGGTTGGAATTTTCCTTCTAGGATTTTCTGTAGGGCTGGGTTTGTGGGTAGATATTGTTAAAATTCGATTTTGTCATGGAATATCTTGTTTTCTCCATCTATGTTGATAGAGAGTTTTGCTGGGTATAGTAGTCTGGCTGGGCACCTATGATCTCTCAGGACTTGTAGGATATCTGTCCAGGCCCTTCTAGCTTTTAAAGTTTCTGAGGAGAAGTCAGGTGTAATTCTGATGGGTCTGCCATTGTATGTGACTTGACCTTTTTCTCTTACAGCTTTTAATATTCTTTCTTTGTTCTGTACATTTGGTGTTTCAATTATTATGTGGCGAGAGGAGTTTCTTTTCTGATCTAATCTGTTCGGTGTTCTGTAAGCCTCTTGGATTTTTATTGGCATCTCTTTTTTCAAGTTTGGGAAGGTTTCTTCTATGATTTTGTTGAAGATATTTCCTGGACCTTGGAGTCGGGAGTCTTCTCTTTCCTCTATGCCTATAATTCTTAGGTTCCGTTTTTTCATTGAGTCCTTGATTTCTTGGATTTTGTGGGTGAGAGATTTTTTTAGCCTTATCATTTTCTTTGGATGTTGTACTGATTTCTTCCATCGAATCTTCCATGCCTGAGATCCTGTCTTCCATCTCTTGCATCCTATTTTTGATACTCACATCCATAGTTCCTGTTCTCTTCCCTTGATTCTCCACTTCCTCTTTTAGCTCTGACTGTGTTTTCTTTATTGTTTCTATTTCTGTTTTCATGTCTTGTATGGTATTGTTCGTTTTGTACATTTCCTTCTCCAGCTTGCTTGTTTTTGTCTGAAAATCTTTCATTGCTTTGTCCTTTTCCTCTTCAAGCTCTGTCACCTTGGCTTGGAGTTCTTTAATGGTGTTGTTCGTTGTTTCGACTTGTAAAATTGTGGCTTCTTTGAATTCCTTCATAGATTTAAGTTCTTCTTGAAGGGACTCTATCACTTTCCGTAATGCAGAATTATCCTACCTCACCCAATTCGGATGACCTCACACCAACAGAAACACATAAAAACGATGACAATTCTGCATTGTTGGAGTCATATTTCCTTGATTTCTATTTTTTCTTGGACCTTTGGCCATATCTATCTGTTTAGCTGTCTGTTCTTATCGTTTTCTGTGCTTGGATCCACAGGGGATGCTTTGGTGAAGGAGTCGAATTGCTTGGCTATTTGTCATTGCTTACAGGGGGATCTCAGGGTCACTGTGGTTTTAATAGCCTGAAGCACTGTGAGCTGGTGCAGCCTATTCCCAGTTAGTGAGTAATGGTCCGGGATTGTTTCACTCCTCCCAATTCAGACTTCTCTATGTTGCACACTGAGTGATCAGCCTGTAATGGTTCTGATGGTATGTACCTGTTTGCCCAGGCACAGATTCTGTGGGCTTTGTTTGTCGTCACGGAGGCTGACAGGGCCCGGCTCCACACCTAATATGTCTTGGTTTTCCAGAATACAGCTATGGTCCCCTGACTTCTGGTTTCCCACTAGGCTTCTCTGCCACAGGCCTGGCCCCTCAGTCCCGGCCGCCTGTGCCGGCTTCCCTCCCTGTCTGCTCAGCTGAGGGTGCGCAGAGCCCTGGCCCCTCCCACCACCTATACCTGCCTCCCTCCCCAGCCGCTCTGCCGTGGGTGCTTGGAGCCCCAGCCCCCCCCCCCACATGTGCCTATCTCCCTCCCCAGCTGCTCAGCTGCAGGTGCGCAGAGCCCCGGCCCCTCCTGCCGCCTGTGCAGGCTTCCCTCCCTAGCTGCTCCGCCATGGGTGCGCCGGGCTTCAGCCCTACCCTCCTGTGCCTGCTTCCCACCCTGACTGCTCTGCCCGCCGGATTCTCTTGAATCCTCTGTGGCTCGAGCGGCTGCAGACCGCCCGCCGAGCACCCTGTTTCTTCCTTGCTAAGAATTCAACTATCCCGCAAAGTTTCCTAAGTAGCTATAAGGTCCTCCTGAGGTGTGGGGAGCCCAGTAGGCTAGTGGGCGATCACCATGTGGCCTCTGATTCTGCCTGCTGTGTGTTGGGGTCAATCTTACCAGGCGCCTCTCCAAATGGGAGTTCCTGAATCCCGGATTTAGTGGCTTCCGTGTCTGAGAGAGATGGGAGGAGAGCCTTATCCTGGGACTTTTAACAGTCCCTTGGGAGCTGTGAATGTTCCCGGAGGGTCTAGCCCCTCCAGTTTTTGCACAGTGTCCAATAACTCTGTGTTTTTTATGGCTCTTTTCTCCCACATTCAAAATGCGTCAGAGCAGGTCGCCCCCATCTTGGCCCCCCCAATTGTATACATTTAAATTAAAAGTTAGTTACACAACTTTCTCCTTTCCCTTTCCTCCTTGAAGTCTCTTCTAAAATCCCTTCCTCCAACTTTTATATCCCTCCCCCACTCTTGAATAGCAAAGACTTGCACAGACATCTCACCAAAAAAATATGCAGATGACAATAAGCATACTCCAAGAAACTGAATATCTTATACCACTTGGGAATTGAGCACTGAAACAACAAGAAACCATTACATGTCTAGCAGAATGGAGAAAAAACAAAGCATTGAGAAAGTGAGTTTACCATTTCGAAGCCAGTCTTTTTATTTATTACACAATAAAATATCTTCTTACCATATGACCCAGTTATCATACTCATTAGTATTTACCCCAATAAGTCAAAATGTGCTCACATGAAACTCTGCACACTGACATTTCCTGCAGCCATTTCCTGATGGCTGACACATAGAAGCAACTCAAACATTCTCTATTAGATGAGTACATAAATTTATTCTATTCAGATGGTAGACTATTGCTTAGTGCTAAGAAGAAATGTTATCAATACACAAAATGGCGTTAGGAGCTGAAATGCATATTGATCAGTGAAGGAAACCAACATAAAAACAAACTATAGGATGTCAACTACAGCATTCTGAAAAAGAAAAAATTTATGGAGTTAGTAAAATGTTTAGTGGGCACCAAAGGTTTTTTGAGATTAAAAAGAACAGTCAGACCACAGACATCTTTTACAACATTAAAACATTCCACACAATACAGCAGTGGTAGATACATAACATTATATATTTATAGAGACCCATAAAATACATTATGTGATTGTGAATGTGAACCATAGTCCATGGGTAAATGATATATTGTATCCAATAAATTTGTGTCTTGAGCTATTGGCAGCTGAGTTTTGTGTGTGCCATGAAAGTACATGGAAACTCTTTGTATTTCCCATTCAATATTACATCACCCATGAACTGCTGTGAAAATATTTTTTTTTATTTTTGTTTATTTATTACTTCAGGTTACATCTCCATCACAGTGCCCTCTTTTCACCCCTCCCAGTCCCGTCCTCCCCCCACCCTACCAACTAACTCCTCCGGAGTGGAGTGTCCCTACATATCAGTTCCCCACCCCAGTTCAGCAGTCATATGAGGGCCAAGAGCCTCCTCATACACTGGGTACCTACAAGGTAGCACCAATGGGGAAAAGTGTCTCATTGACAGATAACAAAGTCTATGTTGCTGTTCCCTTTGGTGATTGGTTGTAGTGTAGTTATCCTGTACTATATGGCCAAAATCCAATTATAAGTGAATAGATGCCATGTGCATTCTTCTGAGTCTGGGTTAGCTCAGTCAGGATGAGCTTCTCTAGTTCCATCCATTTGGCTGCAAATTGCATGATTTTGTTGTTTCTGATGGCTGAGTAGCATTCCATTGTGTAGATATACCACAGTTTTTTTTTTAAATCCATTCCTCGGTTGAGGAACATCTGGGTTGTTTTCAGTTTCTAGCTATTACAAATAAGGCTGCTATGAACATAGATAAGGAAATGTCCTTGCGGTTTGGTGAGGAATCATTTGGATGTATACCCAGAAGTGGTATGGCTGGGTCTTGAGGTAGAGCTATTTCAAGTTTTCTAAGATATCGCCAGACTGATTTCCATAGTGGTTGCACAAGCCTGCACTCCCACCAGCAATGGAGGAGTGTTTTTGTAAAAACAAAGAAACAAAAAATACTTCCCTTTTATGTTTTATACTTCTATGATTAACTTCAACATATGAAAATTTAGAGGTGTGTTACATGTTTAGAAATAAGTATTGCCATTTAAAAATTATATAACTCAAACGATATATTATATACTTGATGCTTAATTGTGTCCATGTATAATTTATAATATATCTTTCTGCTCTGGCCTAAATATGTCCCTAGTACTGAACCTTTTCTGGGGAACAAATTGTATTTCCTATGTAACTGGAACAAAAGTCATGTAACTAAAAACTGGGATAACGTGCAAAAAAATAGTCACAAGAAAAACACATAAAACATTTATATTTTTGAAAAATAACTTTTAAATTCCCCTTGATAATCAGGTATAATGATAAATGTGAATCTTTTGGCACATTTATTTGTTTTACAAAATAAAATAAATTTTAACATTACTGACAATTTTTAAAGAAAAAGTGGATTATGAAAATGGCTTAAATTAAAGGCCAGCAGCACCAGAGTCACTCTGGCCTACAAAAAGTTTCCAGCTCAGCTATGACTACACAGTGAGACCCTGTCTCATAAAAGTCCCCCAAAGATGCCATCAATTAAAAGAATTGCCTACTCTTTTCTACATATTAGTATTTTAAATGGAGAATACATGTATAATTATGTGTATATAAAACTTCATATATATCTAATTATATGTTATACTTAATAATATATTACACGTAATAACATATTGAGTATATAATTATAAATCTTTAGTTTCAGTTGTTTTTCATTGAAAATTCTTTTTTTAATGAAATGTTCTCCTCTTTCCCCTTAATCCTTTCTCAGAGTTACAGTGTCAAAGAAGGTAATATATTTTACAAAGTTAAAAAAAAAAAAACTGCAACAGTTACAACAGAAGGCAAGAAAGTAAGAAACGCAACATTACAAATGCATGTTTAACCAAGTCTTCAGAGATAAGCAGGCAGGCACTTGGTAAATACGCTTTGGAGAAATAATGCCCAAAGGTTGTGTTTGCTGTTGTACTTGGCGTTCGCTTTGCATGTGATCGAAGAGACCAGATGACCAGTAATCTCCCTTGCCCTTTCTCTCCCTTAGTCTCTGTGGGCTCTGCCCACCGCTCCTTCCCTTGGTCAACACCCACTCACTTGTCCTAAGATGTCCACGATGGTTAGGATTCAGCAGGTCGCACCTTAGCCTGTCAGGACTTGGTGCCTCCTGTGCCCTGCATCAGCTTCTCGCTTCATTTCATCTCTAAAGAGCCCAGAGACAGGTCTACCTTGTTAGGCTCGGATGACAGAAAGCCCAACGAACACAGCAGTTACTGGTGGCTTTCCTGTCATGTCTCCTTAAGTCTGAGATATCCACAGTCCTTATTAACCCCATCAAGACCCGGGCCAAACAAGGAGAACTTAATAGATGGAGGATTGGACTGAGGTGTTTTAGATATACTCTATTCAGTGGCGGAATTTACTAATTGCATGTGTTAGACCAAAATGTATGACAGTTTTGACATAGCATATTTTCTCAATCATGTACTAAAGCTTGCATTGCTGAGAAAAAGCATGGCATTTGTTTTAAAACTTTGACTTGCCGTACCTTAATAGTTTTCATCTTCACAACAGCTCTGACGGTCAGATGGCAATATTTTCCCCATCAAACAGGCGTCCATTCCCATCCATCCAGATTTTTTTGTAAGAATTTACTTCATACCGAGCACTGTCCTTGGAGTGAACCTACAAAGAATAATATTGTCTTATTTCCCATAGATTGTGGCTTTTGAGAGGCATGAAGTTAGAAACAAAATACACAAGAGGACAAAAGATGGCACATGAACAAAAAGAGATGGAACAGACAGTTAAGAGGGTGAGAAGGAAAGGACAGGAAGCACAGAGAAGGGGAAGACTGCCGTGGCACCTAAGGCAGGAAGGCTTCACAGGAGAAAAAAAAAAAAAAAAAAGCTTAGAAGATCCTCACTCAGTGGACAGCATCTCCACAGGCCCTGTGACATTTTCATCCACATTGTTTCATTTTCAGATATAAACAAGATTTTCCTTTATTTAAATAAATAAATTTATTTATTTGTTGCTTCAGGTTACATCTCCATCATATTGTCCTCTTTCCCCCCTTCCCAGCCCCACCTTCCCACCTTCTACCCCCTAACCCTTCCATCCCACTCCTCTGGAGTGGAGTGTCCCTACATAACAGTCCCTCACCCCAGTTCAGAAGTCATATGAGGGCCAAGAGCCTCCTCATACACTGGGAGCCTACAAGGCAGTACCACCAGTGAAAAGTATCTCATCGCCTGGGAGAGAAAACTAAAAAACAAACAAACAAAAAATAAAAATAAATAAAAAAATAAAAAAGTCTATGTCCATGTTCCCTTTGGTGGGGTGGTTGTAGTGTAGATATCCTGTACTATGTAGCTAAAATCCTACTATAAGTGAATAGATGACATGTGCATCCTTCTGAGTCTGGGTTAGCTCACTCAGGATGAGCTTCTCTAGTTCCATCCATTTGGCTGCAAATTGCATAATTTCATTGGTTCTGATAGCTGAGTAATATTCCATTGTGTAGATGTACCACAGTTTTTTAATCCATTCTTCGGTTGAGGGACATCTGGGTTGTTTCCAGTTTCTAGCTATTACAAATAAGGCTGCTATGAACATAGATGAGGAAACTTCCTTATGACTCCATGAGGAGTCATTTGGTTGTATACCCAGAAGTGGTATGGCTGGGTCCTGAGGCAAAGCTATTCCAAGTTTTCTAAGATATCGCCATTTATATTTCAAAATAAACATGTGTTTTGAGTGTGAGTGTCTATAATTTTAGTGAAGCATAGGCTGACACTTATTTTTATTTAAAAAAAATAGTGTTTAATACACAATTAAAGAATTTGGGGCATAAATTTAAAGCTATTTCTATGTGGCCAAACTAAATATGTTTAAAATGTTTTACTGACTAATTAAAAGAGAATCAAGTTAAGGAGTTTAAATGTGTTTCTCTTGTAGACTCTCCTGCAGCTATGACAGACAGTATTTTTAAAATAACTTTAAAAAGACCATGAATGCAAAACCACAAGTACAAATATCAGCTTTACCCAGACTGCTGTGCCACTCTGGATTCCTTCCTGGGCAGGATGTCCCTTCAGTCTTTCATGTGGTGACAACACCAGTCACTTGCATTTTCCAACTTTCCTGGTTTCTCTCTACAAATTAAATGATATGAGCATAATTTGGAAAAAAAACAAATAATTTACAACCTGAAATTCTGTGCATAAGGAACTCAAAGGAAGAGTGTTTCTACTTTTTATAAATTAAATAGCTCTTATAGAAGATGATTTTATAGCAAATATTTAGGGACAATAATGATATAGACACTATAGGACACTGTCAAATTTTTTCAGAGACAGATTATAACAACTGTACCTTCTCTACAATTTATTTTAAATAATTCAGCATGAACCATGTGATATGTGGGTAAGTAACTTACTTCCATAGCAAAAGAAGTTTATCTTTGAAATATACCAAAAAGGAATGTGGTCATCACATATGCAAAAAGCATTTGAAAAATTCTGATCAATATCCCATAACTAAAAAGAAATCACGGAGTGCAGTGACTTCCAATAGTGCTATTTTGTTCTTAATAAGGGAAATATGCATTTCCTCATTGTCAGATGGTTGCAGAACCTGATGTAGGCAGACCCTGATTGCCTTCCCAGATGGGCCTTACTCCTAAGAGTCCTGATCATGCCCATGACATGCTCGGATCATGACTAGAGGACTTGCTAATCATTCCTTAAGGATTGTCACACAGGTCTCGAGATTCTTGTGAAGAACTTGAATTTCAACTGGTTTAAATAACACGTGGTTTGAATGTCCTTATATTTGGTTAGTAGGAATTTTGCATGCTGGGTTGTATCTGAAATTCGCTTTCCTATAGCATTCCTTTTAGTGTTCTGTGAAAGGAGCTCAGAGCTCTCAGGAACTATAGTGTAATGGAGAGAAAGAAGGGTCAGATTCAGAGTCTACCCCTTTAGGCAACAACATGCCTTAAGTCATTTCACCAAAATTTTCTTTTTATTTTATTGTTCCACACTCAAACTATCCCTTGTAAATATGGCAAACTCCTACTGCAAGACGCAAACTCTGAACAGATTGTTGTTGAGTGTGTTATAGAGCAGAATCTTAAAGAATATACTCATTTTAAGCAACACTTCTCTTGAGAAACTAATTACATTCTATCTTGTTTAATGAAAATCAGGTAGGCAGATGTTGCGTGCCTTTTATATTGGCCTTCGAATACCCTGGTGACTTTTCATGTTTGATTAAGTGTCCTTGAGGCTAATTCCAAAGACTAATTCTATCTTTCTTCCTTTATGTGGTCCTTATTTTAAATTTTAGTTAATTGCTCTTTATTTTATCATAATATATTTGGGTACTTTACATCTTTTATGTAGCCACAAGAACTAGAAATATGAACAAATTTATGACATACTTTCCATGTGCTTTAGATCACAAATAACAAGCCTGCAGTAGGATAATTTTTGAAGTACTAGAAATTTTCTTTACAAGTATAATTTCATAGTATATGAGAATTCAACAAACTAGAGAGTATTAGAAGCCAACGTATGAGATGAGAACTCACTGTATCATTCCCTGAGGACCAGCTCATGAGAGGATACAAAATGTTAAGCATTTGAATGAGGAGTTTGATTTTTTTATAATTAGTTTTCTCATATGATAAACTTAGAGTAAAAATTCTCATATGCAGTTTTATACAGTATATTTGAGAAAATTTTGTAATGATAAGTCTTTCTATATTTTTGATGCCTACAGGATTAAAAATATGTTTGAGTTTTTTCCAAGCACACATTTTTCAGTAAGTAATTTCTTTATGCTTATCTACAGTCTTCCCCATTTTTAAGCTAACACCAAGTGTAGAGCCAAGACTAGCAAAGGCTCAGTACTATTTCAAACACTAAGTTTGCATTAAATGATGAAATGCTTTCTTGTAGAAAGTTGGGAATACTGATTTCATGAACTAAAGCTGTCGACTGGTTGTTACTGATTTTGCCATTTATAAAGCACCGATCCAATTTGTCCTTTTAACATTTCCTTTTTTTTTTTTTTTGTACTCAGCATCTTTGAAGTTTGAAACATGTGGCAGAACTTATCATCTCTCTCTTTCCTCTAAATTGAGTTAATTGGAGTCTGTCATTTGTTCCCAGATTGTGTCATAGAAGAATGATTGAAGAGAGGTAGAGACTCAACCACACCATTTTATTGTCTGTGGGAGACACAAAGCCAGTGGGATTTCCCTTATTAAGTTAACATCTACTGATTTCAAAATGTTTCAGTGAAACAAATAGCAGCAGGGGCCACCGGGAATCCCAACTTGGTGGGATTTTTTTTTCATTTCCCATACAATCTAGTTAATTCAAAAGTGATTGAGGAAAAGAAACATGCTATATATCAAAATGACAGACCCTATTACATGATTTCAGGAATGAGTAGCAGGGGGATTGTTATGGGTGAACTCTCATTTGTACCTTTAACTGAAATTCCTTTCTGGCATGCTTTCTTAAAATCTCCCTACAAATCCATGTGGATGATGTGCATGTCTGAGTAATCTCTTTGGGTCACCACCACCATGATTTGATGACTGAGAAAAGATAAACAAAAATCTTTGTGACTTTCTCATACTCAAAATCTATATAATCCAGATGCTGTAATACAAGCTATAAGCCCAGAGTCAAACTTTGCTTTGGAACATAGAGTTTTTAAAGTCAACTTTTGTTACAATGAAGACATTTCATTCTTCAAAACTAATGTAGTCTAGGTCACTCTGAATTTCAATGTATGAATAGATTATGAGGTATAACAATGATTTTTGTAATATCATGTAGTCAAGTAAACTATATAATCCAAATTAATGGTTAAAATAGAAACAAATAAAGACTCAACATTAATGAGTCATTGATATCAGCAAATAGAGGTTTTTCTTTTTTACACATAAATATCGTTAACAGTCATTATATAAAAAGAAAGATCTTAAAGTTCACCACTTAAGAAAACTCTTAAAAATCACTTGGAGCCATTAGACCATGAATAAATGCAAAATAAATGGAAAACAGATTTTAAGGTACCAAGATCAGGTGGTAGGAAAGAAAATAAATGTCAGCTGCTTAAGAAATCTACATTGAATAAGAAAGGACAAACATGCTTCCAAAAGGAATATTAAAGACTTATCCTAAAAACATTCTCCTCACAGCTGAGATTCACAGAAGCAGCTGTCAAGTTGTTTCTTCTTCTAAAATAGCATGAAAACATTGTTTATTATTAGCAAAAATATGTCTTAGTGGGTATAGCAACAAATTACTTCTTGGAAGTTAGTGGTAGATTATTCCACAGAACACATGTTATTTTCAGGAGAATATTCAGTGGAAATCCATTGTATGGCTTCATTTAGATAAGGTATATAGCATAGAGAAGTACTAATTCAAATAAAATAATTACACTGAAAGGGTACTACATTGTCATTGATTTATGTGGCTCTTTGGAAATATAAATTAATTAATAAAACATGATTAGACATCTCATTATTGAAAACCAAAGCTCAGTGCACCCTTTGGTTGGGTCTGTTGTTAGCTTCTACATTTATTTGTAGATGCAGTATTTAAGGGCATGAAACTGCTTAGAGATGTAATTGTTCTCGCACCTACAGCTTAGATCAATCTACATTCTGTCCAAAATCCAAAGAGTGTGTTCCAATCCAGTTTGTTGGCTGTAACTAAGGATGACACTTGTATCACTTTCTCCAGGTGTTACTATGAGACTGAGGAAAATACATGGAAATTGGCTGAGGGTAGGGTGTGGACAATGCTTCCTGATGAATCTTAAGGATAACACTCTGGCTGGATGGTATTAGCAGAAAACTATACTCTGAGAATGCTTTTGTTTTCTGTGGTGTTGGAAATGCAGGGTTAAGTAGCTCATGCATTGCCTTTATGCGTTAGAAGCCCTTTACTTAAGGCAAATTTTGGAATTGTCATATCCAAACTGGGGCTTGCTGACAACATGGAGCCAGGTCTGTAAATCAGATACCCGTGTGTTGGAGAACAGCCTGAACGTCCACATAACATGGCCATTCACCAGTTCTTGAATGCTATAAACTCGAGTTTTCTCTGGAAAAAGAAATGCCCAATGGATTCTGAATACTACAAACATTTGAAATGGTCTCATGGGTGAAGACAAACATGTATTCTGTGTACTAGGATTATCTGTGGGTATTCAAAGTTCAGATATGAAGGTGGTTGCATATTGATAAGCTCAACATTACATAGCAGAATATTTGACCACAGATTTTATGAATTGCAAACACTGGTAATTATTTGCATTAGTATCAGTGTTCCAAATTGAAACCATGGTGAGAACAATGTACATAGTGAAAAAATAGTAATGGTTTACAAACAGGTATACTAAAAAAGTGAAGTCACACTTTAGCTTCATATACATAGAATATTATGCAAATTGTAAGCAACATGAGAAACAGTACAATTTCCCTCCTGTTTCATTTTAAATGATCAAATCTTGAAACTCCATTGTATATTTCACATATAAAGTGAATCTCAATCCAATCACTATATTTTTCAGAAATAATTTATCATATTTAGATCCATAAAATGTATAGCTGAGAAAATGATACCAGACAATTATCATGTTTTCAAAGTAGAATTTGATAGCCTGTTCCACAATGACATTTTGAACATTTTATCTTGAGGGGCTACACTTAACTTGTGGGTACACTATAGCCCAGGATCCAAAGCTGCCACAGACTTCTCAAATGTAAATTAATTAATCAACAGATATTAATGGGGTATTTTAATGTATTAAACCTGAAAATACAACAAACTTTTACATGCATACAAGATTTTATACACTAATACACTAATGTGTGTAAAGATTTATACACTGTAGAAATAATACTTTTTTCTAATTTAATGTTCTGTTCTCGTTTTTTCAAAACTTTGAAATTTATGTCATATTTATGACTATTTAAAATATTAATAACATATATTGCCTCACTAAAGAGAGATACAGTTCATAACTTGATTGATCTTTGTTTGACTTTTTTTTCATTTCTTGAGACAGGATTTCTCTGTGTAGCCCTAGCTGTCCTGCACTCACTTTGTAAACCAAGCAAGCCTTGAACTCACAGACACCTGCTTCTTCCTCCTGAGTGCTGAGATTAAAGGCATGAGCCACCATGCCCGGCATGTTTGACTTTTATAGAAGAAGAAAAGTCAGTTCACTTCTTTGTTAATAAAAGTGAAGAATTTGTAGAAGACAACTTGGATGGTATGTTTGTGTATATGTGGATATATAGTTACAAATTGGAAAATGAAATTATGAATATTCACAGTTCATCACTTACTTTCCTAGTTCCAAGAAAACAAAACAAAAACACATTGTTAAAAGATCTCATAACCATTAAAACATAAATATTTGTTACAGGTTGTACTACACTATGTTTCCCCTTTTATAACCTTTCCATCTGTTCTAGAGAATGGATTTCCTTTAGAGATAAATTATCAATTTTAACTTCTTGGTAAAAAATAATAATAACTGGAGATTTCTGTATTATGCTATTTGACACTGTATTAGTTACTGAGTAGCAAACAAGACTGAATATAACAACATATTCCTAAGTGAATGAATAAGTAATTGACTTTAGACTTTACATTAATTCACTATAAAATATTTCAGAAATTGGATATTTTCATTATTTCTGAATTCACTACATTAAAATATTTATTCCAATACTTTTTTTTATATAAGTACTTTATTTTTTTTATTCAAGTTACATCTCAGACACAAACCCTTCCCTATTCCCCCTTCCTGTCCCATCCTTCCACCCTCTTCCCCCCCAACAGCTTCCCTTTTCAATCCAACAAATGGTTCTTTCTCTTATAACAGTAAATTCTATACAAAACAGCAGAATTAAATATGCCACATTTATGAGAGTTAAATGGCCCAGTATACCTTCCCAATGTCCAGTTCATACATATTTGGCCCCTGACTTTAACCTTCTACCTTCTAACCATCTCCATGAGTTTAAAGTTCTATAACTGACTTAGCTTTCATACTAACTTGCATCACTATTATAACCATCTTCTTAGATCTTGGTTCCTAAACAACTCAAAATTTAGCTATGAGACTCAAGCTGTCTGTTCTTCAACCACCTCAGAGAGCTGAGAAGGATAAATATATCTGATTATATAGGAAGTGCAGGGCCTGCAGCTTCCAATACTAAGAAATGACAAACCAGTGACTACCTGGACAGTTCCCATTTTCTCTCCATACATTCCAGCATCAGTCTTCAGCCTTTTCGTCCTGTTTCTCTGACAGACATTTATTGTAGAGCAGGGATTATGAAGGACTAACCTACCCTGTCTTGGCCACATGGCGATCGCCCACTAGCCTACTGGGCTTCCCACACCTCAGGAAGACCTTATAACTACTTAGGAAACTTTGCAGAATAGTTGAAGACTCACTATTCCAATACTTTAAATGTCTCCAAGCCATTGCCTTATGTTTGACACTTCCATGTAAGAAAACTTAAAAGTCATAAATATTTCTTTAAAACGTGCATTTGATTGATAAGACTAGACTAAAGGTTCTCATTATCTAGATGTTTGATATGAATTTCCTTACCCAGGACCAGTCAGTGAGAAGGTGGGAAAAAAACTAGGCATGAAAATTGGATGTCTTCTTTTCTGAATTGTTGTTTGCAAACTTTGTTTTGAACTTTATGTAAGTCCTTGTGTCTGCATTTGGTGTGAGCTTAGATGATCTCACAGGGATCACCTAGAGAATTCATAAATTCTCTTCCCATTGAAAATTACAGAAATCTGCTTTTAAAAATGACACTTGCAATGTCTTTTTTAATGTTTATTTATTACTTCAGGTTACATCTCCATCATAGTACCCTCTTTCCACCTCTCCCAGTCCCTCCCTCCCACCCTCTACCCCCTATCCCTTCCAACCCACTCCTCTCGAGTGAAGTGTCCCTACATATTAGTCCTCTGCCCCAGTTCAGCAGTCATTTGAGGGCCAAGAGCCTCCTCATACACTGGGGGCCTACAAGGCAGCACCACTAGGGCAAAGTGTCTCATTGACAGGTAAAAAAGTCTATGATCCTGTTCCCTTTGGTGCATTGGCTGTAGCATAGTTATGCTGTACTATATGACTAAAATCTGATTATAAGTGAATAGATGCTATGTGCATCCTTCTGAGCCTAGGTTAGCTCACTCAGGATGAGCTTCTCTAGTTCCATCCATTTGGCTGCAAATTGCAAGATTTCGTTGTTTCTGATGGCTGAGTAGTATTCCATTGTGTAGATGTACCACAGTTTTTTTAACCATTCCTCAGGTGAGGGACATCTGGGTTGTTTTCAGTTTCTAGCTATTACAAATAAGGCTGCTAAATTAATATTATATTTGGATAAATTGGTATTGATCTTTGTATATTAATGCAAAATTAAAATTGTATTGGGCTACATTGGTATTGATCTTTGTATATTGATACAAAATTAATATTATATTTGGCCACAATGGTATTGACCCTTGTATATTGATGCAAAATTAAGATTGTATTGGGCTACATAGGTATTGATCTTTATATATTGATACAAAATTAAGATTATATTTGGCCACATTCATATTGATCTTTGGATATTGATACAATATTTAGGGTAACACTTTTTAAAGGTATTGTACTTAGTAATGCTTAAAAATGAAATGTGAAGTTTCTGCCTTTTGTTACCAACTGTCATAAACTGTTTAAAATAATTAAAAAATGCAAACTAATAGTCACTCAAGCTTGTCATTTTGTTAGGTACTATGACAGTCTACCATAGTTATTTTCTAAGCTAATCAGAAATCAAGTTGCTAAGAGACAAGCAATATTTGCTTATCTAAATATAAGAGATAGATAGGGCGTCTTCAAAAACCTCAAGAGATCTGCAGAATATGGCATTCAAAGATGTTTTCTTAACTTAAGATTTTTTGATATCAAGACATTACAGCTCCTGACAGCACCTTCTATTCTACTCCAAGTAGAAGATGAGCATTGAAGAATCTCC
Organism: Lophiomys imhausi; assembly: GCA_907164525.1. Taxonomy (NCBI): domain Eukaryota; kingdom Metazoa; phylum Chordata; class Mammalia; order Rodentia; family Muridae; genus Lophiomys; species Lophiomys imhausi. The sequence continues at coordinate 2,396,520 of CAJQZJ010032991.1, read as the reverse complement.
ACTGGGAGATGGTTGAATTAGTGTCAAGCCTATCTCTTGGCAAGAAAAATCCCTTGCTTCAACTGTAGACAGAATGCTGTCCTAAAAGGACAAAACTTGGAAGCAGGCAAGTCGACAGCCCAGTTCTGCCAAGACAGAGTAGGCAAGTCCTTAATAATTCCTGCTCTATAATCAATGTCTGTCAGAGAAACGGGGACAAACAGCTGAAGATTGATGCTGTAATGTATGGAGAGAAAATGGGAACTGTCCAGGCAGCCACTGGTATGTCATTTCTTAGTTTTGGAAGCTGCGGGCCCTGCACTTCCTATATAATCAGATATATTTATCCCTCTCAGCTCTCTGAGGTGGTTGAAGAATAGACAGCTAGAGTCTCATAGTTAAATTTTGAGTTGTTTAGGAATCAAGAGGGTGTTCTGGATCTAAGAATATGTTTTTAAAATTGTGGTGCAAGTTAGTATGAAAGCTGAGTTAGATATAGAACTTTAAACTCATGGAGATGGTTAGATAGTAGAATGTTAAAGTCAGGTGCCAAATACATATGGACTGGACATGGGAATGTATGCTAAGCCATATAACTCTTATAATTGTGGCCTGTTTATTTCTTTTGTTTTGTATTGTATTTCTTGTTATAAGAGAAAGAACCATTTGTTGGACTGAAAGGGGGAACTGTTGGGGGGAAAAAGATATACCTTAAACTAAAAAAAAAAAAGGGTAGAGAATGGGGGGTTGAGGAGGAAGAGGGTGGGAGGGTGGGACAGGAGGGGGAGTAGGAGGGGATTGTGATTGAGATATAATTTGAAGAAATAAAAAATAAATTAAAAAATAAGGCTACTATGAACATAGATGAGGAAATGTCCTTGTGGTTTGGTGAAAAATCTTTTGGATGTATACCCAGAAGTAGTATGGCTGGGTCTTGAGGTAGAGCTATTTCAAGTTTTCTGAGATATCTCCAGACTGATTTCCACAGTGGTTGTACAAGTTTGCACTCCCACCAGCAATGGAGGAGTGTTCCCCTTTCTCCACACCCTCACCAGCATGTGCTGTCATATGAACTTTTGGTCTTAGCCATTCTGACAGGTGTGAGATGGAATCTCATAGTCATCTTGAGTTGCATTTCTCTGATGATTAAGGATGCTGAGCATTTCTTCAAGTGTCTCTCAGCCATTAGGGATTCCTCCTTTGTTAATTCTCTGTTTAGCACTGTTCCCATTTTTTTATTGGATTATTTCGTTTCTTGGCATTTAATTTGAGTTTTTTGTAAATTTTGGATATTAGCCCTCTGTCAGATGTGGGGTTGGTGAAGATCTTTTCCCAATCTGTAGGTTGCCATTTTGTTCAAATGACAGTGTCTTTTGCCTTACAGAAGCTTTTCAGTTTCATGAGGTCCCATTTATTGATTGTTGGAAGAAAGAAATCGAAGAGGACATCAGAAGATAGAAAGATCTCCCATGCTCATGGATAGGTAGGATCAACATTATGAAAATGGCCTTCCTGCCAATAGCAATATACAGATTCAATGCAATTACTATCAAAATACCACCACAATTCTTTATAGACCTTCAAAAAGTAACTCTCAACTTCGTATGGAATAACAAAAAAACCCAGAACAGCTAAATCAATTCTGTACTAAAAGAAAAAAAAAACATCTGGATGCATCACCATCCCAGATTTCAATCTGTACTACAGAGCAATAGTAATAAAAACAGCATAATACTGGTATAGAAACAGAACAGGATCAACGGAATCAAATTGAAGACCCAGAAATGAACCCACACACCTATGGTCACTTAATTTTTGACAAAGAAGCCAAAACTGTGCAATGGAACAAGGACAGCATCTTCAACAAATGGTACTGTTCTAACTGGATATCAACATGTAAAAGAATGAAATTAGACCCATACTTATCACCTTGCACAAAACTTAAGTCCAAGTGGATCAAAGATCTTAACATAAGGCCTGACACACTAAATCTAATAGAAGAGAAAGTAGGGAAAACCCTCGAACTCATTGGCACAGGTGACAACTTCCTGAACAGAACCCCAACAGCTCAGGCTCTAAGGCCAACAATCAATAAATGGAACCTCATGAAACTGAAAAGCAATGTCCTTTTTTTTTAAAGCAGATTTCTTGTTACCTTTTTATTCATGATGTCCTCTGAACAGAACATTGTGACATTTATTCCATTAATGTAATGCTTGTCAGGAAAAACATGTTGGGTTATCTAATGACTCCATAAAGAGGCAACAAATTGTACTCACAAAGGATTGTTCTGTGCAGAAAATGATGTTTTAATAAAAGAAACACACAGAACCATGATTTTAAAGAAAATAGATCTTACAAGAGAAATTCTATTTCAGGAAGTCTGTTAATTCACTTGATAATCTTGTGCTAGAATTTTATTGTGAATGATGATACTTGTAATATGCAATATATCATTGAAAGCATAGATTTACATTATTTCACATATTTTTACTAAATGACAACAGTTACAGTGGGATTTGTCATTCAGGATATAAAAAGTAAATCCTTGATTTCTGTTACTAGTTTATGAGCTAAATAAATCTCTTTTTACATTTCAATATAGCTACTGGAAGTAAGTGTATAATACCACAACCAAACATGTAAATGTTTACTTATATTAATATTAAACATAAGTACTACTATTCATTGTACCATTATTTGAAAATTTTATTCATCTTTCATTTTCTGTAAGCACAGAGTTAATGAATGCTGCCACTTTGTATGTTAAAAGACTTTTGTATCCCTATAAATACCATAATTGGAAGTCAGTTTCATCTTTCTATATTTGTGTATTATTTCAGACTTTTGAAACTTAGAATCTTCTGTGGTCAAGAGCAGAGTTGGAGAGTTGAAAAATATGCTTGCACCTTCCATACAATTCACACAGTTGTTAATCTTCTAGGCATTCTCTGAATTTTTACATAGGTAGCAAATCATATCTCGCCTTTTTTTTAAAACTAAAATTTCCTGAGAGTATTAGAAGCTTGGTTTAGGTAAGTGCTTGGTCCTCCCTCCATTAGGATCTGGGTTCAGATGAGTAAATTCAGTCCTCTCTCTTTGCTGGCATGCTATAGAAGTATTATAACTTTCCATATAAATATTAATATGACTTTTCATATAAAATCCATATCTTTATGTTGTGTTGAATTCCTGATAATCATTTTTTTACTCTCTTAATTAGAAAGTCAGAGATAGGAATATATGTGCTTTACTTTTTCACAAAACACATACCGTAACAGAATCTGCATTGTCTTTGAACATTTTAGAAAGAAAAATTATTTTGTTCTGACAAATCCTACTTACTTAGAAAGAAAGAAACTTACTTGTTTAGAAAGCAACAATTTGTGCTTTATCAAGTTGAATGAGTGGTTCTGAATTTGATCACATTTAGCAAAAGTTATTGCAAAATTATCTCAAGTCACAGAGTCCAATACCTGATCAGTGGAGAACACATATGTCTCAAATTTCTCCTCAAAACCTATTTTCCAAGACCAAAGGATATTGGGCTCCTCTTGCACTGTACTTAAGAACACTTTGGATAATACTGAAAACAAAATTTCTCTAGAAGTTTACTTAAATTGAATAAATTTATGATGAGATAAAAAGGCCAATTTAATAATACAAAAATGGGACTATAACAAATAAATAAACACATTATTAAACATGGCTATGCATGGAAGTTCACTTGACGATAATGGCACTCAGAATCTTTCTAGTAGATTCAATTTCTATGAATCATCTCCTACAAATGGCAAATGTGAATATCTAAAGCACCCAATGGAATCTTTGTGAGTGGCCTCAGTGCTTCTGTTTGTAAAGAAAAAATTCTTATGAAGGATGACATTGACACTGAAGGACACTCTGGCCTATTCAAATAGCTTTCTCCCTTATTTTCATTTTGATATCAGTGACTCATCTAAAGCACACCCATAAAATGGTATGCACGCTTCCTGGCACTTGAAATTATTATAGGCATCAATATTCTAGTTTTTATAGCCTATGAATGTACACATACAGTAAAAGATGAGCAACATCATGGTGGTTTTATTACTTGCAGCCAAGATTTACCCTATTTTCTGTCCTCACAGGTTAATTGATTCAATAATTTGCATCTAGTAACTATAATGAACTTTTACTTGATACATTAAAAAAGCTTAACATGGTATTCTCTACCATAGTAGTAATCTTTATCATTTTTGATACAAAAGTACAAACACAAAAGCCTGCAACATCTTTCCTCTAAAAGACAGTATTTTAAAATGATCTCAGTAGAGCAATTTCTCAGCGTATGAGATTTCAAAGGTCCCGCTGCAGGGGCCATTCTCTTGTTCTAGACAGGTTCAGTGCCCTGTGTATTAAAAATGTCCTTTTAAGGAAAGAGGTTGTTGAAAGAAGACAACTTGTCAAAGGTGGTTTTTGCTTAGCAGATTTTATTTCACCCAACATCAGGTGACTACCCCCACCATCTCTAGGGAGATTCTCTATCGAATTACCTGAAATTATCATCAACTGGGGCTTGCACTGCCAGGCATAATCCAGGTAAAAGACATTTTGTGATGCAGCCAAGTATATGACTTCAAGCACTCCTGATGTGAATCCTCTAGCTCTGCAAATTGATGGCCACTGCCAGAGGGATTATGTAAATACTCAAGGGAATGAAGTGCCAGGCAGTGGGTGTAACTCTATCTGGGCTGCAAAGCAAGAGACAGTATGTACTGGGAGCCACATACACCAAAGAAGATATGTGTCTAAAAATGGAAGCACGGTTACTTTTTATAGCTCTATTCCTCACGAGTATTTACAGTGATGTTAAATAAACTTCACATTGACAAAGATACTGCCACAGAGTCTATTATTCCATATCTTGCTGCCCACAGTTCTCTTCAAACACATTTTAGATGTTTGAAATCATAACAACCAACCATTTAGTGTGGCTTGTTTTCATAAAAATCACCTTTAAAATTAGTTATAAGCTCAGTACATAAAAGGAAATTTTCTCAAATCACTTCCTTGGAACCATGACACATATTTTCACATCTCTTTAGGAATTCTTCATTGTCAAATACACCTACCTTCTGTTAGCTTCTGGGACTCAGTTATCTAACAGGTAAGTGGAAGTAATAGATTCATAGTCATTAAAATGTAAATAATTTCCATGGCTCGACATCATTCAATTAGGTAAAACCTTGAAGGAATCAGATTGACTACAGATTAAAGGGGTTCTGAAAGATTTCCTAGAATGAAGTCATATCAAGATTAAGATATGAAGTAGTAACTAACACAGTAAAGATAAAGGGGAAAAATAGGCAAATAAGCAGCATAGGAATAAATGAGGAATTTTTCTGGACATGGTATATCACTCCTGTAATCCCAGGAGGATGGGAGGGATTGACAGAGGAAGAGAAGTATAGAGGGAGGAAATGAGAAGACAAATAGTTCTACATACAGGAACACACCATAATCTAATTCATATGCTCAAGAAAGAGACATATTTCTGGAAGTGACCTGAAGCTCAGCATTTATAGAGAAAGATGTAGAAAAAGGAGTCTGAGTTGAGCCAGGCCTACCATGAAGCATATTTAAGAACGACCTTAAATTTTATCCTCCAAAGAGCAGTGGGCACCATTGCACAGTCAGTGGACCTCCACCTCACAGAGCTCATCCTGCTTTGTAGAACGGATGAGTGAGGAGGACTGGTGGCAAGCTCGCTGAATTTTCTTATCCCTATAAAATATCTTTCGTGCTAGATGTTCACTCAATATCTGGGGAACCATCACTTAAAATAACTTCTTTAGCCTAGTATGAAAAAAGCAATACTATGCTAGAAAATTTCTGAATATCTGTTTAGATTTCTTTTTGGACTAACGGAATTTCTTTAAGAAATTTGGTCACATAATATTAACCCATTACTAAGCATTCAGGAGGAATGGAGAAGGGAGTGTCTGATTTTTTTTAAAACTTAACTATGGACTTTAGCATCAAACTATCATGACCCCAATCATTGAGAAATCACGTTGAATTCTAAATTGCTTGATGGTATGCTAGAGCAAGGTTTTCACTTAAGCAATCAACCATGTTATCTATCAACTAGTATGACTTTTAAGTAACCAGTTTCAAAGTGCCACATAATTGTGATGCTTGATCATGGATGGGTTCATTCTGAGATTCACTGCCCATAACGCCAGCAAGTCAAAACGACCTAGTTCTTGATTTTGAAACAGAGATTGTTCCTGGAAAGTTGAAAGCTGCTTAACTTCAATTATTTTTAACAAGGCAAGCAAGAAGATGATAAACAATGTTGTGGGCCTATGGGTGTGAAGAAAACATATCCAAATAAGATTTACTGCAATACATTAAATGGGGGAAATGGTTGAATTTGAAGCATTTATATGTACATTAGCTTCCTTGCTCATTGCTGTGGGGAAAAAAATGACAAAAAGTACCTTAAGGAAATGTTTCTTTGGCTCATAGTTCAAGGGTACAGTTCATCATAGAGGAAACATGATGGGAGGAAAAGTGTGAGGCAGCTGGTAACATTACATCCACGTTGAGGAAACACACTGGTGAATGTGCTACTCACCATCTTTCTCCTTTTTGTTCAGCCTCAGGACCCCACCCCGTGAAATACTGTGACCAACATTCAAAGTGGATCATCCTACATCAGTTAACCAAATCCAGGAAATCTCACAGAACTAGCAACAAAGATTTGTTTCCATGTAATGACAAACCTTTTTGAGTTGACAAATCATTTAAAATGTTTTGGTTTACATTAATTGGTTTAAAGAGAAAGTCTCAGTGTTTAATTTGGGATATATATTTATATTTATACATACATACATATATTCATATATATATATATACATATATGAAGTCTAATTATCATAGCTTACTGTAAATAAGTAATAGGCATTTTGAGCATATGATGTTGGCATAGAAGCAACATTAAAGAGTGCCTTTAAAAGGCAGGTGTCTCATCAGAAAGCCCTGCCTATAATTGGAAGCACAAAGAGTAGTCCCATCCCTCACTTATCCAGTTGTGTATTTTCTGCTTCTGGGTGATTCATCTAAGAACCCTAGTTCTGGAATTGAATCAAAACACTATCCACTTGATTCAGAGTTTTAAGCTATTACTTTCAGTGATATTTCAACATGCACAAGCCGCGCACATAAAATAGCACATAAAGAGAAAAAGGACAAAACAAATCTTTTCATCAGATGCAGAAAGCACATTTGATAAACTTCAACACTGTTAAATGATCAAGGACATCAATAAATTATGCACCAAAAACTTCCTGAAAAGGTCAGATTCACAACCAGTGTCATTCTGAATAGAAATATGTAAAGCTTGTCCTCCAAGGGAAGAGACATGACAGGATGTTCACTTACAGTATTCTATTTTTCCCTTCCCAGATCTTCCTCTCCTCCCTAAAACCCAACTTTATGTTCCCTTTCTCTCAAAAAAAAAAAACCACAAAATCAATAATCAACAAAACACTAAAGACTCTATTACTTTCAAATTTTATAGTATTAGAAGTCCTATCCAGATTATCAGCAAGAGAAATAAATGAAAGGCTCCAATAGAAAAGGAGGAAGATTGTTATTCTCATTTGGAAGTAACATGATTTTGTAAATTTCAAAACCTAAAGACTTCAAACATACACATGCACACACACACAGACACACAAAATAAAAAACAATTTTAGAGAAATGAATGACCAGTGATTGTTACTTCTTGCCATCTTGATATTGGTGAGAATAGTGTATGAGTAAGGGAAAAGGGTGGGACTGGAGGGGGGAGTAGGGAGGGAATTGTGATTGAGATGTAACTTGAAGAAATTTTTTAAAAAGTAAAAAAAAAATTTAAATAAAAAAACAATTTGAGTCAAAATATGATATTAAGAAAATCAACATAGGACCAGAAAAGAAATTACCTTCAGTATAAGACATAGATAGATAATAGATTATAGATAATAATAATAATAGATAGATAGATAGATAGATAGATAGATAGATAGATAGATATAGATGATAGATAGACCTAGCAATAAAATGACTCCTATGACATTCTGCCATACTCATAAATCAGTGCCTTGCTTAGCTGTCAAAGAGAGGCTTCATTCATACTGAGGCAGATGGGAACAAATACAAAGAACCCTAGCCAGACTTTACTTATCAATAAGTGGGATATCTCCATCAAATTCTTACCCTCAGGTCTCAGGGATTCCCACTACCACACCTGCGAAGAGTGTAAGAGTCAGAAAGGATGGAGGTCACCAAGAAAAGAAGGCCCTTTAATCAACAGGATGAACACAGCAGAGACTGAGGCAGCATGCACAGGACCTGCAAGGGTCTGCACCAGCTGAAGTCCTAGAACTGAAAGGATTAGGGACATACCCCATCCCTAACCCAGAAGCAAGCTTTAATCGATGACCACTTGCAAATGAAAATTTACTTTTCTTAATGGAAGTTCCAGTGGGGAAACAAATTATTCTTAAGTTTAGACTGAATGTCCAGCGGTAGCTGTCCAACAGAAAACAAACTCAATGGCATCATTGGCGGTTCCTTGCCCCATAATGTTGTAATGTTGTATCAGGGCTTTCTTTTTTATCTTTTTTTAATTTTGCGCGTGCACGCGAGCACACACACAAACACACACACAAAATCTTTTTATCTTATAGGTCCTCTGAGTATATATTATGGCTTTCAGTTTATTATTTTTATAGGAATCCTAAGTGCAAGTGAGTGGGTCTCTGGGTCTACATACCATTCTTGTACCTTTTCTTAGGCTCTTTTCCTTCTTTTTGTTTGTTTTGTCCTATTCTGATATATTAGTTTTGTTTTATCTTACATCTTATTTTAGTATTATCTCTTAGAAGCTTGTTCTTTTCTTTTCTTTCTTTCTCTTTTTTTTTGGGGGGGGTGGTTGGGTTTTTTTGTTTGTTTGTTTGTTTTTTCAAGACAGGATTTCTCTGTCTAGCCCTTGGCTGTCCTGGACTCACTTTGTAGACCAGGCTGGCCTTGAATTTTCAGAGATCTGCCTGCCTCTGCCTCTGAGTGCTGGGATTAAAGGCATGTGCCACCATGCCTGGCAATTACAGCCAACTGTGAACTGTAATGTGAGTGCTGGGATTTGAACCTGGGTCCTTTGGAAGAACAGCCAGTGCTCTTAACCACTGAGCCATCTCTCCAGCCCCAGAAACCTGTTATTTTCTAATGAGAGATAGAAAAGGGTGGACCTATATTGGAGATGAAGTGAAGGGGACTGGAAATAATAAAAGGGAGGGGAAGCTGCAATCAGGATATATAATGTGAAAAAAGGACATTTTCAATAAAAAAATTAAAAATCCTAAAAAAAGATGCTAAAAATGTTTTCCATGAAATTGTAGAAATAATCAAATAGCAGCCAACCCCCCCCCCAAAAAAAAAACAAAATTCTTGCTATGTTTGGCCTCTTCAATGGCCTGTATTGTCTGCAAGCAAAGGTATCTCAGATGTAGAATCCAAAGACAGATACAATAACTTCAACCAGAGATAACTTATTATGTAAATATGCTATGTTGTGTTATCAATAAAGTCAAATTTTAATTGTACTCATTTAAAAGAAAAAATAAGTATTAGAAAATCATAGCAACTTTATATTGTGATTAACTTTCAGGACAGAAATTACTGGAGTAATCATATCCACAAAAATTACAAGTCATCAAACACCTTAGGAAATCATTTGCCTTTTGATCACTTACTGTGGCCCTTGCCCTCTGTAGAAAGTACTTTGGTTTGTAATGGCTCCTGTGTTTACCAGTTTCAGTAATGAGATGAACTTTCAACAGAATGTGTGAACATTTATCAGATGTACGTTTGTGCTCCCTGGTCAGTTAAACTCAAATCACCTGTACTTTCAGAAAAGCTTTAAGGGTAATTATTAATCATCGGTTATTATGGTACAATCTTTCATGTATTATTATTTGATTAGTTCATGATATCAATGAAATATTAACAAAGATTGTCTGTGCAGACACTTTCAGTCTGCAGAAGATCACGATGTCAAGGATGACTATGGGAAACTCATCTGTGAATGGTGACGGCTGACAATGTCATCATGAACTGGGTGAAGAAGATACCCAAAAGAACCTCATGATTCTGAAGCTGGGATCAGTCCCCCCCAAGATCACAACATTGAGGTGCAATTCTCTACATCAAATGTTTTTCACTGTGAGATTTGTAGATCCAACAGATTGCTGCGCACCTGCTACCATGACTGAAGAGTTGAGAACATTCTAGAACACGTTCCTGACCACAGAGGCCTGACATTCCTCCCTAGATGTTCATTCCTTCCCATAAGTCCTACAATTTCTCTTTCAAATTATTCCCTGTCTTGTCAATCATGCTTACAATTAATTTTCAGAGGTTATTACTTCCAGCAACTTTATTTCTAGCAACACTTATTGAGATAATATGTGATGACATAATTGCATGCCAAATTTAATGCAGCATATAATTATAATGACACATAACCACACATCATTTTCCCATAGTATATTTGAAAAAAAGTTTATAAAATAATATTGATCTATAGAACATGCAGTGCTCACCTGCATATTATATGCTACTGTATTTTATTTTTCAAAATGCTGATCTTCACCTATAATGATGATTTGATTCTTTGATAGAAAAATTTGCTTTGATGATTACTTGAACAGTTTTTGATTTTGAAATTAAAAGTAAGAATTAAATATATTTATATTTTGGGAAATAATTTTAAATGGTAATTGTGAAAGACTTGAGGCTTTAACTTATGAGTGACAGAATTTTGCCAAAAGCTTTATCAAAGTAATGGAGAGATTCTTTGACAATCTAAAATTATTCTGCTATGTCACAGACTATAGCTTGGAGGAGGTGGAAGCGTGTTGGGTATTGACCAACACCTCAGGCACCTTGAATCTCACTAGATACCAGCATATTTCATTCTTGCCCAGCATAGTCAGGAAGCAATTGAAATATCAGAGTATCAAGAGGGTGTCCTCTTCAGCAAAGGTCTGGGCTATTGAACAAGAAAATATACCAAGAAGTTTGTGAAATTAGCTGTGATGTGGGAAGTCAAGTTTAGTGATTGCAAGATCAAAAACCAAATTGCATGTTAACTATGTGTGCTCCATTATCTCATTATTTTCATACTCTCAGTCAGTGGCCTGACCCTTGATCCTGCTTGTAAAGCCTGGCACAGTGTCAAGGTTTTCCTGCATAGGGCTGAGGGAAATGGACTAGGGAAATATTCCTAGTTATGGTGATCTTTTTTTCTTGAGAAAACACATCAGATGTTTTCTCTACCAATTTCTGTTTTACTCTTCCTATGGAAAATTCTCTGAAGAATGTAACCTGTGCAAATGAGAAGAACTAGTCTCAGGGAGGGAAAAGTCATCTTCCATATCCCTAGCAAAATGGGAACTTGGAGAGACAAACCTAGACTCCTTTGGGTCAAAGACTTCAACTGAGAAGACTCTGAGTCTAGTGATGGATTTTTCAAGGTTCTGTATTTGTAAAGAATTGGCATCCACTTCAATCCTGCATTTTGCTCCTTTATATGTTTTTCCAAAAACATTTTAGTCTGATGATTGAAGAAAAAAACTTGCATTCACTATGACAAGGCTGAAAATGAATGGCACTGCCCTTTACTCGTAAACACATACCTGTTAAATATTAAGCTAGAAGCCACCAATACTGGCACCAGCTGAAACGGGTTTACAAAATACTAAGGAACTTACGATAAAGACCTCAACAGTACAGTACAAGAGTAGATACATTGAAAGCACACTTTCTCTCCAAGCCTACCCTTCACAATGACACACTGTGTGTAGCATGCTCGGGAGGAAGATCAAAGAACTAACACTTGAAACTGTATCAAAAAATCTAGTCATTAAAGAGCTACATGACTTAGATCAGAATCGTCTTTCAGGTTGAGCTGGGATATGAAGCTGAGGGAAAGGGGATATGGGTCTTTCTAGTAACTGGAGAGATAAAGACCAGCCACGAGCAACCTAAAGCAGATTCCTGAAGCTCAGACACTGAGTCTATCGGATACCCATAAACACGTTCATTTTTACCATGCCACCACTTCTAAACTGATGATTAATTGTACAAACTTTCCTGAAAACTATTATAGATGACTGTAGAAAATTGACATTGCTAAATTAGAAATAAAGCTTTTCTGAAAATTGTCCCCAAATAATGGTACCTTCACCATTTTAGGCAGAGTCTAATGGGATGCCATTGTTATTGACTTATGTACTTTAAGCTGGGAGCCAATAATGTGTGTGCTGATGCTGATCTCAAAGACACTTCCCAACCTTAAAATCTATATAAAACAAAGGCTTTAGGAAGGATAAAACCACACATCAGAACAAATACATACATACACACACACACACACACACACACACATATATATACAAAATAAAATACATATGAACTCTGACATTTCTGATACAATTGTATGGATCACTGAATGTCTCTACCATCTGAGTGACTAATCAGCATGTTACATAAAATCCACAGGCTGAAGAAAGGCTCGGCTGCCTATGGCAAAAACCATTATTTCTTTCACAGTGAGTCAGCACGTTGGGTTCACATAAAGAGTGTACACTGATTGTCTCATCTGCTGTTAACTATAAAACTGAAATCTACAGTTTTGTCTTTACCATTACATACATACAAATCATTGCAGTTTTGTATTGTCGCTGGTAGTTTGTGATTCTACTGAATGTTTTTCTAATACTACTTCAATGTGAAAAAAGGAAATTAAAACTGAACCATCTCAAAGGCACTTTGCAACCATATATCTTTATAAAACAAAGCTTTTAGGAAAGATAAACCCACACATTAGAACAAATATATGCACTGGAAAAAAAAATCATCTGAACTCTGACATTTTCCATAGAGTTGTATGGAACTCTGAATGTTTCTACCATCTGGGTAACTAACCTAATGTAGAATGTAAAGTAAAAGCCATAGGCTGGAGAAATGGCTCAACTTTCACAAGCACTTGTTACTCTTACAGAGGACCAGAGTTCAGTTCTCTCAGCACCCACATCAGGTGGGTCACATCTCCCTGCAATTTTAGCTTCAAGGAATTAAATTCCCTTTTTAGAACATCTCCACAGGCACCTGCACATGCCTACACATACACACAGAGGAACAAATACACACTTACACATAAATAAAAATAAAATAAGTTTTAAAAATTACAAATTGGTGCATGGTTTCATACATCTATTAATCAATCCATTTTATTTTTCCTGAGGAAATGTGATTTTTCTAGGTTTGCTCTGCATTTAGAGTTTGATTTTTAATTTCTTTCAAATGAAGTCAGCATTATGTCTTACCCAGTGAGTCAGCATTATTTCTTCAACAGTGAGTCAGCAATTTGGGTCTGATAAAGAAGGCAAACAAAGTGTCTTATCGACTGTTGAGTAACCATGAAACTGAAATCTACAGCTTTATCATTTCCCATAATAGTCTCTTAATCTTTTACCTCTTTACAATTCTAAAGGCCCTTATGTTTGGGCTTTTGTAAAATGGGATACTCCCTGTGTATACACTCGAAGTCTTGTTTGTATTTGGTTTCTCTGGCAGTGCCCACAAGAGCATTTTTGTGGTAGGCGTTGCTGTTTGTACCAAACTTTAATTCGACCTTGACTAATGTATATCAAAACCCTGTAAACACAAGAGAATGACATGTAGCTGCAGTGTCTTTCCTGTGAATCGGGGTTCGGGATTCTATGACTCCAGTGTGCTGGTCCTCATGGAGATAATGACTACTTTTGTGGCAGGAGAATAGAATCTGTAGAAAACTACATCACAATGATCATGTAAAGGAAGCCAGTAGCAGAGAAATACTGAAAGTCCTCCTTTACCAGAGTTCCATGAAGAAGGCAAAACATGAGTGGGAAAAGCACACTATTCAAACACGGAAGAGGGAGGCTGCGTAACAAGGAGGCTGCGTAACAAGGAGGCTGCGTAACAAGGAGGCTGCGTAACAAGGCCTCTACTCTACTTCTCTTGAATGCATGGTTTTCCCTCAACTCACTATCTCATTCTTATGCTCAGGAGTGTGTTCCGTTTCTTAATAAACTGTCTTTATTTCTATTTCTATGTATCCATACTCCGATTGTTTGTCACAGGATAGCGCAGAACCTGGCTTTTTCAATAGGTGCCACGTTCCAGTGGGTGTCCAATTCCTGTCACACTTTAGTAAGGACACAAGGAGGACAAGACGTGCCATGTTCTCGGAAGAAGCCTCTTGGTGATGTGGCTCATATTATTTGATCATAATAGCCCAAGTCTTGTGAAAACAGATGCCTTCTGTTCATTAATAACCATTTGTGGACATGCACAAAACAGATTAGAATGTCATCAGAGATGTATTCATTCAAGAACTTGCTATATCGTAGATGTATTATTTTAAGAACTTCTATCCCAGTTCATCTAAAATATGTGAATGAGACTCAAAATACATCTTTACATTTATGCATATAGAAATACAGTCTTGGATTGGATTCAGGCTATTCAAGTGCCAGAAAGACTGTTAAATATGATTCATTACTCAAGTCTCTAATCACTTGAATTCTTATGCAATCTTTTTTCTCCACTATTTGAAAATGGTTCCAAACCACAAATGCCCTTGCATCACAAAAAAAATATTGTGCCAGTATGTTTCAGCCATTCTGTTGAGCTGAATTGTTAGATGAACTTCCTCAGCCTGAAAAATTCTTTAAGAAACTACACTCCATGACAGGATAGGAACATACTTTCGATACATAAATCTGGGATTTGATTTCACACTGTTCACTCAGCTAATTAACTGTATTTGTTTGGACTTGATCTGGGAGTAGTACAGTATATAGCAAAGAAAATAAAGACTAGGAAATGATTGCTAGTCTTAAGTGGTCCCAATATCAAGATAAGAAATGGGTACATTATCATATCAAAAGTCTACATGGTTGAGAAGACAGAGTTCTAGGCCAATACGAAAGAACAGCACAGCTGACAATAGGGAAGACACAGAATTTCAATGGCCTAATTTGAACTTCTGAATTAAGCTACATGTGAAGACAGACTTCTCTGTTCTTATAATTGCTTGCTTCACTAATTTCTCTCCACTTTGTTATTTGCTAAGATGTCTTGAGGAAAGATTTTGTGTTTGCTGCTAAAGATGCTCTCATAGAGAGTAAATGTAAGACCAAAATACAAGGAAGATATTGTGCTTAAAGGCCTTGGAGGAGTCTACAGGAGTGACAATTGAGCTAAAGGACAGTTGGGTCCACAAAGACTAAGGCTTAGTAGCTTTTTAGATGTATGAATAAATGCACCTATTCGCTTTCTAGTATGGTGACGGATAGCCAGTATGAGGAAGCAGTGACCACCTGCCCTTTGAGATCTGCTGGAGTCCAGCCTTGCTGCTCCTTTATCTAGAGTAAAACACTCTGATGAGGCCAGCTGAACTTAGCAACAAGTAAAATAAGGGGGATTCTCTGTACTTAGTTCCCAGGCCCAACATTGCTGTGCATAGGATGAAATCTAAGTCCTCTCTGATGCTGATTTCTGCCAGTAACCTGAGAGTAATTCAATCTGCAGTTCCCAGAGGTGCAGGTGGCAGCAGCTTCATAGACTTGATGCAACTCTGAGCCAGACTCCCCCTGGAAAATGACTCCAACATTTCAATTCAAATGTTCAGGCTGAATGTAGAATTTTCTCTTGTAAGGTCATGAGGAAAGCAGGAAAACTTAAGATGGATAAGATAGTCTAACAGGCACAAGGGCCTGAGTTCAATATTTACCATGCATGTGCACATGCACACATACACACACACAAACACATACATATATAAACAAGTAGTATGTAAATTATGTAAAGAGAACTCACAGGAATAAGGGTCCTGAAGAGTGAGGTGTTGAGTACGAGGACAAATGGTAAGAAATAAAGAAGATGAGAAATAAAGAAGACAAAAGCAATAACTGGAACCAGGAGTTCTTGCATACACTTATGATTTATGCCAAGAAAATGTATTAAGAAGTATTGCAGCATATATACTATTATCAAGGGGGAAAATGGCCTAGGTCATTAGAGACCTAAAATAGACAGTGTTGGCAAAGAGAACACGGGATATCTCAGGCGCGCTGCCTGAGCTGCCTAAATCAAGGGAGTCCCTAGAAACCACAACCTTGACTCCTACGAGGCACAGGCTCCAGCCCCAGACTGACCTTGTCAAGTCCGTTCCCAGACAAGGACACAGAACTAACATTCTCTTTGTCCTTTTATCAGAGCCTCGGAGAAACTCTTGAGTCAGTCTGGCCCCCCACATTATGCATTTGCATATGCACAGCTGCACTGAAAACAAATTTACTAAGCATGACAGTCATTCAAATCAATTTGAAGCAAAACTTATCTGAAGTATTGTTTCATTACTAATGGCTTGCAGCAAAAAAACAAATCAACATATCAAAGCTCATCCTGAGTGAGCTAACCCAGACTCAGAAGGATGCACATGGCATCTATTCACTTATAGTCAGATTTTAGCCATATAGTACAGGATAGCTATAGTACAACCAATGCACCAAAGGGAACATATGAACATAAACTTTTTTCCTGTCAATGAGACGCTTTGCCCTAGTGGTGCTGCCTTGTAGGCCCCCAGTGTATGAGGAGGCTCTTGGCCCTCATATGACTGCTGAACTGGGGCAAGGGACTGTTATGTAGGGACACTCCATTCCACAGGAGTGGGATGAAAGGGATAGGTGATAGAGGGTGGGAGGGTGGGACTGGAAGGGATGGAAAGAGGACACTGTGATGGAGATGTAATCCGAAGAAATAAATAAATATTTTAAAAGAAAGAAAGAAAAGATATAATTTTGTAATTGAGTACAATGATCTTCAAACTATGGTAGACTAAAACCACAAAATAGTCCTTCTCTTAGCCAATATTTCTGTTTCTAGGTTTATATCTTAAAGATATATATACCCAGAAATAGAAATGCCACATATATGTGTGTATGTATGTATGTATGTATGTATCTAAAAATCTTAAACGTTAAAAAAAAAAAAACTCAGCTCAGGAGACCTCAGATTTGCTTCGTAGCTGATATTGATCTCCACAGATCTTCCAGTCTCCACCTTCTGAGTGCTCAGACTGCAGGCATATGACACCGTTGCTCCCTTATTCAGTGTGGGTGGTCAACCCAGGGATATAGGGATATTAGTTCAGAGAAGAACTAACAAATGCTTGAGATATTCATTTAAGTATTCTACACAATATAAAAACCTATTAAGGAAAGTTTACAAATGAATCCTAAAATGCTACCAACATGTATGTAGAAATATATACTAAAATTAGTACAGAAAATAGGAAGTGGTTATGGTAACTTTTGAAATGAAGCAGTTTATAAAAATGCATATGTGTTACACTCTAAATCTATACATTCAAACAGGAACCAATTTGAATCAAATATGTAGACAATGTAATGTTTTTGTTGAATTTCTGGCTAAGAATTATAGAGAGAAAAATCTCTCTTAGAGAAATGATGTTTGGACAACAAACAATTCCAGCTAAATAGGTCTTAACTATGACTGATAACACTGGCAAATTTTTAAAAAAGAGACTAGATACAAGTTATATTGGTATTCATGGGAAGCACTTACTCATCTAAATTATATACTCCAGCATAAGATAAAACTTATACAACTTGTTGAATTCACAAAAATAAGGAAGTTCTATTTCTCAGAAGGCACCTAAAGAAGGGCACAAATTCAAGCTACAGTTTGTGAAGTAAAAACATCAAGCACCAGATGGTTAGTGTGCAGACTATACAGAGAGATAAAAGGTGGGCAAGATACTGAACATAGAGTGAACAGTGGAGAAAATTAAAAAAAAAAACAGTAAGCAAAGAAGAAAAATTCTCAAGCTCATGAGTAGTCAAGCCATTCCTAATAACGCCACATCCATTGTGACTAAAGGGAAGAGTTTGGAAAGGAATGAGAAAGTGCTGAATACCAAAATGGGCCGTGGTCCAGTGACACTCAGAGTGGAAACATCATCAACCAGCATGGATGTCCAGCTGTACTTAGAAACAAGTGATGAAACTGGAAACCAGACACTGTAAGGAATAATAATTACCATTATTACAAGGAATGAAGCTAAAGCTCTGGAGTGCTGGGAGATTGAAGGTGCAGAGAGAATTTCCACTTTATCTGGGGAAAAGGAAATGTTTTCTGTGGGTTCTCAAGCCAGTTTCAGACTATACTTCAGGGAAAGTGTGCTGAGAGTCATGAGCAATCTCACTGTTGCTGTCAGGGAAGATGGTAGTGATGGGGTACAATGGAAAGTCTCTCCTTCACATGGGATTACAGTTGACTAGCTAGAAGAAGGATGCCAGCTTAGTTAACCGTACTTACAGAGATATAAAGATGATGAATCCAAAGTGACACATTAAAGATGTGTGCTTGAAAGAAAATCCATCAAAATTCTTTAGGTCTTCCTATTCTTTTTTTTTTTTTTTTTTTTTATAAATACTTTATTTTTTTTTCTTCAAGTTACATCTCAGTAACAAACCCCTCCCTATTCCCCCCTCCCAACCCGCCCTTCCACCCTCTTCCCTCCAGAGGTTTCCCCTTTCAGTCCAACAGCTGGTTCCTTCTCTTATAATAGTAAGTATTATACAAAACAATAGATATAATTATGCCACATTTATGAGATTAAATTGGCCCAGTATACCTTCCCAATGTTCAGTTTATACCTATTTGGCCCCTGACTTTAACATTCTACTATCTACCCAACTCCATGAGTTTAAAGGTCTACATGTGGCTCAACATTCATACTATCTTTCAACACACTTTTAAGAGTATCTTCTTAGATCTATAACACCCTCTTGATTCCTAAACAGTTCAAAATTTAACTATAAGATTCTATCTGTCTATTCTTCAACCACCTCAGAGACCTGAGAGGGATAAATATATTTGCTTATATAGGAAGTGCAGAGCCTGCAGCTTCCAAAACTAAGAAAGAACATACCAGTAACTGCCTGGACAGTTCCCATTTTCTCTCCATACATTCCAGCATCAATCTTCAGCCTTTGGGTCCTGTTTCTCTGACAGACATTTGTTGTAGAGCAGGGATTATGAAGGACTTACCTACCCTGGCTTGGCAGAGTTAGACTGTCGACTTCCCTGCTACCAAGTTTTGTCCTTTTTGGACAGCAGTCTGTCTGCAGTTGGTGCAAGGGGTTTTTTCATGCCAAGAAAAAGGCTTGCCCCTAAATCAACCATCTTACAGTGGAGGTTCTTCGATGCTTATCTTCTACTTGGAGTAGAATAGGGGGTGCTGTCAGGCACTGATATGTCTTGATATCAAAAAAAAACTTGATTTAAGATAACATCTTTGAATGCCATATTCTGCAGATCTCTAGGGGTTTTTGAAGATGCCCTAACCATCTCTTGTATTTAGATAAGCAAATGTTGCTTGTCTCTTAGCAACTTGATTACTGGGTAGTTTAAAGAATATCTGTGATAGACTGTCATAGTAGCTAACAAAGAGACGTGTTTGCATGACTAGGAGTATGTTTTAACTATCCTAGACCGTTTTAGATGGTTGGTATCAAGTGGTCAGAGCTTCACATTTTATTTTTAAGTATCTCTAGGTATGATACC
>CAJQZJ010032991.1:2238732-2376407 GCA_907164525.1 Lophiomys imhausi | reverse complement strand
AGCGTTCAGAATGCGTCAGTGTAGGTCGCCGCCATCTTCGCTCTATCAGGTCTTCCTATTCTTAAAACTGAATTGTGAGAATTATAGAGAGATCTTCCCTTTCACAGATGATTAGAGGAATGAAGTAGTCACTGAGCCTCATATGTGTTTATTTATTTGGAATATGAGAAAAGGAGTTGGAAAAATGGCATATTATCACAGAAATTCTAAGTTACCTAGGACAAAAAGAAAACAAAAGAGAATCTGGAAAAGTGAACCTGTAACAAAATAACAATGCCTGTAGTCCCTGCTTCACAAGGTAAAACAGCATTAACTTTCTGGAAGAATACTTGAACATTAACCAAAAAGATAACAGGACTCTCCTTCATATATTTTCCCTCACTTGAAAGATGGGAGTTTGATTTGAGGGTGCATTGTATGAAATCCCCAAATAATTCATAAAAATATTATGTTGGAGAAAAATTGTAAGTGTAAATTTAAAACAACAAAATTCTTTGCTCTGGACATTCTACTGGAGATTCTGGCTTTCATCAATGTGAGCCATTTATTTGCTGTCTTAAGACCGAACCATGACACCACAGGGGTCTAGAAACAATGATCAATTAGCAATTCATATATCTTATTTAGGGTTTCTTTTGCTGTGACAAAAAAAAAAAAACCACACACACACACTTAACAAAAGTAACTTGAGGATGAAAGGGGTTGTTTCAGCTTATTTTTCCACACACAGTCCATCACTGAGGGGAGTCAGAATAGGAATCAAACAGGGAAGGGACCGGGACGCAGAAACTGATGTGTATGTCATTAAGGAGCACTGATGACTGACGTTCTCCTGGGACTTGCTTTCTTATACCACCCAGGACCACCAGCCCAGCAATGGCACCACCCACATTGTATTAGGCCCGCCCACATCAATCAACAATCAAAAAAATGCCCTACAGGCTTGCCTCCTAGCCAGTCCTATGGAAGCATTTTCTCAATTAGAATTCTTTCTTCCCAAATGTCCCTAGTTTGTTTCAACTTAGCATAGAAATAGTCAGCACTGCACTGACTATGCACTCAGTGTTGGGTGCTTTCTTTCGGTATTCATATCAGCCATTTACTAAATGTAAAAGAGAGTATCAAATACCACATTCTTCTCTCTGGACTTCATTTGGCCAGGGGGTGGGTATGACAGATCACTAGAGATCGAAGTATCCATAAATGGTAGGAAATCAAGTGACTAGAGGGACCTCAAATGTTGCGAAGCATTAGGAAGACAGCCAAGACTCTTGACGATATGACTCTGACCTCATCAAACTGTATCAATTCCTTCTGTACGTGAGGAAAATAGAAGCTGTTCCTACTTAGATTTTTGCAGCATTACAGCAGAATCATGCTCATAATAACCACAACTACCTCTTGGTGGCATTACCTGTATTTCTGGTAGTCAGCACGATTCTTTAGAAGTTGATTTGAACAGGCAACAATATCCTGACGCTTGAAAAAATCTGATTCAGCCTTACAATCACAGCTGTTGGGCATTTCATTGTTGTAGATGCAGAATGCAACAGGAATTAGTACAGATTTACTAAGCGAAATAAATATGTCCCTAAGCCAGAAGCTAAAAGGGATCAGAAGGCACCAAGATTTTCTGACCTTAGTTCTATATTTAGCAACAATGACTTTATTTACTTCAGTCTTTGAATTTCATGGTCTGCCTTTTGGAAGGAGACTTCAAACAGCCTCTTTCTGTGTGCTGACCAAATCTTACATAAATAAATACCATAAGTAAATAAGTCTTAAGTGTTCATTTGGCTTTGTTAAAGAAAACCTAAAACTCAAACAACATGTAAAAGAAAGCTTCTCTTAAGGTCATTTTTTTTTTTGATGGACTCAAATTATCAGAAGATAGTTTCATTATGTCAATTTCAATTGCCCTGTGCTGGAGAACTTACACTCTATGTGGTGGAGGGAGATCTATGTACCCAGATTTGAAGACCCAATGTGACCATTTTAAGTATCAACCATTTCTTAGAAACTATCAGTTTGGAGAAATTTAATTACAGAGACTACTTCATATTTAGAAAAAAAAAAAAAACAACCAAAATGTTATTGCTAAACACATTTGCCAGATTCATTTGAAGACTTTGAATTGTGGAAGCCAACTTTCTTTTGAGAGTTTGTACTTTTAACAGGTCATTTTAGTATACTGTAGGTATTTATGGGGTTTATGAGCACTGCATGTGAGCGACTGGTCTTCATGAAAATACGCATGAAAAAAAATAGACTGCTGTGTTTTTTGGAGTTATATTCTAGTAAAATCATCTCCACTTGGTTGAGAGACAGCCTTTGAAATCTGGGTCCAGGTAGAACCGCGATGCAATTGCTGGAGAGGAACTGTCTTGTATGTTCACTCGCTGTTTGTTTCGAAAATGCTTTAAACCAATGTGCTGAATTGCTGTTTTTGTACTGTGAGCTATTGTAGCCTCACTTCAGGGAGAAACGAATCCTAACAGTCAGATTGCTGTGCAAACAAATTTCATAAGTAATCAGGGTAGCTTACAGACATTTTGGATTAACACCCACATTGGGTTTGATCTTTGAATTGAGGGAAACTGTCTCTTCAGAAAAACGTTCAGAAACAAGAAAAATACACAAAAGCTGGCCTCGTGGACCATCCTTGATGTGCTGTCCAGCATATGCCAGTGGCTGTTTGTGCTGCCACAGCATCTGAGAACTACAGATGAAAATAGTAGGTCACTGTAGAAAAACATCGCAAAACGTGTCAAATTCAGATCTCCACGGGGCATCTGTTGCTGGCTCAGCTTGAAAGTATCAAAGTATATTCACTTAAAAGTAGAAGCATGTTCCCCGGGCCTTTACTAACCCTAATCCTGGCGTGGTAGTCTGCTACCCTGTTACAGAGCCAGGTGTGGTTTGTAATGGACCTGGTTCTCTGTGGCTCTCTTTGTGTTTCAAAAATAATTTATTTTAATGAAATTTGCACATTCGAAAGTGGTAAATTTTTAGGTATAAAATTAAACATTTTGATATAATCTGTTCACTCACCTTTCCTACGTTCACAATGTTGTGCACTACTAACCTTACCTAGCTGGAAAACACTTCTTACACCTCAAAGTAAATCTCATTGTTGTGTGGTTCCTCCTAGTCCCCTCTCCACTTGACAGTCACCCCGTTTCCCCTTTCCTGATCTACTCCTTTTAATGTGAGTGTTCTGACAAGTGCCTGTGCTGCCCATGACTTCATCTGAAACTGTCTTTCTTCTTCCATGTCCAACATCAAATTATTCTAGAACTAAGGGCACCATCTCCCTTCATACTCACTAAACTGCCAGTGCCCAACTTCTGCCTGCCTGCTATTTTATTTACCTGAACACGCTGTCACCTGTCATGGCTGTGCTCTGTCTGTGCAGCTATGAGCAGTATACAGCAGTGACAGTGCACTTCAGATATAACTATGACAATTCAATTCTGAGTGAGCTCATATCCCTAAGCCTTTGTGAGCTAATGTATCTGGCTCTTCCTTTTTTCATCCTCTTTCTCGTGTGGGTAACAAAGATAAATTAAGTACTTGAAATTTTCTGTTTATGTGAAAAACTGAAAATTAATGTAGGACTTTTCATTAATTAATTTCACCATAGTCTGTCCCTACCAGTATGATCAGAGACAATGTTTAGGGGAGAGGAGTTTGGGTCAGAAGCAAATGTCAGTAAGCATATGTCAAGGTGTGATCAGCATCAATTTTCACCTCTGAGAATTAATGCATTTCCAGATACAAATTTATTTGGGGCTTCCACCTGCACTTCCAGAGTTTATTGGCCAAGATATTAACCCTTCTTGCAAAACAGCTCCTGACGAGTTACACTAATTTTTTCTCAGACACATTCAAAGAGTACTAGTGGATTTTTATCTTGATTTAGCTTAATTTGAAACCCTGGATAGTAGCATAAAAATTAATATTGAAGCAAATAAAATTAACTTATATCTTTTAACATAAAGTTAATCAAGAGGGTCTATGAAAGGGAAAAGGTGAGAGGAAGCAGGCTGTAATCAGGAAACACATTTCCAAACATGAGTATCTATGAGTCTTTTTTAAAAATGTATAACAGAAGAGAGTAAGCAAATTTCAAGAAATTGATTGCTGTTCATAAGAAAATGCTTCTTAAAACATGCAAGACTGAAAATGAACAAATCATTAAACCATTGCAGTTTCATGAGCCAGTCGAGTGTTTTTTAAATGATTCTGCTTTTTCTTTTCTGATTAAAGAAATAATTTCCATTTCATTCATTATTGCTAGCTAGATGACATGAGAATTCAATTCAGATGGGATATTTTACAACCAAAAACGCAATGTAAGAGTGACAAATACACAATTGGCCCAATGAGAAAGATTGAGAAAACTCCAAAAGTCAAAAGAACAGAAAAATCTAAAATCTTGGAGAAAATAAAGCTGTTCCTGCCCTTCAGGGCTTTCATTCTTGATGGACCAAGATTTAAGCAGCTAGGAAAGAGGAGCTGTAAGTCATAGAGAGGAGAGAGGACTGAGAAGTTTTCAGTGACTTCTACCCACTCAAGAATGTAATAGAAAAACACATTCTCTGAATGACTAGATAGTGTCGTCATAGCTTCAGCCAACACTGGGAGGAAAAGATTCTTCCTTTCTTGACATTTGATAAACAAAGAAAAGTTGCCCTTGTCCGTGTTCCTGGTGTTCCAGTACTGAGACTTAGCTCTGTGGTAACTCCCAAATGCCAAGAAAAAGGTTTCAGGAAGTTAAGGACAAAGTGTCCCTTCTTCCTGTACAGTCAACCAGCAACAGATCCAATTCCATATCATACGTTTAGTTCTGATTATAAAAAAAAATTCTCAGTTCTATTCTTGTTAGCACGGAGATTTGTGTGAAAGAGTATAGTCTTGTGCAGTTCCCTAAAACATCCGTAGATATGTTATTTAAACAAATGAGCCTTTTAAAGACATTCAGACTTTGGAAGTTGTTACTGCTGTGTCTTGGGAAACATATCCTCTTCCAAATGAGCCTTCATGGCCTTTGCCAAGTTCTCTGTTTAAAGAGATACTTTAGAGTTTTCATTAATGTCAGCCCAGAGGACAACTTCAGACTTTCTTTTTTACCATTTATGCATAAAGATATAGTATATGCCATAGTTCTTCCAAACCCTTTAGTTAAACAATGACATTATTTGTCTTTTTTAAAAGCAGTAGCAAATACAACATTATAAATTACTAAAAGTTTATTTTAAAAAGTGTACAAAAACAATTGTCATAAAAAATTCAGTGGATGATCTAAGCAGCAGGTTGATGAGAACAGAATAGAGATGAGGCAAATTGAGACTTGATAACTTAATCAAAAGGCAGGGAAACAGCAGGATTTCAGGAGATTTCAAGACAGATTTTTCAATTGATTGAAAAACCTTAAATTGAGAAGTCCCCACAATTAATTAAAAGAAAGACTATGAAATCTGCAAAACTAGCAAAGGTCATGAAACCCAGATTTAAGTATCAAAATGAATGCAGAGCAGAAGAAATTTACACACCAGACACACCATAGTAAAAAAAGTAATATGCTGCAAAGCATAGGAAAAAAAGAAAACTTGAAAATGACTGAGAAAAAAATCAAGATAACATTATAAAATTATTATTTACATAAATTTTTATTAGAGAAAATTCCAGAACAAAAGGAAGAGGTACCTTAATTTCTGAATCTCATAATGGCAGAACCAATAACTTGAATGGTCTCCAGTGAAGAACAACGAACCAATTAAAAAAAGTGGAATACATATACGTACACATATACATATGCATATATATATATATATACATATATATATATATATATATATATATATATATATATATATACATTTGCACACAAATCTCTTAGGTCTATGAAGTATGTAAGTTAGATAGTGACATATTATCAGGCCAGATTCTATAGCAGCATAGGCCTGTTAAGGGAACTTTCAGTTTTGGGGCTGCAGCTCTCAGGGCATTTTATGATTACAGAAGTTATATCTGAGCATCTGGCCAGGCCACACTGTAAATGTTTCAACCTCCTGATGCTTAGCCTACAGCATGCCGAGAGAATGGGGTTGTCTTGAGATGTACCTTCTTTTGCTTTTTAAGGTTTCTTAATTTTTTAATTTTTATTTATTACTTCATATTACATTTCCATCACAGTGCCCTCTTTCCACCCCTCCCAGTCTCACCCTCCCACCCTCTACCCCCTCTCCCTTCTGTCCTACTCCTCCAGAGTGGGGTGTCCCTACATATCAGCCCCCCGCCCCAGTTCAGCAGTCATATGAGGGCTAAGATCTTCCTCAATACTGGGAACCTGCATGGCAGTACCACTAGGACAAAGTATCTCATTAACAGGTAACAAAGTCTATGTTCCTGTTCCATTTGGTGCATTGATTGTAGTATAGTCATCCTGTACTATATGGCTAAAATCTGATTATAAGTGAATAGATGCCATGTGCATCCTTCTGAGTCTGAGTTAGCTCACTCAGGATGAGCTTTCCTAGTTCTATCCATTTGGCTGCAAACTGCGTGATTTCGTTGTTTCTGATGGCTGAGTAGTATTCCGTTGTGTAGATGTACCACAGTTTTTTGGTTTTTTGGTTTGTTTTTTATCCATTCCTCAGGTGAGGGACATCTGGGTTGTTTCCAGTTTCTAGCTATTACAAATAAGGCTGCTGTGAACATAAATGAGGATATGTCCATGTGGTTTGATGAGGAATCATTTGGATGGATACCCAGAAGTGGTATGGCTGGGTCTTGAGGTAGAGCTATTCCAAGTTTTCTAAGATATCACCAGACTGATTTCCATAGTGGTTGTACAAGTTTGCCTTTCCACCAGCAATGGAGGAGTGTTCCCCTTTCTCCACAACCTTGCCAGCATGTGCTGACATTTGAGTTTTTGATCTTAACCATTCTGCCAGGAATGAGATGGAATCTCAGAGTCATCTTGAGTTTCATTTCTCTGATGATTAAGGATGCTGAGCATTTCTTCAAGTGTCACTCAGCCATTAGGAATTCCTCCTTTGTGAATTCTCTGTTTAGCTCTGTTCCCCATTTTTTGATTGGATTGTTTGGACCAACACAATTCTTTACATAACTGGAAAAAACTATTCTCAACTTCATATGGAATAACAAAAAACCTAGAATAACTAAATCTATCTTGTATAATAAAAAAAAAAATCAGGAGGTATCACCATCCCAGATTTCAAGCTGTACTACAGAGCAATAGTAATAAAACAGCATGGTACTGGTATAGAAACAGACAAGTGGATCAATAGAATCGAATTGAAGACCCAGGAATGAACCCACACACTTATGATCACTTCATTTTTGACAAGGAAGCCAAAACTGTACAATGGAAAAAGGAGAGCATCTTCAACAAATGGTGCTGGACTAACTAGATGTTGACATGTAAAAGAATGCAACTAGACCCATATTTATCACCCTGCAAAAAACTTAAGTCCAAGTGGATCAAGGACCTTAACATAAAACCTGACACACTAAATCTAATAGAAGAGAAAGTAGGGAAAATCCTCGAACTCATCAGCATAGGTAACAACTTCCTGAACAGAACACCAACAGCTCAGGCTCTAAGACCAACAATCAATAAATGGGACCTCACGAAACTGAAAAGCTTCTGTAAGGCAAAAGACACTGTCATTAAAACAAAACGGCAACCTACAGATTGGGAAAAGATCTTTACCAACCCCATATCTGACAGAAGGCTAATATCCATAAATTACAAAGAACTCAATATTAAATGCCAAGTACCTCCTTTTTTTTTTTTGACCTTAGAGCATGAGGGCTCACAACTGACTGAAAAGACTTGAGGCACCAAGAGCCTTGCAGTATCAAATACAGGGAGACCACATCATCTTAGGTCTCTGTTTACTTCCACAAATGCAATTTTAAGCTAAATTACTAATACTGTTTTTCGACAAAGTAAGATGAAAAGAAAACATCAACATAACCTTGAGAAAATGACAGAAAATACAAACATATATGATTGCAATTATCAGAAACAATCTTTAAAATGCTAATGGTACAAAGACAATGACAAGTTTTGAGAATGTTCCTGGGGAATTAAAATGTATAGCAACATTTTATAACTAAAAATGATCTCTCATAAAAATTTCAGAGAATGAAATTCTTATAAATATGTGAACATTGTAGGAATTAGAATTGATAAACTAGGTATGGAAGAAAAAAGAATGACAAATGAAGTGAAAAAAATGAACAAAAAATAGGGAAAAGAGGATAAGTAACAAACAAAACACAGTAACATATTCTAAGACAAAACAGGAATGCCAGAAGGCGCAGAGATATATTACAGAAATTGTATCTGAGAATGCTTATGTACAAGAGTGGACAAAGAACTCAGATTGAAGAAGCACTGTGTCCTTGAAAGCAAGGCAAAAAACCAAAGAAATCCAAATTTAGGAACATCCTCCTTAAGCTTAAGAAAAAGAAATGAGTATAAAGAAAACATATAGGAAGTAAAGAATAGAATAGGTAAAATTCCTTTAAAATACCAAACATTGGTTTGGCAGCTGATGCCACCATGTCAGCAGAAGGAACAAAATGACACTGGGATGGTTATGTTCAGTGTTCCCAAGTAGCTGCCAAGCTAGAAATTCTTATTCGTAAAACAAGAGAGAAGAGAGAGGGTGGGAATAGAAAAGAAAATGAAAGGAAAGGGAAAGAGAATAAAGCAAGTCTGGACAGAACCATTGTTGGGGGGAAAATCATGCCGTTTTGAAGTAATGTTTTAAAAACCTGGATAATGCCATATTCTGCAGATCTCTTGGGGTTTTTGAAGATGCCCTATCTATCTCTTGTATTTAGATAAGCAAATGTTGCTTGTCTCTTAACAACTTGATTACTGAGTAGCTTAGAGAATATCTGTGATAGACTGTCATAGTAGCTAACAAGGTGACATGCATGCATGACTAGGAGTTTGTTTTTCTTAACTATCCTAAACAGTTTAAGATGGTTGGTATCAAGAGGCCAGAGCTTCACATTTCATTTTTAAGTATTTCTAGGTACGATACCATTAGGAAGCGTTACCTTTAATTTTGTATCAATATACAAAGATCTATTCAAATGTGGCTAAATATACTCTTAATTTTGTATCAATATACAAAGATCAATGCCTATGTGGCCCAATACAATCTTAATATTGTGTCCATATACAAGGGTCAATACCATTGTGGCCAACTATAATCTTAATTTTGTATCAATATACAAATATCAATACCGACGTAGTCCAATACAATCTTATTTTTGCACAATAAACAATGGTCAATACCACTTTAGCCAAATATACTACTAATTTCGTATCAATATACAAAGGTATAAGGGCATATTCAATAATCTGACCCTTCTTCTTGGTCCTTCCTGTGCTATGTCTATGTCTCAATTTTTCTCAAGTCCGTGCATTCCTACATAGGAGATAAAGAAGGATACAGAAAAGGGAAAGAAGGAATACCCTGGGTCTAACCTCCCATTCAAAGATGTGGTCTTAAATTAAGATTTTTTTTTTTTGATATCGTGACATATCAGCTCCTGACAGCACCCTCTATTCTACTCCAAGTAGAAGATAAGCATCGAAGAATCTCCAGTGTGAGATGGTTGAATTAGTGGCAAGCCTATCTCTTGGCATGTAAAAACTCCTTGCTTCAACTGCAGATAGACTGCTGTCCAAAAAGGACAAAACTTGGTAGCAGGGAAGTCGACAGCCTAGCTCTGCCAAGACAGGGTAGGTTAGTCCTTCATAGTCCCTGCTCTACAATAAATGTCTGTCAGAGAAACAGGACCAAAAGGCTGAAGACTGATGCTGGAATGTATGGAGAGAAAATGGGAACTGTCCAGGTAGTCACTGGTATGTCATCTCTTAGTATTGGAAGCTGTGGGCCCTGCACTTCCTATATAATCAGATATATTTATCCTTCTCAGCTCTCTGAGGTGGTTGAAGAATAGACAGCTTGAGTCTCATAGCTAAATTTTGAGTTGTTTAGGAATCAAGAGGGCGTTCTAGATCTAAGAAGATGGTTATAATAGTGATGCAAGTTAGTATGAAAGCTAAGTCAGTTATAGAACTTTAAACTCATGGAGATGGTTAGAAGGTAGAAGGTTAAAGTCAGGGGCCAAATATGTATGAACTGGACATTGGGAAGGTATACTGGGCCATTTAACTCTCATAAATGTGGCATATTTAATTCTGCTGTTTTGTATAGAATTTACTGTTATAAGAGAAGGAACCATTTGTTGGATTGAAAAGGGAAGCTGTTGGGGGGGAAGAGGGTGGAAGGGTGGGACAGGAAGGGGGAATTTGGAAGGGTTTGTGACTGAGATGTAACTTGAAGAAAAAAAAATAAAGTACTTATATAAAATAAAAAAATAAATAAAATTAAAAATTAAAAAAACCTGGATAAATTTCATCAATCAAAGTATGAAGGATATTATTTTATAACAAAGTGTAATTGTTCCTAGAACAATTGAAGATTAGTAGTTTGGGGTTTGGGTTAATGTAAGTCACCAAATTGTATGAAAGACAGACACTTGGACACATTTATAATCCATTCTTGAATGAAAGAAGAGTTAAGAATGAGAACATCCAGAAAAATTAGCAGTCATCATCACAACAGTGAAAACCAAAGACTTTTTATGATAAGAAACAGCATGATAATTTTAGCCTTAATCAGTTCTAGTCAGTGTTTTACTGAACTTACTAGACAATATGGTCAGGTAATGAAATGAGGTAAAAGGCTACTATAATTTGAAAAGAAAACAATAATAGTTTCTAGTCATCAATTGAAGGACTTTTAGCTTGTTTCTATTTCCTATCCATTGTGTGTGAATAGAGCATCAATGAACATCACTGAGCAATTATCTGCAGAATAGGATGTCAACTTTGGTATATGCCAAAGTGAGGTATAGCTGGATCATATGGTAAATTTATTTAAGTTTTTTGAGAATTCTCTAATGAATTCCAGATTGACTGCACCATTTTGCAGTCTCGCCAACACCGAATGAGGATTGCCTCCCCCTACAACCTTGCCAGCATTTGTTGTCTATTGATTTTATTGATCTTTGCCATTCTGACCTGGATGAGAAGAAATCTCAAAGTGTTTTCATTTGTGTTTTCATAATTGTTGAGGATAAGTACTTTCTGAATTGTTTCTTAGCCATTTTTTATTTTTTATTTGAGAATTCTGTTTAGATCTGTAGCCATTTTTTAAACTGAGTCTTTTAGGGATTTGTTGTTGCTGTTTTGTTGGTTGGGTTTTTATGGTGATCCATTTCTTTCTATATTCCAGATATCAAGAGATCAATCCTCTGTCATATATGATATAGCTGAAGAAGATTCTCTCTCACTCTGTGGGCTTTCTTTTCACTTGGTTGGTTGTTTCATTTGTTTTACAGAGCCTTTAAATTGTATGATGCTCCACTTTTAGTTGTTGGCCTTAATTCCTGAACAATTCCTGGAGTCCTAGTCAGAAAAACTGTTCCTACACCATTATCTTGTAGGGTACTGACTATGTTTTCTTCTAGCAGTTCAGTGTTTTATATTTCACAATGTGATGCACTTGATTCATTTGGAATTGTTTTTTGTGTAATGGTAGTCATAAGTCTAGTTTCTTTTTTCTGAATGTGGACATGCAGTTTTTCCAACCATTAGTTGTTGAAGATGTTGTTTTATTCTCCAGGGTGTATTTTTTTTTCACCTTTGTCAAATATCAGACAGCTGTGGATTTACACACTCAATATAGTAACATCAATTTTATTCTACTGATCTAAAGGTCTGATTTTTGCTAGTACCACACTATTTTTATTATCATAGCACTACAATATAATTTGAAATCTGATATAATAATTTCTCCAGAATTTTTCTTTTTACTCATCTGCTTTGGCTATCCAGAGATTTTTGTAGTTTCATGTGAATTTTGTAGTTGTTTATTTCTGTGAAGACTATGATTGGGACTTGGATGTAGATGGCATTGGATCTGTAAGTTGTTTTGGATAAATTAGTTATTTTCACAATATTAATTCTACCAGGCTATAAACATAGGAGGTATTTCCATCTTCCAATGTCTTCTTCAGGCTCTTTCTTCAGAGATTTAAAGTTTTAATTAGAGAAAACTTTTTGTATCTGAACAGAGTTCTTTTGTTGTTGTTGTCAGGTTTTTTTGTTTGTCTATTTGCTTGTTTGTTTGTTTTGGGTTTTGTTGTTGTTGTTGTTTTGAGACAGGGTTTCTCTGTATAGCCCTGGTGGTCCTGGAACTTGCTTTGTAAACCAGTTGTTCTCAAACTCAGAGATCCGCCTGCCTCTGCCTCCCAAGTGCTGGGATTAAAGAATAAAATCAAAGTAGTTAAGGAAGATCTCAGGAAGTGCTTGTTCTTCTTAGAGGTTAGAGAAATTCATATGAAAACACTGAAGTGTTTTTGCTCATCCAGGTTGGAATGGCAAAGACCAACAAAACAACTGACAACAAATGCTGCCAAGGCTGTGGGGAAAGGGAAACCCTCATTCAATCTTGGTGAGAATGCAAATTGGTACAGTCACTCTCAAATTCATTGGACAATCTTCAAAAATCTAGGTTTGTTCCTGGATAATTTTTTTTGGAGACCATTGTGAATGGAATTATATCTATGATCTCTTACACTGTATTTTTGGTAATTAGTATATAGAAAAGCTACTGATAATTTTTTCTTGAAAATTTTTAAATGTTTATTTATTATTTCAAGTTACATACATCACCATCATAGTACCCTCTTTCCACCCCTCCCGGTTCCACCCTCCCACCCTCTTCTCCCTATCCCACCCATCCCTCTCCTCCTATGTGAAGTGTCCCTACATATCAGCCCCTCTCAGTTCAATAGCCATATGAGAGCTAAGCGCTTCCTCTTGCACTGGGGGCCTACATGGTAGCACACCTAGGGCAAATTGTCCCATTAATAGGTAACAAAGTCTATGTTCCTGATCCATTTGGTGTGTTGGTTGTAGGATAGTTATCCTGTACTACATGGCTATAATCCAATTAAAAGTGAGTAGATGCCATGTGCATCTTTCTGAGTCTAAGTTAGTTCACTCAGGATAAACTTTTCTAGTTCCATCCATTTGGCTGTAAATTGCATGATTTCCTTATTTCTGATGGATGAGTAGTATTCCATGGTGCAAATATATCACAGCTTTTTTTATCCATTCATTGGTTGAGGGACATCTGGGTTATTTCCAGTCTCTAGCTATTACAAATATGAACATAGATGAGGCTATGTCCTTGTGGTTTGGTGAGGAATTGTTTGGGTAGATACCCAGGAGTGGTGGTGGCTGGGTCTTAATTTTGTATTCTGTTACATTGCTGGAACTATTGGCAAATTCTAGAAGTGTTCTAGTAGAATCTTTGGCACATGTTGTATATAATATAATATCACCCACAAATAGAGATAGTTTGACTTCTTTTTCTCTTTGTCTTCCATTAATTTTCTTCTACTGTATTATTGCTTTAGCGAGGGCTTCAAATGTTATACTAAAAAGGACTGTGGACAGCCTCTTGTCATTCCTGATTTTAATGGAATTCCTTCTGTTTTTCCCCATATATGATGATATTGGTTGTGGGTTTGTCATATATAACCTTTATTAGGTTGAGATATGTTTACCTAGAATTATTCTCTCTATGACTTTTATCATGAAAGTATGTTGGACTTTGTCAAAGACCTCATCTTCATCTAATAGTATGAAAATGTAATGCTTTAGTTTAAGTCCACTTTTACGGTTTATTACATTTTTTAATTTATATGTAGTGAACAACTCTTGCATCTCCTTGGATGTCTTAAAAAGCTATAGGAAAGTATATATATAATATAGTTATTCCACATAGGGTGATAGTGATATCGCTAAGAGCCATGGACTATATAATAAAAGTTCCAGTATTAAGCATGGGAACTCTCTCTTTGACCTGTTTTTCAGAGGGAACGAAGATACTCCAAAATAAACATAGACTACTGCATTTAAGCTTGAATATCTCCAATATCTTGCAAATAAGAATCTATTAGAAAAGACATCACATATTTCAGAGACAGAACTTGGAGAAATCAAGTTGGAAGTAACCTGCAAGCAAGCCCTACCCTGAAACTAGCTCTCATAATATCTCAAGGAGTTAGTTATGTAAGCTGCCAAGGGAGAAAAGCAATAAGTAGTTCTTTTCAGACCTAAAACCTATTAACTCCAACAATGGCCAGCATGACAAAATATCCCTAATAATTCAATAGTGTTACTTTTATCTTTTCAGTACCCAAGAACTCTATAACTGCACATAAGGTCCTTTCATGAGGATGAAAGTCATGCCTGGTACTGTAAAATTAGGTGAACAACCATGGCTGTAGTCATAGACCCTCCAGGAGAACCTAGCACTGTCATTTTCTTATACCAATATCTTTTAACTGTATTCTAAATACTTTTTCTCAGAGATAAGTATAGCTCTCACCCCTCATCAAAGAAACTCCTATTTGCAATAGATAAAGGCTATTAAAGGAATCTAAAACTAGTCAAAATGAAAAGAAAACAGGCTGGTTCCCAGGCTCATTTGGTTCATTTCCAGTGGACTGTCTACACCTAAATCTCAGATGACATTATAGAATAGGGACCAGAAAGATTGAAAGAGCTGGACATCAGGGCATCTTCTGCTTCTAGACATTACAGGAGAGCTGCACCAGTGAAGTCACAACACTATGGTTTCCTAAACAAGACCTGCAAAATGGCAATATCAGTCAACATGCCAAAGGGAGTGAGAAATTTTTCACAAACCCCCATCCACTAGATGAAGAGCTGAGGCCATCAATAAGTGCCAAGAGAGGAAGAATCCATTTTCTCCAGCAACAAGCCCCTTGAGAGTTATCTAATTCCAAGTAATCATCCCTAAACAAATATACATAAGCAGAACATATATACATATGCATACATAATATAAGAAGAGATCATGAGTTTGAGAGGGAATGAAAGTCACTGAAGGATTTAAAGAGGTGACAGAGTGATGGAAATGATTTAAATACAGTACTCACATATGAAATTCTTTTTTAATGTTTATTTATTACTTCGTTAGGTCTCTATTGCCACCCCCTCCCTCCTCTTAACCCCTCCCTCTAACCCTCTACCCCTTTTCCCACACCTCCAATG
The DNA here is from genome assembly GCA_907164525.1 of Lophiomys imhausi. Lineage (NCBI taxonomy): Eukaryota > Metazoa > Chordata > Mammalia > Rodentia > Muridae > Lophiomys > Lophiomys imhausi. The sequence goes on along the minus strand of CAJQZJ010032991.1, from coordinate 2,361,193 downwards.
CCTCCGGGATGGGGTGTCTCTGTGTATCAGCTCTCCCTCAGTTCGTTAGTCACATGAGGTCTAAGAGCTTCCTCTTGCACAGGAGGCATACACGGCAGTTACACTAGGGTGGAGTGTCCCACTACCACTCATGGGCATATATCCAAAAGATTCCTCACCAATCCACAAGGACATCTCCTCAACTATGTTCACAGCAGCTTTATCTGTAATAGCTAGAAACTGGAAACAACCCAGATGTCCTTCAACTGAAGAATGCATAAAAAAAAAAAACTGGTACATTTACACAATGGAATACTACTCAGCTATCAGAAACAAGGATATCATGCAATTTGCAACCAAATGGATGGATCTAGTAAAGCTAACCATGAGTGAGCTAACTCAGACTCCAAAAGACACACATGGCATATATTCACTTATAACTGGATTTTAGTCGTATAGTACAGGATAACCATCCTACAATCAATAGATCCAAAAGAGCAGGGATGTATGAAATTCTTAATGAATAAGTAAAGTCAAAAGTAATTAAATAAATGATAATTGTAGAATTTGTAATAATCTGGAAAGTGCAATTTAAAGTGAAACAAGAATTTACAGTGACAACTGTAACATGAAGAATGGCTTAAGAACTGGATGTCAACATGTAAAAGAATGCAAATAGACCCATATTTGTCACCTGTGCCAATGAGTTCAAGGCTTTTCCCTACTTTCTCTTCTATTAGATTAATGTGTTGGGTTTATGTTAAGGTCTTTGATCCACTTGGACTCAAGTTTTGTGCAAGGTGACAACTTCCTGAACAGAACACCAACAGCTCAGACTCTAAGACCAACAATCAATAAATGAGACCTCATGAAACTGAAAAGCTTCTGTAAGGCAAAAGACACTGTCATTAAAACAAAACGGCAACCTACAGATTGGGAAAAGATCTTTACCAACCCCACATCCGATAGAGGGCTAATATACAAAACTTATAAAGAACTCAAGAAATTAAACACTAAGAAACCAAATAATCCAATCAAAAAATGGGGAACAGAGTTAAAGAGAGAATTCACAAAAGAGGAATCTCTAATGGCCAATAGACACTTGAAGAAATGCTCACCATCCTTAATCATCAGAAAAATGTACCTCAAGATGACTCTGAGATTCCATCTCACACCTGTCAGAATGGCTAAGATCAAAAATTCAAATGACAGCACATGCTGGTGGGGTTGTGGAGAAAGGGGAACCCTCCTCCATTGCTGGTGGAAATGCAAACTTGTACAACCACTATGGAAATCAGTCTGGCGATATATTAGAAAACTTGGAATAGCTCTACCTCAAAACCCAGCCATACCACTTCTGGGTATACATCCAAATGACTCCTCACCGAATCACAAGGAAGTTGCCTGATCTATGTTCACAGCAGCCTTATTTGTAACAGCTAGAAACTGGAAACAACCCAGAGGTCCTTCAACCGAGGAGTGGATAAAAGAAAATTGTGGTACATCTACACAATGGAATACTATTCAGCCATCAGAAACAACAAAATCATGCAATTTGCAGCCAAATGGATGGAACTAGAGAAGCTCATCCGAGTGAGCTAACCCAGACTCAGAAAGATGCACATGGCATCTATTCACTCATAATCGGATACTAGCCATATAATACCTGATAACTACACTATAACCAATGCACCAAAAGGAACAGAAACATAGATCTTGTTACCTGTTAAGGAGACACTTTGCCCTAGTGGTGCTGCCATGTAGGCCCCCAGTACGTGAGGAAGCTCTTAGCCCTCATATGACTGCTAAACTCGGGCAGGACCTGATATGTAGGGACACTCCACTCCGGAGGAGCAGGACAGAAAGGAGAGAGGGTAGAGGGTTGGAGAGTGGGACTGGAAAGGGGGGAAAGAGGGCAAGGTGATGGAGATGTAACTTGAAGTAATAAATAAACATTAAAAAAAAAAAGAATACCCAAGTGAAATGTTCAAAATCCTTAGATTCTTTGAAAGGAATAGTGATGGGCTTAAACATTCTAAAGAGCTTATTAAATGCTTAGGTCAATAAATTAAAATGTATTTCCTAATACAAAGAGCATGCCCAAAAAGATGAAATGATTCAGGTTGACAGTCTCCATCCTTCTCTGGCCTCTGCATACATACCCATGGGCTAGAACACCAGCACACTTGCACACATGAATGCTCACACACAGACATTCAAACACAAAAACACATGAGTGAGGAGGAAGAGAGAAGGACAAAGAGAGACAGAGGGGGGAGGGAGGGGGCAGAAGGAAGGAGGGAGGGAAGAAGGGACTTCAGAAAGCAATGCATAGGCCACAAGCACAAAACAGGATAAGCACAGAGTGGAACTTGATGGCTCCCTTTCCAATCACCATTCTTTCTTTCATGCTTGATAATTCCATTCATAAGATACTGGGCCCAGAGACAATGGACAGTTTTAATTTTCCCTTGTAGTTAGATGTGGACATGTAAGTGGTTTCTTGTCAACTAACTCCAAGTTCCAGGAGATCCCTAAAACACAGATAGTCATTCTTCATAAATTTCCCCCTCCCCCATTCTCAATCCTGTAATATTTGATGTGATAGGAGAAGCTGTAGAAGCCTTTGTTTATCAAGGGGTCAACAAGCAAGTGTACCTCAAAAGTGCTTGGATAGCAAGTTGGAAGAAGCCTTCTCATGAATTTACTCTGACATCCTGGTTACCAGAGTCAAACCCAAACTTGTCTGAGAAAGAGAAAACAAACAAACAAACAAACAAAAACCCTTTAATTTCCACCTCAAGTGTTTATTTCAGGCAATGGAATATAATCCTGACAAATCAAACACAAACAGAAAGCACAAAGTTCATCAGTAATCACGATAAGTATGAATGTGTATTGACTACAGGTTAACCATACATTAAACATAATTAAACAGTAAAGACAGAAACAGAACTCAGACTCAAAGCACTCTAATGATGTGTTCTTTAAAGCCAGATCTGAAACAAAACACTGTAGGTTGAAAGTAACCAGTTTTTTGTTTTGTTCTTTGTTTGTTTTTTGTTTTTTTTTTATTAAATAAATAGCAGGTTTTACAGGGGAAAAAAAGAAATGTGAGAACTCAGCAATGCTGATGTTTAGTTGGTTTAGTTCAGTCATCATCAGAAAGCAATGAAAAAGAAAGGCCTGCAGAAATAAGAAGGTATTTGGGGGGTGTGGGGTGACAATGCAAAGTAAATGAGAAGGTGAGTTAACTGAAAACCGATTAGAATAAAGAACAGAGTGGTCCATGGCAGTGTGGCCTTTCAGAGACTCTCAATCAGATTCCCAGGAACATTTGCTATTCTTCAAGTGACTTAACCCCACCTTAGAGTTTGTGACTTACAAGCCTGATGTGCATGTGGTTACCAGGTGGAAAGCTTCTGTTTCACCCTCAGCAGCTGGCTGTGACATGAGGAAATGGGCCAAGAGTTTCTTCAGTGGTCTGACAGATGACTGCAAGTTCCAGGAACCCAAGATGCTTCAGATGAAGCCTCATACCTGAGCTCAAACCAGGCCTAACAGGTGGGAATCCATTGTTCCTCATTTGCTTGATGATACTTGATGCTCTAAACATGCTACAATGACTCTTTGGGCTTTTCTGACACTTACAAACTTAAAATCTGAGGTCTTCATGTAAACGTATGTAACGTGTGAGGGGGTGTGTAAAGCACATAAAACAAATAACTATGTAGCCCACAAACCTGCAACTGCAGCTACAGTACTAGGTGTGACATTGTGCTTAGGAACTCAACAAGCAGCTAATGCGTAAAACCATGATCTGGAATGCCATTGGAGTTGTGGTCACAGATCTAACTATGTCTGAAATTTTTCAAACGTGGGAATAAATTTAAGTAAGCAAATGTATATACAAAGATTGTTTTTATAGCTAATAGCTTTCACAAATATCATCTATTGTATTTTCCTTTCACAATAAAATAAATATGCATTTATGCTGCAACTGGAATTGCAAGATTTTCAAGAAGCCTAGCTGATGAAGAGCCTTTTGTTCCAAGGAACAGAGATAAAGCTCACCTGTATTTGAACACAAATATTTAGATATTAGCAAATAGCTGTGTTGACATGACGCATAACTCTTACCTCCAGCGCAATACGAGAGCTTACTTTCGAACCAAATATGCATGCTCCTGAATCTGAAACACAGATTCAAGTTGCCCCAGTAACAAATTTCAGGTAGAAAACCGTTCTATCATGTCTTTAAAGTTACAGAACTGAAGTAATAAGTTAAGGCACTTTTCAGATACATTGGGTGAGGCCAGCAAGTTGGCATGATTCAGCAAACAGGAAAATCTCTGCTACTGATCGTTGATCCTATTCTTGCTGATGGCATTCTTTTGTTTTGTTTTGTTTTGCTTTGGGAGGGTGTTTTGATTTATTTGGTGTTTTTTGTTTTGTTTTGTTTTTTTGCTTGTTTGTTTGTTTTTTGAGACAAGGTTTCTCTGTGTAACAGAGCCCTGACTGTCCAGGCTGGCCTTGAACTCACAGAGATCCACCTGCCTCTGCTTCCCGAGTGCTGGAATTAAAGGCGTGCACCATTACATCCAGCTGCTGATGGCATTCTTAGTTTTTAGGCTGGTGGGAGCTACTGGTCTTCGAGGTTAATACATTCTGAAAGATTTTATCTGATACTCACAAGAATGTTATAGTAGACACAGAGGTTGGCTGAATGGCTATTTAACTCCAAAGACAGAGCTCTGGTTCTGCAACATTCTAACACTCTACAATGGTGAAGTTTTAAGCATTTGGGTAGCCTTGTAGAATTTTTAATGTAGACTTTTAGGAACCTCAATCCACAGTTCTTTCTGCTGGCCAAGTATCTTATATCTTGTGCATGTGGAGGTCAACTGTATGCACCTCAGTAGACAAGAGACATCTTCCTAGGACCCAAAGTTGAGTAGACAAGAAGAGCAGTCATAAAGAAAGGAAATGATTGACTAATAATTGAAGACATATTTAATCAGGAAACACTGGCTCTTAAGATATAAATGTCATGGTCATTGACATTGGAAGTGCATTGGTTTTTGTATCATTTGAATTTAAAGAGTCAAAGAGTTGATAGAGTCAAGGTTGCTGTAAGATATACAGTGGTCTAAGTATGTCAGAGGCTTCCTAGAGACTTAAATATGCTATATAATGGAATATTGAATATCAATAGCAACATATTAATGCAATATGCATATCAGTATAAAAACCTGGCTAATGATAGGATATTATCCTGTTGGAGTTTCACTAAAATCAAGATCATCATTATTTTCATTGTTTGGAAAATGTCCCAGTGAAATTTCCAACATCTCAAATAGTGTTTACATTTCTAAACATTACAAAATTTAAAGACAATAAAAGAGAATAATTAGTAGAAATTCTGGCAGAGGGCTTTGAGTTCTGTTACTTTGAGTACTCAGTTGTAGCTGAAGATGGGTATTGTAGTTATGATGTAGATTCATTTTTGTTATTTTACTAGAAAGGGATATGTAGGGAGTTAGAATAATTAAATTAGATTTAGAAAATATATAGGGGTATCTGATACAGTCTCTTAATTTGGGGCATGAAGATCAACTTGGCTGTGAGCGATTTAGTTTATCAGCTCGTGGAAAAACAAGGATGAAGTCAGGTGAAACAGGAAACAAACAGGAGACTTAATGGACTAAAAAAACATGGTTGAAGTCAGGAAAAACAGGAAAGACTTAATGGACTGAAAAACAAGGTTGAAGTCAGGAAAACAGGAAAGACTTAAAGAAACAAAGTATCTGACCTGACATTGTTTTCAGCTGCTAAGTGGGTAGAGCCTAAATTAAGCTGAAACAGAGTTCCTCCTATTTAAGGACAGTGCATGGAGCCCCATAAAAAAGAAAAGGCCCCTGATGCTAGAGAGCTCCGAGAGTCCTGCTGAAAAAAGTGCTGGCCATCATTTGATGGCCAGATCTCCCTGAGGCAGAAAGAAGCTGGTGAGCAAAGAAAGCCTGAGCAAGATACCAAAAGGCCAAGGACTAAACCCTGTGGCTCAGCTTTTGCCTAGAGGGATTTGATCTGTCCCAACAGTGGCCTAAAGGAAATTGTGCCTGGCTTTAAGGACTGAGCAGAGTTGCTGATGCAGTCTCCCAGAGAGAAGAAAGCATTAAGCCTTATTTAAGGTAAGACTGTGATAGCCAATTTACCCTGACGAACCTGCATCAGAGATATTCCAGAAAAAGGACTGCTAAGTACGTTAAAGAATCTACAACAAAGACTGTGTCCATGACGACTGAGGACCTGCCCCAGAGACTGTATCCTTCTAAAAGATTAGGAAAATAATTATCAATAGGTTAGTGGTTAGGTTAAAGGGATTGTAGGAATTTGTAGGATTAATAGTTAAGAAATTGTTGGTATTTGTTATAAGTAAATATAGTAATAAATAAATAAATGTTAAATAACAATTAAAAACTTCGGTTACAGGGTATCACCCACATCTCTTGAAGTCTATTTGGATGTGTGTTCAGAAGTTAGTGTGAGTGTAGAGTGAGAAATATGGACACAAGGGTTTATTTACTGAAGTTTCACAACACTCTGTAGGGTTCTTTGTACTGGGGTTGAGAAGAGGCTTTGACATAGTTCTTTTCTAATTGCTAAGTCACCTGGTTTTAGCATTTATTCCCTTAGTTTTGTTGTTTGGAGGGTTGTTTTGTTGAGATTTTTTTTTTTTTTTTTTTTTTTTAGGAAAAACACTTTACAGTCCAGGTCCTTTATTTCTTCTTGTACATTAGGCCATGAACTCATGTGGAATGGGCTCCAGCAGCTCCAGCTCCTTCCCATTAGTCCTCACAAAGTGTGCTTCTCTGGGTGGTGCGGGCTGGCACTTCAGCTGGACCCAGGTGCCCTTCTCTTTGTCTTCCTTCTTCTTCTGTTCGTTCTCCTTCACCCGCTTCAGGAAGCTGTCTCGGCTCTTAGAGTGCTTGATGTGCTCAATTCGCACGTTAATCCTCTTGGCAAGGATCTTGCCCTTAACTTGTTTGTTTACAATGATGCCCACGGCATGCTGGGTGACATCGTGGACTCTTCCCGTTTTGCCATGGTAACACTTATGCGGCATTCCTTTTTAAACAGTGCCCCTTCCCTTGATGTCCACAATGTCACCCTTCTTGTGGATTCGCATGTATGTGGCCAAAGAAATAACTCCATGTTTTCTAAAAGGCCTAGAGAGCATGTAGCGAGTGCCCCTCCTCTTTCCCTTTGTGTTTGTCATCTTGGCGAGTTCCCGGAAGACGGCTGCCCTGGCCGAAACCAAGAGATTTTTTTTTTTTTATTTTGTTGAGGGGTTGTTTATTTGCCTATCTTCCCAGGAGTTCACTGTAAAAAAAATATATATATACATATATATATATGTATATATATATATAATCTTCAATTTTTAGTTATCATTTTTAAAATGTAATGTTTAGTTATCATTTTTAAAGTAATGTTTCTTTTTAACAGAGATTGTTCATACAGTCCCTTTCTCAATTTTCCTGAGATACTCAGTAATTATACATACACAAATATTTTTTTCCAAAAGGGGCAGATCTTAGATTTAGAAGAATGAATGCAACTGTATTTGGCTTAGGAAACCAGCGTACTTATTTACTTTTGACTTTTAAAAAGTATGTAATATTTGATCATTTAACCAACCACCAATCAAGAGAATTATAAGGCAGATTTTTAAAAGCAAATGTAAACATTTGTCTGTTCAGTTTTCAATACCCATAGATCAATCATCATCGGAGAAGCTTCTCCTGCATTAGATGGGACCTAGAATAGAGACTCATTATTAGACAACACCCAATGAGTGAAAAAATTTTAGAACATTCAGTCCTAAATGAGATGTCTGCATCAAATTCCTTCCCCCCAGGGGTCAGGGAATTCTATAGAAGAGGAGGCAGAAATATTATAAGAGCCAGAAAGGAAGGTTGACAATGAGGAAATAGTGTCTTTCAAACATAAAGGAGTGATGTACATATGTATTCACAGAGACTGTGGCAGCATGCCCAAGACCTACAGAGGTTCAAGCCAGATGTGGGTCCCAATGCTTAGATAGAGGGTGGAGTAGACATGAGCTCCCATTTCTACCAAGAAGCCATCACCAAATTCACAACTGCCTGCAAGGGAATAATTCATTTTCTACAATGAAGTCTAAATGGGTATACAAACAGACTTCAGGGCAGGCCCCATTTCCAACAGTAGATGGCCAACACAAAACTGAACAGTACTTTTGGAGACATTTTTGTCTCATTTTGTTCAGGCAATTTTTTTTTTTTGTCTTCCTGGTCTTTTGCTACTGTTTTGGTTTCTGATTAAGTATTTTAATGGGTTGTGTGTGTGTGTGTGTGTGTGTGTGTGTGTGTTTCTTGTGTTCTTTTATCTTTTTATTTATTTTTGTTTGCCTGTTTGTTTTCTAAAAAGATAGAAAATGGCATGGAGTTGGGTGGGTATGAGGGTGAGGAGGATCTCAGGAGTTTCGAGACAGACATCATGACCAGAATGTATTATATAAAAATGTGTCAATGAAATATAATAAATAAATATTTATCTACTAAAATAAGTTTGATGATTACTGCATAATCTTAAGAGATGACCCAAGTAGAAATAATTTTTTCTCTTAGGATGAGCTTTTCTAGTTCCATCCATTTGGCTGCAAATTGCATGATTTCCTTGTTTCTAATAGCTGAATAGTATTCCATTGTGTAGATGTACCACAGTTTTTTTTATCCATTCATCAGCTGAGGAACATCTGGGTTGTTTCCAGTTTCTAGCTATTACAAATAAGGTTGCTATGAACATAGTGAGGAAATGTCCTTGTGGTTTGGTGAGGAATCATTTGAATGTATACCCAGAGTGCTATGGCTGGGTCTTGAGGTAGAGCTATTCCAAGTTTTCTAAGATACCGCCAGACTGATTTCCATAAACTCAGACTCAGAAAGATGCACATGGCATCTATTCACTTATAATTGGATTTTAGCCATGTAGTACAGGATAACTATTGTACAACCAACACACCAAAAGGAACATGAACATAGACTTTGTTGATGAGACACTTTGCGCTAGTGGTGCTGCCATATAGGCCCCCAGTATATGAGGAGGTTCTTGGCCGTCATGTGACTGCTGAACTGGGGTGGGGGACTGATGTGTGAGGACACCCCACTCTGGAAGAGTAGGATGGGAGGGTGGTAGGGTGGGACTGGGAGGGGTGGAGGGGGGCACTGTGATGGACATGTGGCTTGAAGTAGTGAATAAACATTAAAAACAAACAAAGAATGACATGATCTCAAGATGCCTTCGAAGTTTGTGTATAGGAACAGAACTCATTAGCAAGCAGGATTCATTTCAATGTGTGAGAGACTAACTTTCAGGATGGAAAGGGTAGAGTCAGAGCTAAGATCCACAAATAAAAGAGAACACATGACCAACAAAAAAGAAATATTTTTTTATAATAGAAACTTTCTTGCTGATAAGGAGCCAGCTTTAACCAGTGGGAAATCATACAGCCTTTACACCTGGATAAAAGCCAATTGCATGGTTTAAATGTCCATTTGGTAAAGAGATGAAACACTAAATCCTTGTTCTTCAAATAGGTTTTTCTGCAAACATTACTAAGATCAGATCAGTGCTTTAAGAGCCTTGTTGTAAACAGAGTTGGGCTTCAGTTCTGAATCAGTGTGTTGAATTTTGGCCTTAGGACTTTTGAATAACCTTTCATTACATCAAACTCAGTCATATCCACATGATCTTTCTTTTGTGTTTAACTTTTACAAATCTTTGTATGACATATGTTAACCTTCTAGTTTTGTCCTTATCTGCTGTTTCCATTTTGAGACAATCATTTACTTTTAGGGCAAAGCTAAATTACAATCTAAAGTCCTTTCTCATCCAGAAAAATAAAAACGCTTGCTTTTTTTCCCCTTTAAGTTCTTTACCAAAAATATATTTTATATCTATAGCCATTTATGTATCTTTTTATCATTTCATGGTTCTTTCCTGTCTCATTTTCTTTTTACAAAATTTAGACAACACCTCTTTAATTAAAAAAAATGAGTATATTAGAATGCACATGCTAGGACATTGAAATACAAACAAAACATGTTCACAGTCCTGAAGATATTTCTGCCTTCTCTTATCAAAAATGTTCCAATAACTACTCATCAGTGACTTAAGTCTTCCTCTAATAGGCATTCAGAAAATATCTTTTAAAAAAATTCATTGATTTCTCATTTGAGTCCACAAAGCAACTAAAAGCAAGATGAAGTTTGACATATCTGCCCTTATCTGCTGCTGCTGCTCCCAAATTCTTTTGGGCCATTTGTTTACTTCTGTAGTTAAACTTAATAATGAAAAAAATACTATGTGAAGCGGGGCATGGTGGCACGCACCTTTAATTCCAGCACTTGGGAGGCAGAAGCAGGTGGACTTCCATTAGTGTGAGGTCAGCCTGGTCTACAAAAGGGAGTTCCAGAACAGCCAGAACTATACAGAGAAACCCTGTCTCGAAAAACCAACCAAACAAACAAACAAACAAGAAATACTGTCAGCTCAAATAGTCTCATCATCAAAACTGAAGGCATACATATAAGCTATTGTCTAAAATATACTGTAAAGCAGCTAGGAATCTAATTTATGATTGTGGCACAATGAAGCCAACTAAGGTCACTTGTCCACCTGCTGGATTTTGTAACCCTCTAAGGAGCCAACAAGACTTAATTTGAAAATAACATTTTTTTCTTTCTTTTCACTTTGCTTTAGTCACAAATTCTATAATGAACTCGTAAATGACTATATTTCAGGCCTAACTAAGAAAATGAACAACCTTGAAACAGATTTTTTTTTTTCAAAACCAGCAGGTACAGGACAACTACCAATAGACAGACATTAAGCCCTATGTATTAATGCCATAATTACAAATTCAATAATCACTCTGAAATGTTTATATTGACATTAATACACACATGTTAAATCAGGCATAATAATAAAAATGATATTGATATGATAATAGTGAAGAGGATAATAATCTTAGTGAAAATAAGTTAAAAACAGAAAAGTAAAAACAAGCGCACCACTGGTTTGTAGGTCAGTTATTTTGAAAACTTCTGGAGGCAAATTAAAAATTTGCCCCATCCTTTTTGCATCCCAAAATGACACTTTTAAACTGAATGCAGCTATCATGAACATATCCAACACAATTACACTAAATCAGAGGGCACCTGGTGGAAACATCATAAAACATTGCATTCTTGGGGAGAACTTCTTTTTAAGATGGTAAAGGCTCAGAAGGTCAAGTTTTTTTGTGCAGGACTGTAGAACATCACCCTCTGGCTTAGGAGTTAAGAAGCAGAGAAGAGCTCTTCCCAAATGGAAATTCTCTCCTCAATTCTCTTAAATCTCCCCTTTGGCAATTTCAATGCAGATGAAACACGTCCTAGTTACTCTCCCCGACCCTCCTTCTTATCCTTTCTATGCCTGTCTTTCCTCCGTACACCTTCCTTTCCCACAGTCACATGTTTGTGTTTTCTGTATGCTTGTTTGTTTGTTTTTATAATCCATTGATCTTAATCACAGATGTGTGTGTGGCCTTGGGATTGGAATTATCCACTGAAGTCTGGTGTACTCACTAGTGCCAACACAACGGAACTATCCTTCCTTGAAAATCATCAGTAGCTAGTAGTTCATTAAAGAGACAGGGGTTCATGAGCCCATCTGTGGTCTATGCATAAACAGGATTTTGAAATAAATGTTAGAAAAGTCTCACTATTCAGATCAACAATGTGATTTGAAATTCTTTAGTGAATCCAAAAGTGTTTAATGGCAAATTTTTTTTCAAGGACTCTACATAGTGTGGGCCATTCATTCTCCCTCAAGATGTTATCTCAAAACAGCCACAAAATGCTTTTCTTTGGGTAAAGAATTTTGTTCTTCTGGGATGTTGCTGGAAAAGACAGTAGGAGGAGAGGATGATAAGGAGGGAAGAAGAAGCAAGGTCAGAGGAGAGAAGGGAGCTGAGAAGTCAAATTCTTCACAATTCATCTTAATTTGGACAAAAGCATCTACAATTTCTTTATCAACTTCCAAACTTTTTTTTCATATCACATCTTTATTTTAATGGTTTTTAACACTCATATTTTTTGAATATTAGAATTTCCTTATTTTTCTTAGATAGGTCAGGGTTTTTTATATAACTTTATTGAGCTTATTCTCTTGGGTACCTTTAAATTCTGGTTAAAGAATGTTGCCAGCTTTTGAATTTTAGTCTTATTGCTTAGGACCCATTGGTGAGCACATACACTATTGTGTTTTATTAAACACAGTTGGTTTTATGAAACCAATTTTAGAATACCAAACATTGCCCATTCATCCCAAGAACTTTGACATTGAATGAACACAATTATCAAGCATAAAACACGTTGGACTGCCAAAAGGCAGTTCTCTACACATTTCCTCATTCCTTCAACCTGTTTTCCAATTTATGCCCAAGTCAAAGTCTTGTCTAAACTAGCTAACTGAATTTCTGTGGGGAACAGATTTGCTTCATACTTAAAGAGAAATTTCCCCTCAGGCCTCACTTCAAAATGGTTCCTCCTACTCTGTCTCAGTTCTACCTCTTGTGTTTATTTTCCTGGTTGAGCTAACTGATTCCTTCTGACCCAGGCAGAGGGCTTATTGTCTTGGACTTCTCTGTGAGGCTACTGTACTTCCTGGGCAGTTCCCACTGGCTATCTCCACCCTGTAGAGCTGGTGAGAGCAAGAGCCTCTTATCTTTGGCATCTTTATGATCAAGAGCTCATATCTATTGCAAGACTGCAATCTGCACTAAATGTCACAGGAAAACCCAGACTTAGATGTTGGAGAAGTGGGGGGGGCAGAAAGGCAAGATGATGCAAAGAAATGCTCTGAACACAAATGCTTTGAACAAAAAGGTAAGTAATTGAACAAATAAAAGGGTATTCTACCAACTCATAATAAACTAATGAACTCTCTTTCAAATCAAAAGGAAGCCTGAGCCCCAGAGGGAATGTCCACCCAAGAAGACAACATGCTTGATTAGGCACACAGAGCTCATGATATCTAGCCCCAATCCAGTGGATTCCTCTACTCAAAATAAATCATGTTAAGAAGCAAAACCTGTCAACATGAAGCAATTTTCACTTCAAAAGAAATATGAGGCTATTCTTTGTAGAAATAATTAATTAAATTATTTACCAGTATTTGTAATATATTTAATTGGTTGGTGGTGTTAATCCTTAACCTGCCATTATAAATGAGTATACTCAGACACCTGATGGATATTAATAAGCCTTGACCTGGATTGTGCAATCTTAGTCCATCTAAGCCACCTCATACTTTTATTCCCCAAATATGACCCCATATATATTTACGTCCCCTGGGTTGTTATTCTCCACACTATGCTGATATTCCAGGCCACATGGCAGAATCATCTTCCATTTACCCTATTGTGTGTCTCTTTCCTGCTCTTAGCTTCTCTTTCTTTTTCTTTGTTTTTAATACTTTATTTTTTTATTTCTTCAAGTTACATCTCAGTCACAATCCCTTCCCTACTCTCCCTTCCTGTCCCACCCTTCCACCCTCTTTCCCCCAACAGCTCCCCCTTTCAGTCCAACAAATGGTTCCTTCTCTCTCCATCAACCTCTCTGCTTCAGGAGCCTGAGCACCTTAGTCCCGCCTACCTCAGTCTTTGCCCAATCTCAGGGCTCAGCATTTATTTAACCAATCAGAGACAAGCAAGGTAACACAGCATTACTTGACATAGAGCAAGCAAGCTTCTGGAAGCATGTTAATTAACAGTTAGAGTGCATAACATCACCCCATCAATGCTTGAGTTAAATATGAGTGACCAGCACCCAGGAACATGGATTCAGTTTGCCCCAAATAAGAGGTTTTAATATGGAAATTGTTTCACACATTTTTTATAGCTATAAAACAAAAGAAAGTCATAATCCAAGGCATTTTTCAAATACATTGGTGAGTGTATCATGTACGTGGTCAAAGCAAAGCAGACAAGATCTATCATAGGTCTCAGAGCTACCTGATGACATCCTAAGATGTAATTTGGTAGCAGATTGCTAGTTCAATACATTCTGAAAGATGTTACCTAAAAGTCTCAAGAATATCAGGCAAGACATAGAAGGTAATCAAGGAATGCCTATTATAGGGACCACAAATGGCCCAAGATAATTTGGCCGTACTGAAACACCCCCCCCCCCGGTACTGTTCATGAAGTTTTAATATGTCAAACAGTGCTGTAGAAACTTTAACATGGGTGTCACTTTTGTTTTGTTTTGGTTTAGAGTTTTGAAAGTTCAAATCATGATCTGAGTGACACAAAGAATAAGTCCTATCATCTTCCAGGACAGAATGTGATTGTGGAATCTCTGAACTCCAACTTCCAGTTAACATGAGTTGTTTTCCTGTGCCTGTTTAAAGCTTGCCCAACTCAACACAAATAGATTGCTTTATAGTTTTGATTATATCCAGGTGTTCCAATTAGCATTATCATAGACTTATGATTTTGGAACTCAGATATCTTAAGTCAAATTCAGTGGATGATAGTAATACTACAAGTAGCAGCTGTTTCCTGCTGGGGCTCTAGCTTGGGGTCCATGCCCTTGTCTTTTCGAGTGTATAAAGCTTTGTTCATTCTGCTCCTTGGCTTCTGGCTCTGCCTACCAGCTTCTGCCAGAATCCAGCACTGGGTGTGGTGTAGTATGAGTTTATTAAAATAACCAGTTTTGAGAATGTTTTTGTATAATCTCAGGTGTGGGGCTGCTTAAGGTAGGTGTAAAGAATTAACTGTCTCGTGAGCTAGCAGGGACGTGGCTTAGCCAGCTGCAGCATGTAAATGCTGAGGACTTGGGAGAGAGGAATAAAAGGCCAGAGCCCCCCCCCCCCCCAGGAGAAGAGGACTCTATAAAGAAGTAGGAGAAAAGGCACTACAAGGAAGTAAGAGGTTGCTGCTTTCCTGGCTGCTGGTGCTTCCCCAAACTGCTGCTTGTTCTTCCTGCTGCTGTCTCCTGGTTGGCTGGACTTCTACTGAGAACTGGTATTACCTCCAAAGAACCCAACGACCCTAATCAGCAGGAAGTAGCTCAAAGACATCTACATCCCTTCTCCCTCTATCCTTCTTTCTCTCCCATGTAGTGTTGGGGAGTTGAGAAGAACAAGGGGTGGAAAGGAAGTAGAGGTATTAAATGTAGTAAAATAAATTAGAATGTATAATTAATATAATACAATAAAAATAAAAGCCACCTTGCTACAAGTGGCACCCAGATGTAAAGCAAGGCATAATGGGTAACTTTGTATCTAATGCTATGGAGGAGACGACAGGATTTGAAGGAGTGAACAGTGTATTTCAGGAAGTCAGCAAAAGGCTTATAATGGCTGCTGCCACTGGGTTCTTTCCCGCTTTGTGCCCAGAATGGATTTTTTTATATGTTGTTATTTTTTTCTCCTGTATGATATTTCAAAAAAGATGGGAAGAATGCTTAAACAATTTGAAAAGCTGCAAATGGATAAGGAGAGTTAAAGGATTGCAGAAATGACTATGCAATTACAGAGTTTGCAAATTGTACGTGAAGGACTTAGAAAACAAAAAGAGCCAGAGAGAGAATACACAGGTTTAGATCAGGTGAAAGAGAAACACCCTACTCAGAGAGATAGAGTTAATATCAAACTAACTGTACACCCACCCCCCCCCCCAAGGAGCTGCCTGGGGATAAGAGATTGCTACCATTAGCTTTCCCAGCAACTGCCAACAGCCTCAGATATCAAAACACTCGGTGTTTTAATTGTGGTAAGTTTGGCTATTTACAAAGAAACTGTAAGCCTAACAGCCTCAGAAGCCAAAATGTTCAGCATGGTCAGAAATATGGTAGTTTTCAAGCCAGATGTCAAAATGGTGTACCTGTTAACTCTGGGAAATACAGTAACAGTACACAAGTGGTTTCTAGTGGCAGAAAGTCGAGATTTTTCTGGAATTTGTAAACTTTTTGGGAGAGGTCAGCACTGGACAAATGAATATATGTCCAAGAGAGACATACAAGGTAATCTTTTGCAGTCAAGAAGAACCTTTGGGGTCCTACCTCAAGACCCCACAGCAAAATGTGTGAGCCATGTCACACAAGAGCAACTGAGAGTTGTTACCAAGATAGAATAGTCGACAGTTACCAGGTTATAAAAATAAACAAACTACTGATACAAAAAGCATTTAATTCATTGAAAATGTCTTTGTTACTCATTTAAAAATTCAATTTTTAGTTCCAGTCTATCTGAAAGCTACTATTGAAAACTATATAAAATTTAAGAACTTACAGTTTTGTTTGATATTAGTTTAATTAATTGTATAAATATGCTGTATTTAGTCTCTTGTAGACGTTTTGCAGTGGATAATACAGAGATAAAAGAAACAAGCAATGTTTGTCTATTTAGATAGACAGATAGAGAATAAATGTTTTTCAAAAAACTCAGAGACCTTCAGAAAATGACATTTAAGATGTTTTAGTAAGGAAAGGTTTTTTCTGACAGAGAGACATCTGCTCCTGGCAGCACCCTCAATCTACTTGATAAAAGATGATGGGCATTAAAGAAACAAATGTGGCAAGATAGTCACTGGACAAAAAGCAGTTGATAGAAGGCTGTCTGTCCAATCTGTGAACAAGCAGGACACTGAAAAGTCGACTGACCACCATTACAGAGATAAGGTAGGCCAGTCCTTTAATATTACTGCTTCACAGAAAAGTTTTTCAGATATTCTAGGTCAATAGGCTGAAGACTTGATGCTCCAACAACACAGAGAAACGTCTGTTCATATGGCCAACAACCTCTGCCATTACTGTAATTTTCGAAGTTGTTTGCTCTACACATCTACATACTTAGGTAATAATTTAATTTCCTTCTAAAGTCTGGATGGGGTTGAAGCCTAAATAGTTATAATCTCAAAATTAAGCTTAGTTGTATAGGATTTAAAAAATGTTTTAAGTCTAAAAGATATTATAGGTTGACAAATGCAAATAAAAATAGAAAATTATGTAGGTACAGAACTGGACATGCTTTCTCCAAGGTTGCTAAATACAAATGGACTGGACATTGTAAATATAATTCTTGATAGATATGACAAACATCTTTATATGTAGATATATATATAGCATTTTTTAACTAAAAGGGGGAAATGTGGTATGAGTTTATTAAAATAACCAATTATGAGAATTTTTTTTTTTAATCTCAGGTGTGAGGCTGCTTAAGACACAGGTGTAAAGTATTAACTGTCACAAGAGCTAGCAGGGGCATGGCTTAGCCAGCTGCAGCATTTAAACTCTGAGGACTTGGGAGAGAGGGATAAAATCCAGAGCCCCGAGAAGAAGGGGGCTCCACAAAGAAGTAGGAGAAAAGACACTACAAAGAAGTGAGAGAAAAAGGAGCTCTACATAGAAGAAAGAGGTTGCTGCTCTCCTGGCTGCTGGTGCTCTCCCAAACTGCTGTTTGTTCTTCCTGCTGCTCTCTCCTGGTTTTCTGCACTTCTAGTGAGACTGATATTATCCCCAAAGAATCCAATGACCCTAATCAGCAGGAAATAGCTCAAAGAGATCTATGTCCCTTCTCCCTCTAACCTTCTTTCTCTCCCAAATAGTGTTTGAGGGGTTGGAAGGAAAATAGTGGAATTAAATACAACTAAATAATTAGAGTGAATAATATTTAATAAACAAATAAAAGCCACTTGTTACAGTGGGGTCCAAGGCATGAAGAAAGGTGACTGCAAGAGTGGTGAGGGAAGAATAAGACATCGGACATCTCTTAGTTTCCTTCTGTGAGAGACGGGTCAGAGAGGAAGCACATCTCTGTATGTATGCCTTGACCTACTCTGACAACCTGTGTCTCTTACAGGCTGTTTTTAAGCAGAATTTAGTAGTCAGGGTTAGATTCATGTTGTTCCAAAACATAGATCATATCATCTTTGTCCCTAACATGTGTCTTAACTTCCTCTTGATCATAAGACTAGTCATTATTCTGCTGAACTGGGGTGGGGGACTGTTATGTAGGAACACTCCACTCCAGAGGAGTGGGTTGGAATGGTTAGGGGGTAGAGGGTGGGAGGGAGGGACTGGGAAGTGTGGAAAGAGGACACTATGATGGAGATGTAACCTGAAGCAATAAATAAATTAATTTAAAAAAAAGATTAGTCATCATTGATGTACCATGACAGTATGTTATGAAGGTCTGACAGATTTCCATATCCAAATGGTGGGTTTTTTTCCACTTTAGCTATTTGTTGAACGGAATTCTCATGGCTTTTAACTATAAATAGCACATTTAACTATTAAAGAGTTTGACAATCATAAAAGAGGGGAAAGACGACCATTCCCACCGTGTTTTGAAATATCAGTTCTGACTCAAGGCTCCGTTTCCTGGGGCTCAGCACCATGCCCCGCCTGATCCCTCTTGTAGTCATTACTTCACTGTGATGACCTAACATGATTTAAGTTAGGAGTCCAAAAGTGAAGAATGAGAAATATTTTTAGTAAAATGATGAATACATAATACAATCTATGCATAACACAAACATAGGAAACATGAGCACCTAGAAAACATTTTATAGTAGTCAATACAAGATGCCCTCATGAGTGTGTCCAGTGTGTTTATTTTTTCTCTCTACCATTAGGAAGCAAAGTGAAAAGCATAGAAAAAAACAAAAAAACAAAACACTGAGTGCTGTGTTGGCAGAGTCATTGTTAGGCGCATGCTAGCCAAGTTCCAGGACATGACCTTGGCCCATAGGTTTATCAAGAATCTTTTTAAGCTCAAATAATTATAAGGGCTTTAAGGTTAGTTTTAGAGACCTTACTATCCAGTAAGTGCCCTGGGTACATCAGATGCCAGGTGTATGTGTCATATTTTAGTCACAGAAAATAGAAAAGCAATGATAAAATATATGAGAGGCCAGACAAATCACAGGTGGTGAAAAGTGACCAAATGGAGACTAGCAAGTGAACAGACATTAGTCCACAAAGGCATACATTTAGTTTAATGCTTGCTTTTTAGCATCACCTTATCAACCAAGCACAAGCAAGTATTACTTTTTACACATTATTTAAACCTAAACCTCACCATGAGCAAGAATGATATTGTATCAGACACAATTACGGTCATCAAAATGTAAAGGCATGTCTACCATAGGGCTAGCTTAAACATGCTGCAGGGGACTTAAGGGATGGGGCATGATACCCAGGAACCATCTGAGCAAGAAACTGAGCCCCCATGAGTCATCAAGGATTTTAAAAATCAGTGTGAAAAGAAATAAAGTCATCCTAGTGTATTTAGCTTACTACAACAAAATTATAAAACTTATAAACAAGAAAATTTCATTTTCTAAAGATCTGGAGCCCAGAGTTCTGTCCTCTGTCAGAGTTCAATGTTGTCAGGGGCTGTGAGGACTAACTTCTGAGTAACAGATTCCTGGGTTTTCCTTGGATCTTCGAATAGAAGAAACTGGCAGGAGACATTTGGCTGTATTTCACTGATAGAGTGCTTGCCTAGCATGCATAAGGCTCTGGGATCAATCCCTAGCACCACAAATGGGCTTCCCCTTCATAATCCACTTCATCCCAAAAACCTCACTTGCTCACACCTTGTCACTGTGGGTTAGGATTTCAGCATGTGCACTTTAGGGAAAACAAGCATTTGGTCCATTGCAGAAAAATTTCATCTTGACCTGCAATTACTTTTTGTTACCTAATCTCACCTTAATTTGAAGTATTCATATTAGTAGGAAGTTCAGCTACTCCTGTAAGGAAGAGATTCTATTTTGTCAAGAACTTCATCTTGTACGGTGCCATGGACAGAAGTCAGTCTGATGAGATTGGTTTTGGTGACAGCAGATGTAGTCTGTACATTTCTTGATGTAAGTGCAGACTTCAGAGGCTGGAGAGATGGCTCATTGACTAATATTGCACACTACTCTTGCAAAAGACATGATCTCTACTCATAACTCCCATCCATGTCAGGTGACTCGCAGCCACTTGTGCCTCTAGAACCAAGAGCTCTGATGCTCTGTTCTGACCTCCTCCAGATACCTAAACTCATGAGCACATACCTTCCTCCTATGCTTGCACATTTTTAAATTTTAAAAACAAACCAGCCTTATGAAGAGTTGGAGACAATTACATAACTATTATATTACAAAATATTTGATTTATTTATAATATTCTAAAATAAGTTACTTTTATTCTTTTCAGTCTGTGCAGTTTAGCTTGTCACACAGAAGAAAATGATGAAATACTCTCTGCTGAGGACCTCATGCTAAATTACTAGCTCTGGCATATGATGAAAATACCCAATGTCTGACTCAAGTCTAGAGGAGCCCTACCTGGTACCCAACATCTTACCAAAGCTAGTTTTTTTTTTTTTCCTCTGTAAGAAAAAAGGGAAAAAGCAGTTTTTTACTTGTGTAACCATTTCCAGACATAAAATTTTCTAAAAACTAAGCATCAGAAATACATCTGTCAGGCTTTTGGTTTCAGGGAAGAAAAGATCAGCTCAGCCCACACAGTAAATTTGAAGACTGACTGGGGCATACACACTGCTTAGTAAATACTTGGAAAATTCAATGAGCAGGCATGGTAACTGCCTCCAAAATTTCCTTTAGCTACATTCATAATGCTCTGCTTGAAGGGCACATTATTACATAATTATTCAAGAAAATACAATGAATGATGTGCCCATTCAGAGAGTAAGATGGTATGTCAAGTATGTTGTGCAGCCTCTGTTTTCTCCTTCTAGACATCAAATGAACCAGTTTTGAATCCACAAACAACTGTGACTCTGCAAAACGCAGCTGTTTGGCACTGGCCTGAGTGCCACACTGTGCGTTATGTAACAGCTGTTAGGAAATTGTACATTTAACTCAAAACATTTACAAAAGAGAAAACAAAAGGGGGAGAGAGAGACAGAGAGAGAGAGAGAGAGAGAGAGAGAGAGACAGAGAGGGAGAATGAATATTTGTTTCTATCCAGACTCAAGATGAGCAGGGTATTCAAAAACCGCTGAATCTAGGGAAATAGTATCGTGGATCTGGCTTGACTCCAATTTTTTACATATACAATTCCATTAAAGGTGTGCATTTATTTGTTTCTTGTTTGCTGTTCATTTTAATCAGTAAAGAGCACATTGAAACAAGATTGATATGTCTCAGGAAGATGACAATGTTTCTCATCTGTTTCATAAGAGAAAGTTCGCCATTCCTTGCTAGGATGAATTAAAGGTCAACCATAATTTTCATGTGTGTAACTACTCACTGGCCGACCAAAAGCTGGGCTTAAGCCTATGTGGGGCTCATCTTATGACTATCAAGGTAGGGTTAGAAAAGAGGAATAGCAAACGGGGAGTTTTGCCTGAAGTGAGATTTTAGCCTTAAACTTCAAGGTCTGTGATCAGAAGCTGTGTTCCTCTCTGTGGTTACAAAGTGAGAAACTCAGTCAAGGTGGAAAGAGAAACAGGTTCCTCAAATCTCGATCCTGTCCCTAGCTAGGTCCCTATGCAGAGGAGGTGGCAACTTCACTACAAAGAAGTTATAGCTAATTCTTAATAACCAGAGCATCCAAAGAATGTTATCTTGTTCCTTCCATATCTTGTGCTGAAGCTTCAACACAGAGAAGCATTGTATTCAAAATGAAAATGCTGCAGCTAAAAGTTGTCCTTTACAAAGTTCCCGGCTCAAAATATCCAGGATTTAAAGTCTTAGGGAGCAGTATTTACATTCTTTTTTTCAACACTTCTTAGAGTAAAGTGCAGACGTTTCCCGAATCAGACATTACTTTCGCTTTAAATGAATTTTCACAGATGACTTTGGCGTAATGCTCTTTGAGGGCCTGGGAGTGACAGTGAACTCTGACTGAAAAGTCCTGTACCCACTGAAAAGTCCTGTACCCACCAAAAAGAAAAAGACAATTTGAGGATTCTCATGTCACATGAGGTTCCTGAGGTTTTTGTTTGTTGTTTGTTTTGTTTTGTTTTGTTTTTTAAAGCTAGGGAAGGTAGAGTCTAAAAAGGGCATTTCTCCCTAACAGCACCCGATCTTCTGGGACAAGGACGGATTTGCTGGTAGCCATGTCCTGCAAACTCATGGTCCTCTGCTCCTCAGCTCCTGGTGAGAACAGAGGCCTATTTAGAACTTCTCTTCGATTCAACATCTTTGGTTCCTAGTTTATTAGAGAAGGAAAAGTCACATAGTAGCATAACAAAGCTTGAAAAGGCAAGGGGGGGGGGGGAGAACCGGCTTCATGCATCCGGGGCAGCTGCACACACACCCTTAGCACAGGTTTGACTTGTTAAATTATTCATCTGTAAATAGTGAACAGTCCCCTGATGGAACTTCAGGGCTGAGATTCAGGCTCCTGAAGGATTTACATTTAAAGGCAAAGGCTCCCAAGCCCTAGGTGTTACAAGTGAGCAGTGCCCTTTCTGCCCTGCCCTGAATCTGCCCATCCAATCATATCCCAATATGCAAATAACCCTTAGTGCCCGCAGATAAAAAAGGAGCAAGTGCTCTATCAGAACCAAATTGCTGAGCCTGTCACCTGTGTTCCAGGAGCCAAACCAGCAATGTCTTCCCCTGCGCAGCCTGAAGTCCCTGTCCCGCTGGCCAACTTGAAGATTCAACATACCAAGGTAAGTCACTTGTAAGAAGAGCTTTCCCTGTGAGCCTGATTAAAGCAGGGTCTATTGAAGCCTCTGTAAGAGCTCTTTGCAAACAGGAAGATAAAAAAGTTTGCAAAGTTAATGGCCCGGTTTAGGGGTGAATTCTAGACTGTATCAGACAACTTCTCATAAGTTTATTTCTTGACATATATCCAAGGGAAAGGGACTTTACTCTTTGTGAAAGGTGCTTGTGCCGGAGTGCAGTGAACCATAGTGAGCACTGTTAACTCTGTGCAGCTGGCTCTTATGGAAGAGCAACAGAGGAACTTACTGGAAGGAGACAGAAATGTGGGAACGGCCTTCTTTTATTTTTTTTTCATTCTCTCTCTTTATCTCTCTGTGTGTGTGTGTCTTGCTCTCGCTCTCCTTCTGTCCTTCATTTCTTTCTAAGGAAGAAATAGCACACACACAATAGAAGCAGTTTTACATGATCATATGTTTGATAACACAGTGTTAAGTTTGGAGGACTTGACTCTGAGCATCATGTGGAAACTGTTGCCAAAACTCTCAAATGAGCCTAGGTTATTTGTTTATTTTGAGATAGAAACTGGGCTCATTTATTTCTCCAAGAAAGTTTGTTTCTGTTGGAGAACACATGGAATTGTTCGCTGACAAATATTTAGAGACACAAGACTTCAAAATTTTCAGCCAAGGAGAGTCAGGAAATGATCAGGCTGGGGTTGTCCTGAGATACTCTCTGAATTTTTCCTACCACATAGTTTCATATCTCCTTTTGTCACAGATACTAAGGTTCGAAATTTAAGAAATAAATGTCTCTCTCTCTCTCTCACACACGCACACAGTTATACATTAGAAAAGTCACTTAAAATTAGCTGTGTGGTCTGATGAAGAGAGTAAAGTAACATGAACATTTCAGCTCTGGGGAGCCATGTTGATTCTGAGTTAGCTAATGAAAACCAAGAGTATTAAACTAGATGATCAGGGGCCACGTTCCCCTCTTGTACATTTATCTCTTTATGCATAAACTTGGGTGACTTTGAAACACTGAAGACTTTTCCATTTTCCTAAGCTCCTAAAGGAAAGGAGTGTGTGCCTTATGGACTCTTTCCTTGGGATAAGGTCTGTAGAGAGGAGAGAGTCTTATGGCTGAGGAGCAGCTGGTAATGCACTAAGCCTCATTTCACAAATTTTGAAAAGAAAGAAAATGCTTTCAGTTCAGATTTCTCTTTTTCTTCTTTCTTTCGTTTTCCTGCTTTTTTTTTTTTTTCCCCAAATGGGTCGATGCAAACTGTGGTGAGTCCAACAGCTCATTGACATCAAAAGTATGTGCAAACCACAAATTTCAAACTTCCCCCCTTACTTTTTCTCATTTGGAAGAAATTCCTGTCAAAATCCACACATCCAGTGTCCCCTGAAGACTGAAATAATTGATGGTGCTGATGTCATTAACCTCTAAGAAAGTTTAGTTTGTATGATCCCAGCTGGGAATGGATTTTGGAAGTTAGGATGTGCTATCATTCTTTACTTTGCATTTTTTATGAACTTCGCTGAACTTTTGTGTTTGTATGTATGTGAATCTCAAAGGAGCTTTTAAAGTTAACTATTTTCTCACTGAGTTAAGTTTAATTTAGTACTTATTAAGGAAGCATGCAAATGAAAGTACTAGAACAATGAGGTGTTCCTTAAAGTCCCAAGTACAATCCCTTAACACAGACAGGTTTTCAGATTGAAACCTTTCCACTGCAAAGACATTGGATAAGGAAATCCTAAGCGGGATGATGGCCTGAAGTATTTAAGAGGCAAGAATGTATTTGTTTGGTGTTCAAGTACTTCTCTAGTCAATAATAAGCACTGCCACTCACTGAATTTTGTTTTTTCCACTTATCTTCTATCTACGTCTGCTCTACCCAGTGTGCATTACACCATTTGATGTGCTGCTTACAGCGTTTTCACACTTGGCAGGACACCAGTTATGTATGCAATTAAATCTCAATGGGGATCTTCCTCTATGACTGTGCATGTTCTTTTCCTATGTTCCTCTGAAGAGCTGTAATAGGTTTGCACTCCCTATACGGGTTGAAAGCGATGGCTCTTAACTCAGCTCCTGGTTGCAAACTACAAAATTCGGGGCTTAATTAGTATTTGTCAAATTACCTTTCCTGGCCAGTGTCTCTATTTATATATTGTTTTCACTATTGCCTTTTTGTTTCATTATTGCCTAAAGCAAGTTGGCGTTTCAGGCCAGGGGGGATAGAGAACAATAAGCAATTAATAAAACTAAAAAGAATGTCAGCTATAGTTAAACAGCTGCATAATCTTAACCTCCAAAGTGTTTCTCTTCAAATCAAACAACTTATTGATATGTCTTTTTAGGACATATCCTCTAGTTTAGTTCGTCTTTGATATGGTAGATGAAATGATCTTTAAAGTTTATAAAGTATCTTGTAAGGCAATACCGAAGCCCCCATCACATCCCCATCTTCATTACCTGCTTAGGAGTTCTGAGTAAATGCCACATGTGACCGTCATCCCTGCTACTGAGCTGTTGCAAGAACTCCTTTCTTTGAAAGCTATAGGACCCCTTGTCAACTCTGTCACCTCTGCCTACCTCTGCTTTCTTACAATTGATACAGGATAATGAGGAGTCCTGTTTTCTGCGGAGGTATCAACAATCTCCACATTTAATTGGTAAGAAGTACTTGAGGCAGGCCCTGGCTAATGGGCAGTGACTAACATTAGAAACCCCAATCCTGTGTATTTGAATTTTTTCACAAGTCTTTTCTCACAGTATCATTCTCCTATTTTTTCTGTTAGTCTGACTTAACAGCATTGCTCAACTGACCACCAGAGTTCCAAGGTTTACCCAGACTGTCAGGGTTCAAAGATTTTTCGCTCATAGGGTTTTCTCACTCCAATTTTTCTCTCTCATTTCAAACGCTTTCCCTTAAAAATAGATAAATAGGAAATTCAGGAAGGCAAATGTTTTCACATAGGGTTCAAACTTCACTAATACTTAGCGTAATTGTTGAATTTAACTCCTTAGCTTATAGTTCTTTTATGCTTAGAAGACATTTTCATCTCCTAGTGATATTTCATATGCATGGAAAATAATTACAACCAAGATATTTTACAATAATGTCATTTATTTTCTCACAGCAGCTCTAGTGGAAGCTCTGGTTTCCTTTATATAGATGGAGGAATTAAAGGGCAGAGTAGTGTAAACTTGGACAGCTTGTAAGTAACAAGTCTGGACCTTACAGGCTGGCTGCTTGCTCTCTTGTGCTAACATGGCCACTGCTGTGACTTAGGGTCATAGAATTTACATGCTGTGCAATATCAGGCTGACTTTTTCCTGACCATTCCTGAGTCCTAGAGGGTGGTGACTGAACTTTCCTGGATGCTTCTCTCAGGCCGTAGGAGGGTATTGGCTACCAGTTTTGAGAGAAAGGAGACAAAAAAAAAAAAAAAAAAAAAAGAGGACAGCCAGAAGCAGTTCTGTTCACTGGGCTGAAAAGAAAGGTCTGGGTCAGGACAGACTGTGAGGAAGTTGAGATACAGGTGCACACTTTCCATGCAAGCTGCATTACCTCAAGCTCTGTGGATTGAAGTTTAGTTACAGCAGATTATTTTTGTTCTTAGATGTCTGATTTCATTGATCTCTCTCTCTCGGATTTTCATTTCTCTCCGTGTGTTTGTATGTGTGTGTGTGTGTGTGTGTGTGTGTGTGTGTGTGTGTGTGTGTACATACGTGTACGCTACCTATATACAAAGAATTATAAAGAATTGAATTTTCTATGCTAGGCACAAGTTGAAGTATTGAGATTTTTAGTTACCTCAACTTTTTTTTTTATCTCCTTTAAAATTGTTACAATTTACAAACTCGAGCCACTTGAGATTTTAAGTAATTTTTCCCTGCTTTACTTAAGATTTCCCATTTTCTCATCCTTCAGTTTCTGCTTTCCTTGCTTTAATAAAATTTTTGTGAGATCGTTTCCTGGTAAGTCAGATATTAGAATGTTAATATGATTATTGTTTTGAGAAAATATGTTCTTAATGGATTTATATGGCAGCAAACAAACAGCTAGAATATATTAAATAGAAAATTGTGGAACATTACTAAAGGAAGAAAGCAGAAAGCTGAAAGGGTATGACAAAAGAATAAATTGAAATAGGAAAGAACGTGGGCTCTGAGAATGCCTTCTGAGACCACACTGGCTGATGGAGTCTGGGGAAAATCTTGAAGATGCTTAAAGGAGGGCAGAACTCCCTTCAAGATAAAGCTGACTGTACCATGGCTGCCTTTATTTGGAGAAATCATTTCTAACTTCTAACTAAAACCATACTCTATTTTCTTGGGGCTTGGAAGCAGCTGAACAAATAGCTAGGTTTCTGTGAGATATAGCTGTTATTACACAGACTCACATTCAATTTCCAGAGATCATACTTATTTCATAGCCTAACTTTGGCCAAGCTTCTAATCTACTTGGATTTAAGTTTTTCTGTCTATGAATTATCACTTAATAAAGATGCTACCTGGAAAAATGGCTATAAGAATTAAGCCAGTAGTTTGTGGAAAGCAGACCATGTCTAACACTTACTGTTTGGTACCTTCCTGAACTATCCCTTCCAAGATGGATCCTAGAATCCTGAAATTGTTCAGTTTTCAATGCTAGTTAAATCTATACTTTTTTTTTTTACTTAATACAGTGCAGCAAAATTGATTTCAACTGTTTATCTCATTTGAGATTAATAAGTAACTAGTAAGAAAGAACAAGAAAACATTACTATTGTCCTAGTTCCAAGCTTGGGAATCTAAGCTCAGAGAACATGGTGCCTTATTTAGGTCACCCAGCTCTTAAGATACAAAACCAAAATATAAAGATTATGGATTGCACCATTTCAGATGACATGTTTCTATATGGCATCCTATTCTTCTTGACTACTAAATGCAGTGTTATTTTGATCTCATTCAAGAAAATCTCATCACCAAAAATCCTAAAGTAAATAGTTCGTGCCTTTTGAAAGTTATGTCTCCATTTCTTAAAGTTTATATATTCACTTGCCTTTTCAAGCATACTCTTTTCCAGAATGAGAGGGCTGTGTGAGAAACATTCAGAAAGTGTGATAGACCCATTTGAAGGACAATCCAACCTGATTTAATGCCTCTGCTCTAATTGTTGTTTTTTTGAGAGAAGATGGTCTAATACTATCAAAGAGGAAATATACACAGGAGTTTTTAATACTTCTACAGATCGATTTTGATTCAGGGCATGTAAAATGCAC
Source organism: Lophiomys imhausi (assembly GCA_907164525.1). Classification (NCBI taxonomy): domain Eukaryota; kingdom Metazoa; phylum Chordata; class Mammalia; order Rodentia; family Muridae; genus Lophiomys; species Lophiomys imhausi. The sequence continues at coordinate 2,333,209 of CAJQZJ010032991.1, read as the reverse complement.
AGATATAATTTTGTCATCTATTGAACTTAGGGACGCTTTACCTCAATATAAATGCAGCAGCATGTTTTTGTTTTTGTTTTTTTTTTTTTTCTCCTTGTCTGAAAGGCTTTAAAACGGGTGCAAATGGCTATGCAGTTACATTACTCATTGTTGAACAATGTGAACTGGAAATATGGGGAAGTCTGCATTTCTTCCATTTTATTCTGGTCATTCTCACTTTGTTTCCACACATTTGACTGCATATAGTTTCCTACCATTTATTATTTCCTGTTTTGTTTCCTTTCCCTGTTTCAGCTTTAAATCACTACATTTTGCTTGACTAACTCAGGGCTTGGGTTAAAATCAATTGTGAGAAATCTAGCCTTGATTACTCTTAGTGTTTAAAACACCACTTGACATGTTCCACTTGCCTATTAGTCTATTCTACCTTCTTTCAACCATGTCCCATAGTCTTGGTACATTTTCATATTGTTAAAGATGAGGAAATGTATACATTATAGTATCTGTTGTTCCATACATGTTAACATCACCACCCATCACTCTCCAAGCTGTGTCCCTGGATTCCAGAGTTGGCAACGCATGCAGGTGATCTGGCACAAGGATTGACTTTAGCATTTCTCTCTCGTAGAATATAGTAAAATACTTTGTGCTTTAAAATGTAATTTTAAATTACATTCCCAGCAACTGAGAAAATATTGACATCCATTATAAGGACCTTGAGCTGATAGCCTGGTTGCCATTGTGCAGAGATAATTTGAATTTAGGGCCCTTTGTCGGAGGGAATTGAGAGCCAACAGGCCACTTATCAACAGATAAGAAGAGAATCTATTTACTATGTCTATTAATAAAACCTATTTTGATCTGAATTAGAAATACTTTGGAGAAATTTCCTTATTTGGTAAAAAAAAGAAATATTTATGTGATCTGAGGAGAAACCAGAATGTAGAAAGGTTTTATTGAGAATTGTTTTTCATCAAATACATGAAGACTTAATAACTGTTACACTGAGCAGTCACTTTTTAAAAATCAGTTACTAGTTGGGACACTAAAGTGCACTGGCAAACAGGAAGGCAGTACATGCATCATTTTAAATTTGATATATGTAAAGTAAGAAAGGCAGAAGTCAAAATTTAAGTTCCCTAAAAGCTCTTACTGATTGTTTTATCAGATTAAAACTATCCTAAAATATAAAACCTTGAATTCCAAGATTACAAATGGCACCTTTAAAATTCCAATAGTTATTGTAACTTAGGGATAATATCTATTGTACATAATACTCTAAAACACACTGAGTACATTCATAATTAGAAAATAGTTGATGGTTAAATATAACAAAAATATTTTATTTTAATAGTATCATCCCTTTCCTCCAAACTTGACAACAACAAACATCAAATGGCAAATATCGTTCTCTCCATGATAGAACATTCAATAGGCCTCAAATAGGTTTAATAATTCCAATAATAAACACTCATTGAACTAAATTTCCCCTATGCAATACAATATAATTATAGGAAGAATGGCCATTCAAATAAATACTTGTTCTTACAAGTAGCTAGAAGGCAATAAAAAAATATAAGTCTAAGAAAACTTAAATAGTAGAGAGACAGTGAGAGAGAAATTATGGTAGTTAGTACCAATAACTTTACTATAACTAATAGCTGAGAGGAAGGAAAGGATGTCATATAGTCTATGTTGAGTTCTGTCTTAATCCTGAAATTTCTGGTGAAGAACGCATGTAATTCATTACTATCAGACTACTGAATTCTACTTTGTGGGTGATACTGCTATTTGCTGTTCTCTGGCCTTGTGACTTAACTGTTGGGTTGCTGAAGAAGCCTCTGGGAGAATTCTCTATATCTGAGTAGTCCAGGTCACATTAGTATTGGCTATTTTAATTATTTCCTAAAACATCCTTTTTGATCTAGAATCTAGTAGCTAAAATCTTCCTCTCTGGGCAACAGAGTCTGCTAGAGACTGACTTCATTTCAACTTGATTCTAGTGGAGCCTCTTGCTGTAAGTATCTAAAGACTGGACTATGCTTTGCTCAACCTTTCTCTGCTTTGTCCCAATCCCACATCCCTCTCTAAATTGCTACTTTGACTACTTGATTCTTCAATTTACTAGTTGATAGTGATTAGAAATCTACTCTTTTTAGAGTATGAGCCTCAAGGATCAGGGCTACATTTAACAGAGTTTTCGTTTTTCTCACAGTATCTTCTATGGTATACATTTCATAGGTGGTCATTATTTTACAAAATATTTTTTCTGACAAAAACTGTGATCATTTTTGCATGGCACAGTCAATGCAAGTTATGATCCAATGGCATCCGTAACTTTCTACAATGAGATAAATATGAACAGGCAGTCATGGATCAGTGAGGGCTTACTGGATTCTGTGCTTCCCTGGTGAATTATTGATTACTATAGATTCTGGGGGTGGGACAGTCATAATTTTCACTTTGGTGACCCACCAGGCTCCTAGTGAACAGTTCCAAACCTGTGAACACACAGATGATCCTTATTAAATTCACATTTCAAATAAATAAATAAGTAAAAGCCATGGATGTGAGAAAGGGTGTACAGAGAGCTTGGGAGGATTAAATGGAAATGGAGAAAGATTAGGGCAGTGAGGAGTTGCACTAATGCACTTTGTACTTGTATGGAATTGGCAAAGAAAGCAACTCAATAAAAAAAAATGTTAAAGGGACCATTCAGGATTTAGTTATATAAAACTAAACTAAACAGGCACTGGATTCACACTTTCCTTTGGTATTAAAGGTTAAGTCTGAATGGTGCAGAGCCCTGGGTGCTCACAGGATTATCCACAGCTTGTGTCTCCAGTTTTCTGAACCCTACCAGATAAACTTTGATAATTTTAGTTTGACTCATTTCTGAAGCATCTGGTGCCTTTAGTATGAGGGAGCAGAGTACAGTTCAGATGCATGATTCAAATATCAAAATGACAGCCACATATTGTAATGTCTCTTTCACCGAGAAAGATCATGGATCGGAAGTCACCAATGGCAGGAATACTACTAAGAATTCACAGAGCTAAAGATATGAGGACTCAGGCAGGAGCTCGTTGGTCTCACAACAGCAAACCAAAAATGTGGTTAGCTTAGCGTAGGACTTATCCTCTACTTCTAAGTGAAATTACAATTTCAAAAGGGGGGTAGAATTATGAATCTATCTACATATTTTGAGACATTTGATTGCTTGGTTTATCAATGGAAAAATCTGAAGTATAATGTAATTCCTGTGGCAGAAATAAGGCAGAATTATTAAGGATGAGTGGATTTTATGCTAATTTTCAAGGCTGTTTATAATGTCTGGCTGGTTTCAATCTCATAGTTTGTGTGTATCTACCACAGAGGAGAACCTACTAATTTAGTAGTAGGAGATTAGTGCTTTACCTTTGAACAAAAGAAATTACATTCATCTGGAGCAACTAGTGAACTGGTCATGAGGAGAAGCTGCTTCAAATAGTTTGAAGTATAATAAGAAAATAGTGAGGCTCCAGCTGAGAAACTGATAAAGGAAAGTAAAGCAGAGAAGGGCATGGTGACCGGAACAGGGAGCAGGGGGTGTGTGGGGTCTGAGCTCAGGGACTGTGGGACCAAAGGTCAACATGAAGAACTACATGCTGCACTTTTCTTTTTAAACTTTAGTATGTGTGAACGTTTGTGTATGTTCATTACACATTATATAAAACAAATGATGGGCATTTTGAGACAAGGAGAGACATGCAACCTGTAGATGTCATATGCTACTTCAACTCTAGTTTAAAAATCCTCAAACTTAGGGCACATTTAAATGCTTTTACCTACTTTCTCTCTATCCCCACAGATCTTCATAAACAATGAGTGGCATGACTCAGTGAGTGGGAAGAAATTTCCTGTCCTTAACCCTGCAACTGAGGAGGTCATCTGTCATGTGGAAGAAGGGGACAAGGTAAGATTCCCAACACACAATGCCCAGGTCCACTTTTCACCAAGAGTCTTTGTTTCTCATGGGTATGACCTCAAAACCCACCTCAAGTTCAATGAAAGGTATGAAAATATGGCTGCTCTGGCATTGGCTAAATGTTCTGTTATCCTTGACATAAGAAAAACACTGGAGAGTCATGTGATAGCCATCACCTGGTGCCTTGGATGATGGGATATAGGATAATAATATTAATTATATTTGAATATGATAATGTTTCCAATACTTTTTCATTTTCACTATACTCAAAGAAAATTCTACACTTAGATTAATTTAAATATTGTTCTCAACTTGGATGAGTTGCTGATTTTTTTCATGTTATTTTTCCTTGACTACTTTTTAATTGGAAAAATATATTTATTACACAAACAGACTCCATAGAAAGAAATTTTTCTTTGGCTAAAAAGGAAAGAAATCTTTTATTAACTTATAGTTCTTCTTTTACATTTGCTAAGTGAAGCTAAAAGTTGATATAAGACTTTTAGAACAATGTATTATCAAGTTATTTCATTTAAGAGTATTGATCTGGGAATAAGGAGATGGCTCAATGTATAAAACACTTGCTGTACAAGATTGAGGGTCTGAGTTCAGAACCTCATCACCCACACAAAAGCCATTTATTAGTATTATCATTAGCTTATATGTAATAGTCCACAAATATGTATTGGTTGAGTAATTCAATTTTAAATCAGAACTTTCATTTTTAGTTTGAGAGAATTCTTTCTAGATCCTACACCCTCAAAAATATTACACAAATGAAATAATGAACATTTAAAATTATAAAGCTCTTTAGCAAACATGGAAAATTATTTTATAATAATTGAGTCCAAAATGAAACTCATTCATCATTACTCTTTTGAATTATCGTATTTAAAAATAGAGTATAATAGCCGGGCAGTGGTGGCGCACGCCTTTAATCCCAGCACTTGGGAGGCAGAGGCAGCCGGATCTTTGCGACTTCGAGGCCAGCCTGGTCTACAAAGTGAGTCCAGGACAGCCAGGGCTACACAGAGAAACCCTGTCTCGAAAAACCAAAAAAAAAAAAAAAAATAGAGTATAATTACAGTGAAAACATTTTAAGATTAAGTCAAAAGGATATGTATAATTTTGAAGGAGAAGAAAATTTAAAAACAGGTAAGTTCAAGAAAAAAAATGAGATTTCATATCAAAGATATAGGATAATAATATTAATTATATTTGAATATGATAATGTTTCCAATACTTTTTCATTTTCACTATACTCAAAGAAAATTCTACACTTAGATTAATTTAAATATTGTTCTCAAACTAACTTATTTATTTTATATACAAAGGCATTTTCACCAAGGTGTATATCATAAAATAATGTACCAGTGTTCACTACAGAGATTTATAAATTTTAAAGTAAGTTGTCAAACAGAAAACACAATGTAAATTTGCATCAACTCTGGAAAAAAAGTTTAATCAGTAGTTTATATTCTAGTAACCTAGTATTTATAGTCAATAAATGTTCTCTTACGGAAGTGCTGTCATAGAAAATCTTATACACAGAAAGGTGTTAATTATGACAATATATATAAATAATAGAGAAAAGAAAATTTTGAATCACATACTTATTACATTGATGATGCAATGCCTCATAGCATGTTTGTTTTTAATATTCACAATTTTAAATTTTAGTATTATTTTATGTAATAAATTTGATAAAATTAAGTAAAATAATTTAAGAGATTAAGGGAAAAAATGCCAGACTTAGTGACAGATGTCTATAAGCCAGAGCAGGGAAGGCAGAGAGAGACATAGGATCCATGGGGCTAATGGACCAGCTGATCTTGCCAGTCAGTGAGCACCAGATTCAGTGGGATACTGTCTCAAAGTGCATCATTGAAGAAGACACCCAACATCTACCTGTAGGTGCCTTATGAATATATACACAAGAATACCGACACCCACAGGTACCCTCCAGACACAAGTCATTAAATTTATCAATTCTATTCACTTTGAGTGAAAGCATGACTCCTGTTGGTTGATTATCTAATTAAAGATTGTTACACTGTAGCTAATAACAAGGGAAAAGAGGATTCTATTTTCTAGCGAAATTTATGGATGATAATAAAGTAGAATAATAGCAAGGCTGAATAATTTATTCAAGTGGACAGTGTTAATAGCTCATGAAATCGGCAGCAATGCTGTGCTGACAGCCAAAGCCTGTGGTCAGCTGGATTAGTGTGGTGGTGGGGATTACTCTTCCACTGTGTGACTATTTATTATAAAAGTAATAGTGAAGCTATACAATGCTGAACAGTGTCAAGAACCAGAAAGCCTTCAGAATCTTATCTGAACACACATGTAAAAATATGCATGTGTCTCCTAGCCTACCTTGAAAAAAATTTCCTCACTAGTAACTATTGAAAAAACATTGAGCTTTAAATCTCTGAACATAAGATGCAAAATGATCAATAATAATAATAAAGATACTAGAAGATGGAGTCACCAGACCTGAGGTTTATACCATTCCTGACACTGGGCTTCAGCTAACTGGCAATCACATGACCCTATCACTTTCCACTCCTTATCAGCCCAGCCTCATCCCATGAGATCACAAATATTAAGATATTTATGGAGCCCCACAGGCATATTTCAGATAGCTGTGGATCTTAAGTTTAGAACTTGTGTGGGGTTTTGGAGGAGGCAAAGGGTTCAGATTACAATAATATGGGCACAAAGTTAGATAAGGACCTTCAAGGACAAGGCCTCAGAATGTAACAGGGAACAAAAGATTAAGCAATAAACAGAGAAGGAGGAGAGCGTCTGTGGGATGCTTTCTGGTTCCGTCCTTCACACATACTGCACACTCCGCCTATGGGAGCTTCTTCCCTCTGATTCTCACTGATTCAAGGGGACAGTCCACAATAAAAGACCTTTGTAATGCTGCACAACCTTTAATTATGGCCTCATACCCAGGCCACCTCATCAACAGGAGACTTTCAACTTCTGGCCAGTACCCCAATTCTTCCCAGACACAGTTTGCTGCCTGCTCATTGCTTGTGCACATGTCCTCGGTGTGGTCCTCTAGAACGGGTCCTGGCAAGCCACCCCATCATGAGAGTTCATGGGTTTCACATTTGTGTTACACTCTTTCTCCTTCTGTTTCATTTTGAGTAAAATAAGAAAATCCTTAGAGGGCTAAATGTGTAAAGATCAATTCAGAGAGAACACCTTCATTTAATGGATCAATAATGCATCTTCTTTTATACTGTCAGGTGTCATACACTATGAACATCAAGGAAACTTCTATTCCAGCAAGATATGAATTCTAATATAACCCACACTTCATATATTAGGAATCTGGTATTTATTCACCTAGTTACTGACATAAGCAGTGATCTGAGGATTGGTGTGCATAAAAATTTCCAGAAATCCCATAAAGCACAGATTCCCTTTCTTCCCAGAATATCTTTGCACATTAGAGTGAGTCTGGGAACTGGCATTCCAGAATGTTTTTCACATAATACTAGTGTTATTATCTGGGGATGTAGTAGCAAACAGTTTTAGAAACAGTGAACATATAAAGCATGAGATAGTATCTTTTTTCAAGAGCTATCGTTAGCATTTAAATATGGGTTTTATACTTTTTTTGCAAATAGGGCTCAGGAGACAGAGGCAGGAGGATCTCTGTGAAGCTAGGTCTACATCGTGAACTTCAGGACCAGTGCTATATAGAGAGACCTCATCTCTCTCAAAAACAAAAATAAATAATAAAATAACAATTACAGGTATTTATGAGATGAAACTTATTAGTTTATATATATACATATATGCTATGTATAATAGTTAGATTATGGCAATTACATTTTATCTCCTCACCTATTCTTAAGTTCTCTGTTTCGAGCAATGACTAACAATCATTTGGACCCATTATTCACACTCTATGACCCTTCATATATGCTATACTAAGCACAGTAATATACTTTTCTTCTTTGATATCTACAGTTTGACTTTCACTGGTGAATTGGAACCATGCAGAATCTTTGTTTTCTTGGCTTAATTCACTTTAGTATAATGTCTTTTAGTGTCATGATTTTGATGCACACATAGGATTTCATTCTTTTTATACCTTGATCACATAACATTCTTTATTCTTCTATTCCCTGATGGGCACTTGGGTTAGTTTAATATAAATAATTCAGAAATTAGCATAAGAGTAGATCTATCTCTTTGCTTAAGTTATTTCGTTTTGTTTGGTTACATGCTCAGAATCAGGATAGATGGGTTATATAAACTATATATTTCTCATTTTTGAGGGATCTTTATGCTATTCTGCATAATGGTGAAATCACATTCCCACTAAAGTATGTAAGGGTTTATTTTTTGTACAGTCCCAACAGTATTTTTTATGTTTTGAATTTTGTTAATAATCATTGGCACTAGAGGAAGAGAATATCAATCAGTCATCATTTTGTTTGGAGTTCGTCCAATAGCTACCAAAGTGAACATAGTTTCGTATTCTTATTGGCCATTTACACATCTAAACCAATACTCTTTTAAGATAATTTCCATTTAAATTAGAAGACTTTTCTTCATATTAATTCTTTTTAAAATCTGAAACCAAGTATTTGTCAGATAAACAGTCTGACATTTCCTCCTGCAGGTTACCTGTTCACCCACTTGTTCTGCAAAATTATGACTTGAAACTATACAAGTTTATTCAAATATTTGTTTCAATGGTTATACTTTGGAAACTTCTCTAAACAATTGCTGTCTAGTCCAATATCTTGACATTATTTTTGGCCCATTTTTCTTTAGTAGAATAATAGCTTTGTGTTTTCATTTAGGTCATTTGGTCCATTTGAGTTAACTTCTATTTATCCTGACAGAGAACACTCTGCACTAACACTTCCTCCTGCAGTTTTCCAGCTTCTCCATGAGGAAGAGGCTGGATCCTCTCCAGGGTATGTGATGATGCATTTGTTGAAATGACTGCAGGTGCATAACTGGAAATATAGGTTCGATGGGTATAGAAGTAGACGACTGGGACTATTGGTTTAGCATGTGTTTGCCACAGGTGACTCAGAAGCCTCTAAGCTAATGCCAGAAGGAAGTGAGAATGTGTTCGCTTCAAATGCTTTTTGTATGAGATTTCTACAGATCCATACAGCATAATTGTACCTCAAATGCATACCTATTCATTGTTTAAAGAAAGAATGGAAGGAAAGAAACAGAAAAATAAAATATGTGTACAGTAAGATACAGACATACACAAGCTAAGACCCCATTCACTGCCTATCTCTTCTCCATGTAGATAAAAATGATGTTCAAGACTACAACTCTGTACATGAGAGTTAGCAAAAAGTCATATTCTTAATGCTTTAACATTGAAAATTTGAATACCTAGCTTCTAGGTGACATCTCGCTTTGACAGTGGGATTGAGTTCATCAGGAAAACAAAATTATCTGCTTGAGATCAGTAGAAACCTTGTGAGGCAGTCTGAGGATTTTGGAGAGAGAGTCAGTGAGGTGAAGGGAGAGATGGTGGCCATCCCAGCAACCTTGCCAATGAGCACTGATCTGTTCTGTGCTTAGTGACAACTGACCCTCCATAGAAGAGATCAAAGAGACTAATTCATAGCCAGCCACGCTGTAAGGCATGCCACAGTGTCTGGTTGGCTGGAAAAATGAGTCCTCTATAGAAACTGTCATGTGATAAGTGTAATACTATGTGATTCAATATCACATGTATCATGTATCATATCATGGTTATATAGTCTGTGATAAGCAAGAGCTTGTTTCATTACGACATCCCTGTATCTGTATCCTGGTTTTTGGTTTGGTTTTTTTTGGGAAGGGGTGGTTTTGTTTTGTTTTGTTTTTGTTTTTGTTTTTTGAATTATTAAACAGGTTGCCTTTTTAGAATTGCTGATGCTTCAACACTTCATGAGGAATCTATTGAAGAGTGGCTAACATGGCTTAGTGAAAAATCTCTAACCTGGTAAAGTGCACAGTCACAAGAAACCTGATATATCATTAGGTCACAGGCTAAAGGTTTTTGGAAATTCCATCCACAGCCAGAATGGGCCTGCCAACGGGCCATATCCTGTCTTTCACAGTATCACAAGGCTGGGGCAGGGGTCAGAGCAAATGCATGTTAGAGAGCAAAGCATGTCTGTGGGTGGGGAGAGTTGTCTTTTCACTTCAGTGGCTCCTTTAGGAACCACTGACTAATCTTGGGGCATGAGACTGATAATTGGAGGGATAAAACTAAATGTACATTAAAGTAAGTGCTTCAGACAGGTGTGAAAGAAAACTGGCCTGATTGCTATTTTCTGCATCTCTGACTGAAGCTAATATGGGGATATACGTTCCAGCTGAGAAAGAAGCATTCGAACCCTCCTTAACTAGGGTTAGAGGCTCTTGACTTCTCATGTTCTCATACTGTCTGTATGCATTCAGCCTGAAGGCTCTGATTTAAAACTAGAATATTTTGCCTTCCCTAGGCCACAGGATTTGATCATATAAAATCCTAGTTAATCTTGTTGCCATACTAATTAAAAAAAAAAAAAAACTTGGAAATGCCAGTCCCTGAATGAAAATAAACAAAATGGCAGCTTTGAAATAATCAAAATATATTAAAAACACTTTTATGTAATTAGTCTTTGGGTACTTCAAAAATTTTGTTACATAATGAAATCAGTTAAAAAATCATTATACAAATATGAATAAAATAAATTATATGAGGCATAATGCATGACTTCATATGATAGTAACAAAGCATGTTAAATTAATAAGAAAGCCAAAAAGTGATTAAATACGGGATGTATATTAAAAGAATAGCAAGAAATCTTGCAGTCTCTAATTCAGTGAGCAGTGACTATGACATCAAAGCAGCTTTGTGAGACAGCCTTGCTGAGATATGAGTAGTAGAAATGGAGGTCACATATAGGATCAAAATTGTCTCTACTTTCTGCTGTGCTTCACAAGGATAAACTCTACTTACCTACAAAACAAAGTGTGTGCTCCTTAAACATCATAGTACCCTGGGGATATAAAGACCTTGCCTTTGTGCCTGGAGCCTAAAGCCCCTCTCTCTTCCTTTTATCACTTTGTTGTAATGAACTCACAAAGAAAAATAGCACACAGCTAGATTAAGTAAGTCATTCAAACAAAAACTTGTGTAGTCCCAACTATGTATCTTAGTGAACTTATATACAGTTGGAAGGGCCATTTTGAAGCCATGGGTTTTTACTTGGAGTTTTTACACTTTCACTATTAACTATATTTTTGTGAACTTATCCAACACAAAAAGACAGAGTTGAAACGAACAAGCAAAAAAAGTTAGCTTATATCCTCTTTCATGATTCAAGTGTCCTTTTGTCTGTGTTCTGTGCTGCCTTGTTCACTACAATTCTTTTTTTTTTTGTCTCCTTTATGCATGTTATTCTGAAACACCCTTACAACTGTCCACATATAAATATTTACACATCATAGGCTGGGATCTGCACATGAGAAAGAATATTCTGGTTTTTTTTTTCTGAGTTTGAATGACCTTCCTTAATATTTGCATATTAAGTCCATTCCTTTCCCTGCAGATTTCTTGATTTCATTTTTTTACAGCTTTACATGCAAATTCTATTTTCTATGTGAACTACATTTCCATTTTTCGATTGATAGACACCTAAGTGTCTATTTACTTGCCATCATAAATAAAAAATGTTTATGAACCATCTATAGTAATAACTGTGGCAATAAAGATCCTTCCTTCCTTCCTGAATATCAGAATTCAGGCTCTTATATGGATGTGCCATTGAGATGAGAGTCTAGTGATTACTGAGTTAGGTTAGCACACTTGCCCAGGCCTTGAGAAATGTGTAGGACTCTGAAAATCAAGGGACATGCTGGTAGAACATTCTCTATTCAAGGAGAATTTCAGGAGCAAAGATAAAAAGGGATGATTCAGACCTAGCAGGAGAAATATAAACAGGAAGTCTGGGCAATTGAAGTGATGCCAGAAAATGCTGCATCATGGAAACCAAATGAAAGCCTTTCCCTTAAAATTATGGATGAAGCCATCAGGTGTAACCATGAAAGGAAGAGTTAAGATAAGTTTCATGAAGGACATTAGCCTGAAAGTTTTATAGAGATAGTGGGAAGGGAAGATAATTAATGGTGGACTGCTAACAACACACAACAACACAGCTTATGTAGTATTGGTTAGAGAAAGCTGAAAGGATGTGCTAGAACGGACTAAGACGCTTCAGTTACTTTCACGTTTGTCTGTTTTTTAGGACCACAGATGTCTCCATATAGTGAACACTTAGCATGTACGTCACATAGAAAATGGGAGACAGCTGTGCCTGAATAAGAGGAATGAACTTTAAACAATGTATTTTAGTTTAGAATAGAGTGGACCGCATGCATTCACAAGTTTCATGTTTGTAAATTAATCCGCCCTGGGATTCGGATGTGTAGCTGCTGACACAGATAATGTCGTGAGGCCTATCCCAGAAGTGTGCACACTAAGTTCACAGGCTTTTTTAGCCATTATACTCCAAATAACAGTGTATTGCTACTATTTACCTAGTATTATTTTATAGATCAGAAGTAAACTAGAGTTAACCTAAAAGGTCTTAGGGTTATATGTAAATTCTGTGTAAATTCAGCATCTTTGATTTTAGGATATCTTTCCAGGACTTGGGGAGCAGTTCTTCTTCCCTGAGACTGAGGAAAGCTCATGTATTTATAATATGATAAGGTGACATTTGGCTGTATGTTACTCCAATTTAGTGAATATTTCAGAATAAAAGCTTCACTTCACTGTCCTATTATTAGCTGATTTATTGTTCAAATATTATACAGACAAATAGATGTTTGGATACCACAAATCTTACATATTTTAAGGAGAAATCAGAATTCAAAGTTGAGCTTTTTTTTCCTTGAAAATTCACCATCTTTACTCACTTTCTGGTCCTGTGGATTAAATACATGATGTGAGAGAAGGAGAGTCAGGGCCCAAAAGATATAAACATAAGAATAAATTTATTTATGACAGCTTTGTGTAGGAGGGTTTCTCAAATTGCAAGATTTGTCTCAAGACCATTTTCTAACCAGCCTTAGACAAAGGCAGGAGCCTCAAGACAGCTTATATTTGGCAAAGGCCAATGACAAAACCTGAGCAGAATGATCTGCACAAGAGATGCATCTCACGGCTCTAACACAAAGATGTGCATGTGTGCATGTGTGCATGTTTGTGCATGTTGCGTGTGCATGTGGGCGTGTGTTTAAAGCCATGGTATCCACAGATCACACAGGAAAGCTCAGATTTCTTGCGGTTTGCTTTTTCTTCTCCAAAAGTGCTCTCTTAATTTCCTTAGGAAAGGTTTACAAAATGTGCTGTGAAACAAAAAATATGTCCAATTATAATAAAAAATATGATCTACATGATGCCTAAAATATACATTGAACAAAGAAATAACTATGCCTATTTAATTCCACATATGTATTATTCTTCAAAAAAATTGACACTAGTGTTTAAAGTAGCATAGCAAAAGAATATCAGTGTGTAGTTTTAAACATTGACTTGTTTAAACCAGAAAGTAATGGTTCTTCCTGTACCATTCATAAATACAGACCATCCTTGATTTATACTGGTTGGGTTGATAACATTTACAACTTTTCTAAGACTTGAAAGCAACACACATTCAATAGAAGCTGGACATTTTGTTTTGAAAATTGAATGTTTTCCAGGTTTATGATTCACAGTACAGTAGTCTTCTGGAATGCTGGTGTGGCTCCTTTTCAGCCACACAATCCTATGGGTAAACCACCAAGTCTGTAGCCCACAGCTTACTGAATTCAATACATTTTGACATATTCAATATTTGTTAAGGAAAACATTATTTAAGCTCTGTTGCTTCATATGTGATGCTTCATATGTGCTTCAAATACACTACATGCATTTCACATATGGAATTTTTAGGCTGTAACTCTCATGAATGCAGGAGCATCTGTATTATGAAGTGGTTTATTTCCATCTCAGTTTACAGACATATAAGTCTTAGATATCTTATGGAATGCTTTCTGAGGAAAGTGGTATTAATTTGACTATCCATGCCTCTCTAAGGTAATAGCAAACCGAGGATCAACTAATTTTAAGCACTTCAAAAATATAGGGTCATTTTTTCCTGCTATTCTAATTCTCAAGAGGAATGCAGTCTCCTAAATAAAGTGTGATCCACTGGCCTGTAGGATTTATGGAGTTCTACATAATCCCAGTCTTACAGACAAATTTTTTAAAAATAATTATATTTAAAATATTTATTTACTATGTGTATACATGCACACACACACACATGTGTATGTACAGGTATCAGGCATCCATGTGGAGGTTAGAGGAGAGCATGTCAGAACTGGTTCTCTCCTTCCACTATGGACCCAGGATGTAAGGTATGGCAGCAAGGGCTTTTACTCAGGGAGCCATCATCTCTCAAGACCATGCTATATTTTAGTAGCTGTAACTTTATCCAACCTTAATTTCATACCAAGTATTTTATTTGAAATAGTATTCTCATACACGTATACTTATTAGCTCATTTCTTTCCAAATAATATTATGGTACAAATTTGTTACTCATTTCATTGACAGAGAAAATATAGCAAAGAGCAAGATCGCATGGTGAGTTGGTGAATTACCTAAAATGGCTAAGTGAGTCATACAAGAAGGCTAGCTGGCTGTGGATGTCTTGTGCATCATATTTCATTACTTTGCTTATTGATGGGGATAAATTTTTTTTGGGCCCAGCTCAGAATCTCAACTAACAGATATCTTCGGTGCCTTCTGGAGAGTCTGCAGCCTACCACTCTCACAAATTTCCACTTAAAGAATGAATAATAACTTTGTTGTTACTATAAATGTGTGCGCATTCCTTTCGTGTGGGAAGAGCAAGGCAAAACTAGTGGAGGTGGTTGGCAGAAGGAAGGGTCTGAGTACTGGTTACTTTTCTTATCTGCCTTACAAAACAGCTGACAAGAAGCAACTTTAAGGAAGAAGGATTTTTGTTGGCTCACAGTTGGAAAGAGTACATATAATCCATCATTATAGTGAAGGCAAGGAAGAGGTCATTGGCAGAAGTGTGATACCAGGACTCCTAGTGTCTCACTGGACCAAAAAGCAGAAAGATTGTCAGACGCTGCTGGATCCTGGTTATAACCCATGTGCCATGCCTTTTGTACACCTGCTCCTCTGTCCCTATGTCCATAAGGCATCATGGCCTCTCAAAAGAGTGCTAACCTTTGCGTGACAACTGTTAAAATATTTGAGCCTCTAGTCACATTTCACATGCAAACAAATGCACTATGTATTATGATAAGCCCTCATTTCCAACTGGGCATAATGTGAATGTACTCAAATTTGGTACTTTTGTCCCCAATTTGGTAAAGGAGATGGCTCCTTTATTTCTGAATCAAATGAGCCAGTGTGTGTAAATTAACTAGACATTATTTCAAATAAAGTAAACACTCAGTGTCCTTTTGCAATAGGACAAAGTAACAACTATCAAAACATAGCATCTCTATTCTAGGAGTTTAACTATTTGGTAGACAATTGAGTTTATTCTGAATATTACTCAGAACAAAACATTACAAGATCCTAGAGTGCAGAGTGTGTGGAGTGTTCTAGATTTTGGACTAATGGAGACCTATCTTCTGTTTGTAAGGACTGTGTCCTGGTTTATAGGTTGTGGTGTTGTATTTGTTCATCTAGTATTTTGAATGTCCTAAATTGAATGCTCTGTGATTCCCAGGCGGATGTTGACAAAGCCGTGAAGGCCGCACGACAGGCTTTCCAGATTGGCTCCCCATGGCGCACCATGGATGCTTCAGAGAGGGGCCGCCTGCTGAACAAGCTGGCTGACTTAATAGAAAGAGATCGTCTGCTGCTGGCTGTGAGTGTTAACCAACACCAACACAGTACATGGGAGGGCTGCCAAGAGCACTCACTGTTTGAACTGGCTTGTCAGTTTGGTTAAGAGAGCACATTGACAAACATCCTGCCTATTCTTTGGAACTTCTTAGAGCCCCTAACTCTATGGTCAAATGTTCTTCTAATTATTTCTCAAAATCATTGATCCTGAAGTCTTTTAGGAGAATGTTCTTGAGTCTATAAGAAAAGTGTCAAAATATTGCTCTAAAATAAATCTTATTTATATTGAGCCAAATATTTTTGCAATCTGGCTTCTTCACCTGCCAGATGTCTGTAGTTCAGAATGTCATGACAAAGAGAAGTGACCTTTGTTTTCACGGGTGTAAAAGAATTAACAAAACAGAATCCAGGATTAATATTGAATAAAATCATGCTTCTGTTTTGAGTACTATGCTTTTTCATTTCTGTGGCTAGATATGTCATTATATAATACGAATAGGAGCACATTTTCTTGTCTTCTAAGTCCTGTGTTTTGGTAAAGCCTACTAAAAACAACATGGTATCAAGGTAGATTTCAAACTACATTTTACTATCCTCATTTTACTACAAGCATTACCAATTATTTTTAAAGAATCATCCTCTTTTCAAATATGCTGAATCTTTCAAAATATGTAAAAAAAAAAAAAACAACCAATAGCTGTTGCAATAAAGCTGCACTATCCTCAGTGTTCTATAGAAAGAAAGAGGTTTCCAAAACTTGGTTTCTTTTACTTGTCTGTGGTATGAAAAGTGTTAACAGCCTCTGTAATCTTAAAAGGTCACAGAGAATGAACAACAGACACACAAAATAACACAGGTATAGATTCTGAAGGAGTGGAGAATATAACTTGGAGGCAGAAGAACATTAGCTATTTAGTGATCACCTCATAGAATGTAGGATCCCAAAGAAATCTTTCTAGTCAGCATGAAACTAGAAGGGAGAAAAGAAACAAGCCCAGAAAGTCTGAAACTTTATAGTGTGACTATTGAAATAATTATGACCATGTTGCCTACACAGCAAGACTGTGACTGAAAACAACTGAGGAAAATCCATGGTGAAGGAGGTAGGAATTATGTTTGGATGAACAGACTTTCTGTCTGCGAAGAATATGACAATGATTTCTCAGGCATCAAGAATGGTTGCAAATTCTGAATAGTCTCTAGAGTTGGATGGCAAGTGTGATCAGTTTAGAACTCTTATATGACAAGGAGACTAGGAGTCATTTCACAGCTGCATACCTGCAGAAAGAACAGTTAGGATCTTACTGTCTCCCCTACCAGGATTTTGCTATGTGGCCATAAACAAGTTATTCGGCTCTCTTTTAAAAACAGTTTATTCAAGATGATTTGAGATTCCTTATAATTATAAATCTCTCTTACAAACTGAAATATTGATTACTGAAAATATTGACCATGTACACTTTTAATGTATTTTTATTTTTATAACATTCCGTACATTTATAAAATGAATACTGGCCATATCCATCCACAACTACTTCTTACCAACTCCCTCTACACTCCAGCATGCCACCTACCTCCTAATTTACATCCTATTTTCACTTTAATAAGTAAACTTCTGAGTCCAGTTGTGCTGCTCACATGTACATGAGTATATGGTTGTTCATTTCTATTTCAAATTATTGCATGTGTATGGATGTTTGGTTTGCATGTGTATCTGTGCACTGTTTATCATTGGTGCTCTCAGAGGGCAAAAAGAGGCATAATATCATCCATAACTGGAGTTATAGATGATTGTAAGGTATCATAATGGTGCCGGAAATTGAACTGGGTCTTCTGGAATAGCAGCCCATGATCTTAACCACTGACCCATCTCTCCAGCACCGTTGAGCAATATTCTTAATCTAATGTTTGTGTTACAATTATTGACTGTGATTTGTGTTGGTTTTTCAGACAATGGAGGCAATCAATGGTGGGAAAATTTTTGCCAGTGCATACTTGGGGGATATAGGAGGCTGCATAAAAGCTTTAAAGTACTGTGCAGGCTGGGCCGACAAGATCCATGGTAAAACAATACCAAGTGGTAAGTATACTCATATAAGTAATGTGGACGATGGTAAAGGCAAGGCCACTGTTACAAATATGATACTTTAAAAATATGGTAAAGATGTCAAACAATAAGGCAGAAATTATTTTCTCCTGGACTTTGAATAAATACATTTCTGAAGAAGGGAGTTGCATTGAGAGTCAGTATATTTTTAAAAGTTGTATCCACTCATCACACAGAAAATAAAACTATGGAACGTGTAGACAACATTAAAGTTGGAAAATTATCCCAGATAAAATTAAAAATTCAAGTTTATGGCGTCAAAGTATCAAACTTTTCAAAGCTAGCCACTGGAAATACTTATTTCTGCTTCATTTCTATAACAACATTGATATCCTTCCTATAATGTAATCATTTAAGACATATGGTCCAGAAAAAGGCAGGATGTTTATCTGTGCCCCTTTAAATTCAGTGTATTTAAAACAAACTAATTTATGTTAATATGTTTCAAAAACCACAAAGCAAGATGAGACCATTTTTACTAGCTGAGTTAAGAAGTTTGTATGAAGAGTTTGTGCAAGTATTACTCAGGGTACATGTAGCAGAACAGACACATGAAAAAATATTTCAAATGAAAACAGAATCAATTTGGGAGTGGAGTAGAGGCCGAGTTTCTTGTCTATAACTGCAATGGCATCAGGAACTGAAGTAGCCCTCTTCCAGTTCTAACGCTGATATGCACTTCCAATCTATCTGGGGGATTCAGTATGAGAGAGAGTTAGTCCGCAGGAAGTTAGAAGGTAAGAATAAGACAACAGAGGTACCATGGATGGAACTGATTCGCAACTCTTAACTCCACTCTTTGGAAACATAGACAAAGCTGTGTAAAGTACCTGTGGATCTTGATAGGAAAAATACTTGCTGTGGTAGCAGTAGGCTCCTGCGGAAGCTCGAACAAAACACAAAAGAACAAAATTCCAAACTTAGATGGAAAAGAACCGCATTTTACTTCAGACAATTATTTTGTTGTTGTTGTTGGTTTTTTTTTTTTTTTTGATTTTTGTTCTTTGGCGTTTTTTCATAGATTAAAAGATACTGTATTTGTGTTTGTTAGACAAAAGAAAAAAATTTCAAAGTCAATAGAAAGACTGTTTTCTCTGGGGAAACATTTTACTATTTTAAATCATTTACCTTTTAAAAGTTTGTGCTCCTGGGAGATTGAGATGTTGGAAACATTTGTACATGGCTCAGTCCTTGCCCACAGAGGACCTCATCTCCCAGCTCCTTTCTACACCACTTTGTGAACCAGGGTGAGGTAGAAAGCAAGCATCTTGGAATACGTGGGATGGAGTTAACTGCCTGTGAAATCTGTTCCCATCTTGTCACTTAGTTTCGTGTACCCCAGTTTCCACTGTTTATGTTATTAACCTTGCAGATAGGATGTTTTGTTCCCCTTTTGCTACTGACTGTGGCTCCTCTCATGCCAACTTCATACCACCCTGCCATGTCTGCACAGCACATTTGCTTTTAGTAAGTGGTGTGTCTGCTCTGCTTTTCAGATGGAGACCTTTTCACTTATACAAGACGTGAACCTATTGGGGTGTGTGGCCAGATCATCCCGGTAAGTTCTCCTTCATGATCCCCAATGGGGGAAATAAATATCTAATTTCACTGATCTGCTGATGACACCCTTCCTCACACAAGTGAAGCTTAAGCGATATGTAAAGTAAATTCAACAAGGATAGCTGCCTGAAGCTCATCATCCTATAACTGAGCTTCTTGGTTATGAGCTAGCTGGTCTAGAAACCCCTCGATGTACTATTCTGTGCTTTGAGGGCATTTTGATGTTACGACGTAAACACTAAGTGTTTGCTCCATGGGTTGCTTTTGTTCTGGTTTCATAAGTTGTGTGTTATAGATGTAGGACAAAGGTTTATCACAACCCATCTATTCTGTGACTCCACTTCAGTGGGACACAGCAGTTATTGTCGCCCCCAGAACTTCTGTCTCCTCCTTGAGACTCCAAACTGAACCACTCACCCTCTGGATGTGAACTTCCTTTGTCATGGGCTGTGCCTCACTCTGTGTTGTAGAAAACACATTTAACATGTCCATGGTCACGTTTCTGTCTCCAGGATCCAAAAATTAAAAACGAAGTCTCCTAGACATTAAATATAATAAAAGGTATTATAAATAGGTAAAGTCAATAAATGGTCTCTAGGGAAATATAGGGAGAGAAAGTCCTATCTTTTAAACATCTGTGACATTTGACATGCTTATATACAAAAACATAAACTAATGTCTTCCTTGTAGAATAAGAACTCAAAATAGCAGAACTTGATTAAATTTGGGAGTGTTTTCCTGTTCCCTTCTATATAGTTAGTTCAGAATACTTATCAATTAGTCGTTGCTTTTAGCAATGAACCTAAGTGAGATGTGCCACATAAGTACACAGATTTTATTAGTTTTTATTCATCATCGTTCAAGGCAGATTGCTCTAGAAACTGTAGTTTGAGACAATGTGTAACAAGTCCATTGTTCAATTTTCCTTTCTAGTGGAATTTCCCACTGGTTATGTTCATTTGGAAGATAGGCTCTGCCCTTAGCTGTGGGAACACCGTGATTGTGAAACCAGCAGAGCAAACTCCTCTCACTGCTCTTTACGTGGCATCTTTAATAAAAGAGGTGAGTTTCCCCAGTCAGGGTCCTTGGTTTACCTTAGAGTCCTCATTCACAAGGACTGTGAGCTTAGCTGTTCACACGTGACTCCTGAGTGGTCATGCAGATGACAGCAGCAGATCTATGGGCTGGGACTTCTGTCAGTCAGCACAAATGTGTCTCTACACAAATCAGAGGCTTATAGCCAGTCACCTTATAACCATTAGTTATGTTGTTCAAGTCTTGTGAACATAATTCAGGAGGAAATCCAGGATTTTTTCAAATGCTAAAATATTTGTTGATAGTGCCACACTTATAACTGGCCTGGTTGCTTCTGTAAATCCCTTCAGTTGTTTTAGTTTTAATAGGACTGAGATTGGAAGCCACTGTCATAATGTGTTTGCTGTATCATTCATTGGGCAAAGAATATATACAGTTGTTCTTATTCACTTTTCTGTTATAGCTTCACCTCCATTTTCATTCCTGTTCAACAGTGCAGAGTATATGACACTTTTATGTAGTCAACCAAAATGTGTGATTTCAGCTCTTTTACAACAATGGTTTTTCATCCTTAATATCACACCAAAAACTCAAAATGACAGCATAGAATTTTGAAATGTGAAACAGTATCTTTAAGATATTTTTTTCATTTCAAATTAAGATGGACAAAAATTGTCAAAATGAGGCATTTTTGATTCAGATACCATGAAATTCTAATATGCCCATCAAGGCAGCGGCTCTGTCTTTGGTGCTTTGGTAGGAGTGTAAAGAGGCTTTTTCCTGTGCAATGTTTTACTGAGCAAACAATACCACCAGGAATTTGCAAGTTAGCTGATCTACCTAAAAACCCAACAGTGAAAAACTGAAAATGTGACCTCTCTTTTGATTTTGAACTTTGCTGATGATATCAAATGTCGTCTTTCTGTATATGTACTTTCTCATGCTTTCCTGGGTCCTACCTCAATGAGTTCCCCTCACATTTGCCACAGCTAATCATTGGAACTATGACCCATTCATGAGATATTTGATTTTGGAAGAAAATATTTTTTAATAATATCACCTTTGAGTACACTTTTGTATGGACTAAGAAAAGAAATAGTAAAAATAAAGAATAAATAGTTAAGTGAACTTTTCTTGGTAGAAAAACTCATAAGGTTGGAATAAGAAAACAATCTCAGTCCTGTACTCACCTCTGTTGTGAATTGAATTCTTGATCTGTTGACTGCTTGTAGGCAGGGTTTCCTCCTGGCGTGGTCAACATTGTCCCCGGTTACGGGCCAACTGCAGGAGCAGCCATCTCCTCTCACATGGACATTGACAAGGTGGCTTTCACCGGATCCACACAGGTACTGACAATCTCTGAATGTCTGATCTCCTACAAAAACAAGCATGCTATCTGCAGCTATTTCTCAGCCAACACTTTAAAAAGAATGTTGCTTCCATGACTTGCTACTTATCTATCCTTGAAATATGTTTTATCAAGCACAAGTTGGTGAATTTATGATAAATGAAAATACCTATTGCTAATTCAGAAAGATTATAATTTTCACTGGGCTTGTTACCGTCTCTTAGAAATTTTGCCCCTGACCCTGTCACATGACTGGTAATGTGTATGGTAGAAATATAAATTAGACCCCAGTGATTTATATGAGTGAATGTAAATGCAGCCTCTAGATCAAGAACATTAAATAGCCGGACATGGTGGCTCATGCCTTTAATCCCAGCATTTGGGAAGCAGAGGCAGGAGGATCTCTGTGAGTTCAAGGGTAGTGTGGTCTACAGAGTGAGTCCAGGACATCCAAGAATATATAGAGAAACCCTGTCTCAAAAAAAGAAAAAAGTAGAATCTCACCCTCAGCTTTTCTAGGGGTGGGGAGGTACTTAATTTGGGACTTGTTTGGGACTCTCTACCTACCATACCCTGAAAGAAAGACAAATTCTACTTCCTTCCATGATTCTGATGGAGTGCCTCAGTTTTCAGTGTGCCTGGCTTCATCATGAATAGACACAAAATTGCATGGTGGCACACGCCTTTAATCCCAACACTCGAGAGGTAGAGGCAGGCAGATCTCTGTGAGTTCAAGTCCAGCCTGGTCTACAAAGTGAGTCCAGGACAGTCAAGGATACACAGAGAAACCCTGTCTCGAAAAACCTAAAAAAAAGAAAAAAGAAAAGAAAGGCAGGAACCAGCCCATAAACACAAATAAGGTGAAGGGGAAGATGAGAAGAGGAATAGGCTTGGAAGGTATAATTCTGGATATTTCATGAGTTTCTATTATAAATAAAAAACCTAGAACTTATGGCATTTCGAACAAAGCCATGTTGGAGACACCCTACTTGGCTATGACGTTATTAGCAATACAACTGAAAAGACACCACATGCCCCATTGGCATGTGTGAAGAGCAAGCTGCCAACACCTACAAGAAATAAATAGGATGGAGACAGTGATCTGATATCTACTGGAGATCAAGGAATGGAAGACTCTTCTGAAGCCAGACAGGTGCTAGAACTTGCTGGCAGTGTTGAGGAATGGTTTTAACAACTTGAGGACTGAGAAGGCAGAAGAAAATTCTTCATAATGAGTTGAGGTCAATTTTATTTTTTATAATCACAGTTAGTTGCTTCAATATTTTATTAAACTTCACAGTTGAATTGATAAAACATTAAATTTTACTCTCATTCTCTTCTTGACCTTCTAAAACACTTTTTCTTTGCTTTTCACCATCAGTAGAAATATTACATGGTGAAAAATATCTAGTTGAGACATAGTTTTAAAAATTAAAAATAAAAATAAACCTGTATTCAGAATTTCCTGTGGGGAAAGAGAAAATGGGAAGTTGTTTAAGACATGCTGATAACTCTTATAATGCTGATGGTGTAGGTTGATATCACAGCAGAGAGAAAAAAAAAGACAGGCAGATAGAATCCTGGGATTTCCCACCCTCTGCCACAGGGAATCCATGAGCATTTCTGGGTCCAAAACCTATGCTCACTTCTCGAGTCCATCTGCACTGAAGGCTTCTGGTCCTGATCCCAGCAGCAGAATGAGTGCTCAGTTGTCTTAACCAACCCTGAGCCATGTACAGTTATGAGGCTTCTTTATATGTCTCGTCCTATCCCTCCTCCCCAAAAAAAGGAAAAGTCAAAGATCAGGCAACATATGGGCTTAAATTCCAATCTAGCCATCCAAGAGCTCTGCCTCTAAAAACTTAAGTATCTGCCAAATTTGAGCTTATTTATTTGAAGAGCATAGGGACTGTAATATATGTCTTACTCAGTTTTACATAGTAAAAGTGAGAGCCAGTAGAATAAGACATTTAACGCCCCTCTGAGAACTCAGTAAACGGCCTTAGAAACTCACTCCTGCTCCTTTTCCCAGGTTTTGGGTTGTAAGTGGGCATCTGCTCCTCTCATCCGACCCCCAGTGTTCCCACACAGCCTTGATGCTCCTATCTGAAGTTCTAAAAAAAAAAAAAAAAAAATCCTGAATTAAATAATGTTTCCATCTGTGTTCCCCTTGCCTGAGATTCATGATCATGAACATGTGTGTCCTTGTGGATTTATCTCTCCCTTGCCTGGCTGGTCTCAAGGACTCTTCTGTTTAACGTTAGTCACAAAACGATATACAACTACTTCTAAATAACACAATGATAACATGATTTCAGAAGCCACAATGAGGGAAAGCATAGCAGTGGTCCAACACAAGTGCTCTGTGAAAGCGTGTTTGTCTATAATTTGTCCGCAATGTTTGTTACCTGAGTTAGATTAGAGTTCCTGAACCATTTTTAATCCAGAGGCTAATGTTCGATTGCATGACTCATAGTCACATCAATGAATATAGTCTAACAAAAGTATTAATGTTATTTAGAAATTAAAATTTTAAATAAATTATTTAAAATAGAACTGTACCCACATGGAATATATGACACATTTTCCTGAAAAAAAAATGGTCACCTCTGCTTTATACATTTTACAACAAGAGCATGAACAGTTTGGAGTTTTGCCTTTCTCATGGTCCTCTTTGGGAAAGTCATATTTTACTTTATCAAAGTAAGGGAATAAAATCATGGGATAAAAATTACTTGCTTGTTTTCTGAGTAAATTCAAACAAGCTTAAAATTATCTACCTGAATGTGCACAATAAAATCTTTATTCCTCATTCACAGTTCTAACCAGTTTTCCTCATCTTTTGTCACGTGTAGCTTTAGAAAATTTATTTTGGTCTTACTCCATTAACGAATATAAAAGTTAGCTATGTTAGCAGAATTTTCCTACTAAACCAATTAGGCACTCAAAAAAGGATAACATTTGTTATATAGAAAATAGAAACTTCTAAGTGAAAATAGTCACAAAGACTGTACTACAGAGTCTCAACTTGGTGACACACACCACTACGTCCACTTGGGAAGTGAAGCAGGAGAATCACAAGGTTGAAGCCAGACTGAGCTACAAATTAAAAGACTGGACAAAAAGGAAAGAGGACAGTAGCATGAAAAACATGTAGGGAAGATAAATTTCAGGCAGGGCTCCCCAGAACATGATTGCTTTTTGCTTATTTCTATTCATCTAATATTAGGAATGAAATTTAGATTTATAAAATAGTTAACAAAAGGAAAACTTTAATAAAATGATTATCTTTTCTGTAATGCATCATAACAATGCAGTATCCACACTATGAGACGTTCTCAACAATCTGATGCAGGAGCAACTTGTTGGGTGATGTTGGTCTTGGGTGCCACGGTAAAGAGAAAAATTCACCAAGATGCTAGGCCTTCATTTACCAACGAGCAGAAGGGTTCAGCCTCCTTGGAAAAGACTGACTCCCAGCTACTTCACTGACTCCCAGCTAGTTCACTCTAGTTACTTTATTTAAAATCATGCAAGGTTAAATGGGGGCAGGGAAAGGTTCCAACTACTAAAGTTATCTTGCCCTTGTTGCCCACAAGAGCAGACAACCTACACGAATCTCAGTCCCTTTTGACCATGGCTAGCCCTAATCAAAGGTAAGAACTCTAGGTTTGCCAGGAATGCCCTAGGACCAAGATTGGTGCAGCTGTGAGCTCTCACAGAGCACCAAGGGCATTCTCTAAAGAGACAAGATTTCTTCAAACAGTCTCAAAACAATTTATCAGCCTCTAGTATAGCTGCAGGGTAAATGTAGCAAAGGCCTTATGGAAACATTTCACCCAAAGCCAGACATAATATACATTTCACTTATAGCCAGACCTAAAGGCTTTACGATGCATTTCACTATAGAAACTTCATTCAAATCCAACATGTAGAATTGCACAAGAAACCCAGAGGATGAAAGACACAAAATATAATGGATCCCTCTAGTCACCAAGGTAAAGATTTTTCCAGTAGAATGTGGTCTTCATTCACATAATGAAGTACAAGTCATTATAAAAGCTGATTTAGGGAGGGAAACTCGAACTATTGTTTAGAAAATAACCTTCCATCGAAGGAAACCTAAAAAAGAGAACGTAAAATAAAACAAAAGCGATGTCTTCTTTTAGACGAAGGAACTAGAATTAAAGAAGAAACTAGAATGGCAGGATTCCAGATAAGGGCGGGAAGAACGGAGCTCAGAGCCAGTCTCTTTCATTGACACCCATTATGTAGTGACATGTGTAGGGGAAACAGCAGCACAGCAGATGAGGGGCAGTTGTATGGAGATTCACATGGAGCATAACACAACACACAGGGAAAGAGAAAATGGCAGTATGCTGGCAAAAAAATTAAAGATATGTAGGATACTAATTTGGGATATTCCAGGTATGTTTTCATGTGCTGCATTGGCAGATCACAGAAAAAGCTTTATGCCCATCTAGAGTCATCAGACAAGGGCTCAAGGAGGAACTGTGCTGAGACGAGCCAAAACAAAGGATATACTGAGGTCTCTAAATGTTGTTAGGGGATGAGAAATTAATACATGAGGGATTGCTGAGTATTTCTGATCAAATACAGAGAGGACGTTCTGAAGAAAATGAAAAGTAGTTTCTTAACTGCCCACAAATGAAATCAACTCTCACAGTTGTGATGTCTGCTCTCCTGCCTGTGAGCATTTTCTGATTTGTCTCATGTTTGCAGGCTTGATGACAAAGGCTTTTACACCTGAAGGTGCCGGGTCTCAAACAACACTGAGATGTTCTTTCAAATGAAACTGAATGGTCACACGAATGTCCTATAAATTGAAAGTATTAAATGACCCTGTCTGCACGGGAACACACTAAGCCTCTTCCTTTGCGATGTTTGATTTCAGGTTGGCAAGCTAATCAAAGAAGCTGCAGGGAAAAGCAATCTGAAGAGGGTCACCCTGGAGCTTGGAGGAAAGAGTCCTTGCATTGTGTTTGCAGATGCTGACTGTGAGTATGAGTCCTTTGTTAGCACCTCACCTTCTTCCTCCTGATGCCTGATGATGTCACACAGTCACCTGGAGTCTTACAAGTGACTGTGCTTCAAGGCGAAAGGAACCAGAGTCTGTGGTGACTCTAGAAAACTTTTAAGTTGTTCCATAATATAGATAAACTAAACACAGATAAGATTTCGTCCTGAGTTGGAATAGATTGTTACTTCCCAGTGTTTTTCTGAGGTAGTTTATATGGTATGCATCTAGGATCTGTAATCTGTTCTTGATAATTCTATATCTCTAATTGTGTTGAGTACATGAGACACCAGGGACACTTGGAGCCAAAAGGAGTCTGGCTGTCAGCAGCTTCATATTTTCTTTCTGCCTTCACTCAGTATATGGGGATAGCCAGAAGAATAATAGGCCTGTTTAAATAACTTCTCCTTTTTTCCAGCTAATGTTGGAGAAGTGGGAATATGTTAATTTATCATTTGGATTTGACCCCATGCATAATATTCCAAATCATTCGGATTTTACTAACAAATGAAATCTCAGGTTACTTCCTAAACAGGAATAATTTCACTGAAATTCAGGGTCAAGCATTCCTTTACCTCTTCCTTCAATAGTTGTATCATTATGAGACTAAAACCACAAATGGTGCGTGGAAGTTGTCGTTGTCACTGTTGTGATCCTTACTGGAGATTTTGGAAATAATTTCCTGGTTACTGTCAGCACATGGCATGCACTCCAGTTTATCGCTCTGGAAACTCTCCTCACTACAACAGAAGCAGTTATGATTGGCTCAGAATGATACCTCATTTCTACAATATTGAATAGAATCTTCTTCATTTAAAACTCTCTCTCTCCTCTCTCTCTCTCTCTCTCTCTCTCTCTCTCTCTCTCTCCTTCCCTCCCTCCCTCCCTCCCTCCCTCCCTCCCTCCCTCCCTCTCTCCCTCTCCTTCATACACGCACACCTTTCTTTTTATTGAAATCAACAGCATTCTAATGACAACTATAGACATACTGTACTGCACAAACTAAGCAATGAATTTAGAGGCATGTATGACATAAGCTTTAGATAGATTTTGGAAATGTCTGGCTTGGAGTACGATTCATATGGTCGATGATGATTCTGAATACTAACAGGTTTTGTTATTTTCAGAAAGATAAATTTTCTCATTGATCAAGTATATGAATATCTTGGAATTACTTAAGGCAACAAGGAGTTGAGATTTCATTTTTTTATCTATTTAAAACCTGATAAAATTATTTTTATTGCTATTTATTCTTATAAACAAATCTATGTTCTTAGTAAGGTCTGTGTTAAAGCTGTATTAGCATCTCTTTCCAGATTTTTTTTTTGGTTATTATTTCATTGTAAATGAAAAAGTCACCAAGGAATCTATGTCTGTTTGGTGATTCTTCTTTTTACCATATCACCATATTTTATCTAAGGAAAAAGTAAAGATGTATTTTTATTTAGGCGCATGTGTGTGTGGTGTGTGTGTGCATGTACATGCATGTTCATACAAGCAGCATATATATGTATGTTTTAGAAAATATTTCTTTTCTCATATGAGCATTTCCTTTGCAGTGGATGCTGCTGTTGAGTTTGCACACAATGGAGTGTTCTACCATCAAGGACAATGTTGTGTAGCAGCGTCCAGGATTTTTGTTGAGGAGTCAGTTTACGATGAGTTTGTGAGAAGGAGTGTTGAGCGGGCTAAGAAATATGTTCTTGGAAATCCTCTGAACTCAGGAATAAATCAAGGCCCTCAGGCAAGTATACAATAAAGAGATAAATAAGCATTTCCAACATAAGAATAAAGAATCCTACTTTGAACTAATGGAGTTAACTTTACCTCTTAGTTATGCTGTTTGCTAGTGGATATTATAACCTGATCTCATTATAAAAAGTGGCTAATTCTTAATAGTAAAGAAGTCATTCTGTTTTGTGTTGATCACATTTTTTTGTGTCTGGAAATAGTTTAAGAAGTATACTAGGAATTAAACATGGAAAGGTCTGAGAAGATGTCCCAGTGGAAGAAGCACTTGTCATGCAAGCGTGAAGTTCAGAGTTCAAATTCCAGTACTTACATAAAAATTGAACATGTGTGGTAGCCAAAATTTAACCTCAAAGTTCAGAAGATAAGGCATAGATTTTCCAAGGCAAGGTGACTAACTAGAATATCTAAACTTGTAAGTTCTGGGATCAGAGAGGTAGCTTATCTAGATAAATAGTGTAGGAGTAAAGAGTAATAGTAAAAGACACCCAATGCCAACTTCTGACTTGCCAATTCATGCACACCACATGCACATATTCATACATATACACACAAGTAACAAAAAAAGGAAACTAGCCAATATTACCAATTTCTCGCTTTCTTCAATCTGTATGCTTTCTTATTCCTATTACCCAGTGTGTCTGCATTCCAACCTGATCACACAGACCTAGAAGGTCTTTGGATGTGATCTCTTGCCAGAGCAGTCACAGCCATGTTCGAAATTAAAATTCTTCTACAGATAAATATGTATGATATGTAGATAGATGAATGATAGACCGATAGGAGCTAGACTAATGGTGGGTATATATTTGAATGACAAAGAGTACAGAAGCTGGAATTATCTGAAACCCTTCACACTTGAACAATAATTCTTTTCTTTCATCAAGGGGCCTGTATTATTCAGTCATAGCCTTCAAATTGAGTAATGATGCCTCATTATTTATTGGCTAAACAAAAACAGACTATAAACATTCTGAATCATAAGATTTTTTCTTTCTTTTATTTATTTATTTATTACTTCAAGTTACATCTCTATCATAGTGCCCTCCTTCCACCTCTCCCTGTTCCACCCTCCCTCTCTCTCCTCCCTCTCCCACCCATCAAGCTCCTCCAATGTGTAGTATCCCTATATATCAGCCCTTCTCAGTTCAACAGTCATATGAGGGATAAGAGCTTCCTCTTGCACTGGGGGCCTACATGATAGCACCCCTAGGGCAAATTGTCCCATTAATAGGTAACAAAGTCTATGTTTGATGTGTTGGTTTTAGGATAGTTATCCTGTACTATATGGCTAAAAGCCAATTATAAGTGAGTAGATGCCATGTACATCTTTCTGAGTCTGGGTTAGCTCACTCAGGATGAGCTTTTCTAGTTCCATCCATTTGGCTGCAAATTGCATAATTTTGTTATTTCTGATAGCTGAGTAGTATTCCATTGTTTAAATGTACCACAGTTGTTGGGGGTTTTTGTTTGTGTGTTTGTTTGTTTTTTGTTTTGAATTTGTTTTGTTTTTTATCCATTTGTCAGTTGAGGGATATCTGGGTTGTTTCCAATTTCTAGCTATTACAAATAAGGCTGCTATGAACATAGATGAGGATATGTCCTTGTGGTCTGGTGTGGAATCGTTTGGGTGGATACCCAGAAGTGGTATGGTTGAGTCTTTAGGTAGAGCTATTCCAAGATTTCTAAGATACCACCAGACTGATTTCCATAGTGGTTGTACAAGCCTGCACTCCCACCAGCAATGGAGGAGTGTTCTCCTTTCTCCACAGCCTCACCAGCATGTGCTGTCATTTGAGTTTTTGATCTTAGCCATTCTGACAGGTGTGAGATGGAATCTCAGAGTCGACTTGAGTTGCATTTCTCTGGTCATTAAGGATGTTGAGCATTTCTTCAAATGTCTCACTGCCATTAGAGATTCTTCCTTGAATCATAAGATTTTAAAGTAAACAATACCATATTCCAATTGACGATTGCATGGCTTTACTTTCTGTAAGTGCATAGCTTTTTAGGAAAGTTTGCTCTGAGTAAGAACAGGCAGGCATGTTGGAATATTAGAAGCAAATCTTGAGGAGACCCCTATCCTTATGCTTTTTTTTTTTCTGTCATAAGAAAGATCTTGTGAGGAGAGATACACATTGGCCAACTTTCTCTTAGTGCTTCACCCACTGCTGGCTGAGTCACTGCAACTCCTTAGGCAGCATTTGAGTGTTCATAAATATCAGAATGAAAATAAGTATAGGGCAAATTATGGCCAAATATATTTGCTTAGAAAAAATCTTTTACAAAGGTTATTTTTTTCTCATTTTAAATATGACACACTTAAGGCATTTAAGCTTTAGAGCACATTATATTGTGTATATATATATATATATATATAAAACATTCACATATCTATATTATATGTATTGTGTTATATATGAATATTCATATACACATTTTTTCACTTATAAAGTAACATTTGTATTTGTCTTCATGGGACTAAATACATACATAAAAGCTTAAAATCAGTATTTTTATTTGAAGAAAATAAACTTCCCTCTGCTGAATTTTCTCAACAATTAAATAAGATTAATAATATCAATCTTGTTCATTCCCTATATAGTGAAGTGAGATAAACTGTGTGATACATCAAACACAATTCTTGTCTCACTCTGTGGTCATAAATAGCAATTGAATGTCTCTATACATGATAGCAATTATATATAGTAATACATGATAATATTTTTATATATGTATAGACATAAACATATATATGGTATAGACATTCTCTTCTGAGAAATAAGACATTTTTATGTCTATTCCCAATGTTCTTGTTGAGCTCTGGTTTCTGGGTATGCATATATGGTTTCCATAGATGAATGTGTGTCTTTTTGTTTTATATGGTTTTCAACACATAAAATCTAGGGAATCAAAAAAATCACACATTCAAACAAAGCATAGATTTTAACACTATTACAACAGCATTGTAATTTTTTAGCATTTTATAGATTATGTGTTCTGATAACTGAGTACTGTTACTAGTCTCATGATCTAGCATGGTATATACCTCAGCCTTCCCTCTGTGTGAAGCAAATATTCAAGGCCTGGATTCCCCAGGGATATTCTCTGGTCAAAGACAGAGAAACACTATAAGTTGGGAAACATATCTTGAAGAAATAGTTATTTTGAGGACACCACCTGATATAATTCTATGAATAGCACAGAGAAGATTTTCATGGAGTTAATAGGATCTTTGGCTACACGCCAACTCTAGAACATCTTAGTTGAACATATCTACATAACACTGCAACTTAGCCTGGCTATATTATCTAGTAAGTAGTAATATCAGTGTCTTGACTTTTAAACCAACCCCAGAATTCCACAATAGACTATAAATAAGAAGATTATCATAGTAACTGATAGCAGCAAGCATTTACTCTAACTAAATGCCGAAACTGAGTTGAGTGCAGCTAGAAAGCACATCATGTGAGCATTTCAGATCTTTGAAGACTAAGAAGATTGGCAGAGTCTAAGAAAATAAAGAATGGCAGTTATCAATTCAGAAAATAAATGAAGCCAAACTGGCCCCCTCTTTTTAGCTTCTTGATCGATAATTGTTCCTTTTGTGTGTGCGTGTGTGCCCTATCAAACTTCAGACAACCTGTTTGCACCAATGATGTAGAACTAAGAATTATTGAATTGTTCACTTCCCACTACTATGACAACCAGGGTAATAGGGAGCCTGTACATCTCAGCAAGTGGATTGAGTGTTAAGTCTGATTTTCCAACCAGAAATCTGATCTCTTTTTTATTTCTTATACAAAATATTATTTAAAAGATGATAAATCTGTGATAACTATTGTATTATTTAGACATGGTCCATTTAATGAAGCAGAAAGATGATGGTCATTTCTTGTTAGTAGCTGGAGTGCAACCTACTCTTGAATGGAGCAAGATCCCAAACTGTGATTGTATGTGGTATGAAAGGGCAGCCAGCCCGGCAGACATGACCCAAGAATGGGCAGATTCCATTTCTGAGGAATACAGCTTTCCTACAGCCAAAAGTTTCTACTTCTCAAGGAACATATCCCTGGACCTGAATCAAGGTCCTCCTTTCCCCATCACTCTGTTATTTCAGTAAGGATGATGTTTCCAGGCATATGTGCTAAGTCATGAAGGAACTTCTTCCAAAGTGAATAAATGACAGTTGTGTAAAAGCTCCATATATTTCCCCATTGCCAATCCCTATGCTTATGTAACTGTACTAAGTTTAGAAATTCTTAAGCTTTGCTTCCTACAAATTCACAGGGAAAAAGTGCACCTAAGAATGAGCTGAACCTCTGCCTGGTGGTTCAAACTGCCAGACTTACCAGAGTATCCTGGAGGCCAGAAGCCTCATCTTCATTACCTGTTTATGGTTTTCATTTCTTTCCCTTTTCCCTGTGGTTTCTTTCAACTAGATTGACAAGGAGCAACATGAGAAAATACTTGATCTCATTGAGAGTGGGAAGAAAGAAGGAGCCAAACTGGAGTGTGGTGGTGGACGCTGGGGGGACAAAGGCTTCTTTGTCCAGCCCACAGTCTTCTCCAATGTTACTGATGAGATGCGCATTGCCAAAGAGGAGGTAATCTTTCTATGTGGTTCTGTTTCTGGGCATGCCATCTTCTTTCAGTGTGTAAGCTGTGTGTCTCTAAAATCCTCAGTTGCTTGACCAACATTCCCAGGAAGTGCTTGATGATAAAGTCTTAAGTTACTGGTGATCAGAGCTAAACAGTAAGGAACCCAAGCATCCCGCAAAAAGTTTCTGACAAACACAGACTGAAGTGCACAACAGCTTTCATAGGAGCTTCATTCACAGCCATAAAGGAAGGGAAAAATTACCCTTTCAGTTGTAAAAACAAGAATAAATGTGCACATGTTACATTATATATGCCAGGCACAGAACAGCGTATACTGAAAGACCTACCTCAGTTCTACAAAGAACATAAAAGTCAAACTCACAGAGATGGAGTGGACTGGGTTATAGGGGAAGTAAAGGTGAGTCCTGGGAAGTTCAAAATAGGCAGTATCAATAAAGATGGCACCTGGGTAAACAACATACAACTCAGAGAAATGACTTTGTGATTAAAATGGTAACTAACATACATCTTGATTATGGAAGCTTTTACTATATGCAGAGATATGAGCACTTGCCTTAGATAATGAAAGTGTCATGTACTACACCACAGTAAGAAGATACAGCAACTAAACTACAGAGAATCATAATTTCCCCACTCAATGAATTTATACTCATGTCCCTGATATGGCAGAGGGTCTGAGAGGTTATTTTCTTTACCTCCACAATGTTGACAAATATAAAGAAAGGGGGGGAGGTTATTCCACTTTTCAAGAAGAGTAAATAAATATAAAGAATAGAAATAAAAATCGTATATAAATGAATAATCTGACACATTTTGTTTGTCTGCATCAATTCACTCCTCAACTGCATTTGAATTTCCATCCTTCTTGGCCAATCCTTCTTTGATTAGAGCTATTAGAGTTCTTCTAGACCTTGATTAACATGGGAAGGAAAGACAATAAGGCAGAAAATAATCTCCATTGAAGGAGACATTTACTGTGCTCCCCTAATGTGCTCACTAGAATATCTCATTTGCTGCTTCAAAATAGGAGCCTGGAGCCTGCCCTGCGTCAGCTGAGTTGCTGCAACTCTGAGCAAACCTGCCTCAGTTCCGCTCCACCTGCTTCCCATTTACAATGTTCACACTGCTATGCTTCCCAGTGACAGAGTCAGGATGGAGTTTTGAACCTCAGGATCTGCCCCCAGTTCAGTGATGACTCCTTAGTCATCACTAACTGCCCCATACCACTCAAATAGACTGGGAACCAGAAAACCACTTGACACCTCTGAGTTTTTGCCAACCCATTTTCATATTTCCCAGAAAAGTATATTAACATCCCAGGAAACCTCTATTTTATTAAATTTTGATAAATATCTTATCAAAAAAGTTTAATAATATACAAGAACTCAGTTGTTTCTTCTTACCTGTGTGGTGAAGTATAGAGTCATGTGGGGTCTTTCCTGACTAGATTCCTGAAGAAATGTAAAACTGGCTCATACTGGAATAATCAAGTTGTGATAATAGCCACTGCTGGGGACCTCAGGCTTTGGTTAATGTGAGGTGGTTCCAGAGTATGCTTCTAGTAATGAATCATTTTTTTTTTTTTTTTTTGGTAATGGTATATAGAATTGGGTAACAAAAAGAAATAAAAATCTGTGCTATGTTATACAATATTTAAATTATAAAGTAGAATGACTGACATTTAAACCAGTGATACAATGATGTTTAAAGAATAAACATTGTCTTCAAACACTATTTATTATTCTTAGAGCAAAGGACTGCTTTCTTGGTCTTGCTGACTTGTAAAGTAACTTGAACAATGAAGAAAACTAGGATTAAAGTTTAAAATGTTTCCAAGGAAATCATTCAGTTAGTGATTTGACATTCGGTCCTTACATTTTGGGCAGCTCTGTTACTTACAGCTGCCAAAACAATTGGTATCTATTCCACAGAGAATGTCACACATGAGCAAAACATATTTCCATGTTCACTGTCTATGGCTACCTGTTTTAATTCTTACCAAGAGGTCTGACATGAGAGACAATACCTTAGTCTCTGTGCAATTGTCTCTAGGGAAACGTGCAGTATATTGAAAATATACAATTAACCTATTTTTGTGTCATTCTGTGTAGATATTTGGACCGGTTCAACAGATCCTGAAGTTTAAGTCTATAGATGATGTGATCAAGAGAGCAAACAATACTACCTATGGCCTAGCAGCAGGACTCTTCACAAAAGACCTGGATAAGGCCATAACTGTGTCTTCTGCTCTGCAGGCCGGGGTAGTGTGGTAAGTGCAGCTGAAGTAAGGGTTGCCCTTCCTGTATCAGCCACATGGGCAGGTGGAGTTGACCTTCCTTCAGAGTTGAACATTCATTTGAAATTATCTGACCTACTAGAAAAGTAATTGTTTAATTTTTAAAAGCCAAATTAATTTTTTCCAACTTTTTCAAGTTACTTGTCTAAAACACTTCATGGATGTTTAATTTGTACATTATAAGAGTTGCTAAATAATTTCAGGGTACTTGGTACTATTTTGAACAATGACAATAAAAGAAAGATTGTTTCTACAAACTTATTTATGGTAAATAATATTTTGGCGCCTTTAAGTATACTGAGTTATTATTGTTGTAGCTGTTATTATTACGATTTTCCATAATGAATATTAGACCTAGTGTCTTACACATTCTAGGCAAGTACTCAATCCCTCAGCCCTATCTACAGCTTTATTATATATATATATATATAAAATGTTAGACGTGAACTGGTCCAGATTAGCCTTGAATTTGCCATCCTCCTGCTCCATGCTCAAGAGTAGCTAGGATTATGGGTCTGCCTCTCAGGCAAGGTGCTATAAACATTTGATATTAGATTCTTACTCTAGGGATTTTTAAAGGTGTCATTTTTTTAGAAGAACATAAATTCTATGAAACAATTTTCTAGCTTGATCTTTGACTTTTGTATTTAACTGAGAAGACTCACAGGCTGTGCCTCTCAACTGCAGTCTTGCCCAGCCAGCTCCATTCCTGGACTGTTCCCTCAGCAGCCTTTCTCTCATCGAGCCTCTCTTCCCTCAGTCTTGCCAACAGCACAAGTTATTTTAATTCACTTTCTTAGTCCAACTAAAGAAAATCAGGCACAGAAAAGCATCCTAAGGAACACAACCAGCTATGATCCTCTTGATAGCTTGAGAAATCTTTTCCTCCTATCAAAGTGAGAGTCATCATCTAGTTACCTACCATTAACTCAAAGTTGCAATGTATTTCATATAGTTATCATTTAAGCTTACTAGAAAACTATTACTTATTAACCCAAACCTTACCTGTGATAAAACCAGGAACTTGCTTAGGTTATATAACTTATGAAGACCATGCAATGAATAGCAGAGTGAGTATCTAAAACACTTCATGGATGTTTAATTTGTACATTATAAGAGTTGCTAAATAACTTCAGAGTACTTTGTACCATTTTGAACAATGACAATAAAAGAAAGATTGTTTCTATAAGCTTATTTATGGTAAATAACATTTTGGCGCCTTTAAGTATACTGAGTTATTATTGTTGTAGCTGTTATTATTACGATTTTCCATAATGAATATTAGACCTTCCACACACTCTAATAAGTTCTCTTACATACATTCAGGTGCACAAACATAAACATTAAAAAATAAATAAAACTTAAAAAATAATAAATAAGTACACCTTTTACAAAAGTCAGGGAACAGAGCTGGAGAGTTGGCTCATCAATTAAAAGAACTTGTTGTTCTTGCAGAGGACCCAAACTCAGTTTCCAGCATTCAGACTGGACAACTCACAACCACCTGGAACTGATAATCTGGTGACGTGATTCTAGGTGACCTGATGTAGTTTTTTGTCCTCTGCAGGTACCTATACACATGTGGTATGCGTACATACATCTGGAAACATTCACATGCACATAAAAATAATAGGGATATTCAACAAAAAAAAAAATCTGTGAGCATTTTATGATCTGAAGACTTCAAAACTGAAGCACTTGTGATTATAATGTTATTGTACAATTAGCATTAAGCATCATAGTTCAAAGTCTATTGTGTCTTGTTTTGATTATGTATATCTTTCTGGTAATAAATTTTTTAGCATCTAGTAAATATGAGTATTGGTTAATATAGATTTTTTCCTTGAATAAGCATAGTTACTAAATCATATATGTTCATCACCTACTGAAGGCTTACTATGTACCATGTACTTCAAATTGCATGTTGTCTGCATCATCAGACAGAGTTCAACAGTCCCATAAAATACAATTTTCTCTAATTTTATTATAATTGTTCACAGTCTGCAGAACTGCACTGTACTCCCCATTCCTGTCTTGCCTCAATCGTCTGTTGAGCCTCTCTTTAATTCTATGTATATTTGTATAGCATATTTCTCTGTAGAAACATTTAAAACTTTTTATGAACTCTGATTAAAATTGCTAATGAGGTTCAATTCCTGCCAACACTTTTGTATATTCAATATATCAACCTATTGATGAAACAAATGAACTGTGCATTATGACACTCATTGCAACTGCTAAAGAACATTAATTTTAGCCTAGTAAATACATAAGCATTACAAAACTGCCTACTGAAGAAAAGCAGACAGGTCCTAGTCTCCAGGAAAATAGGCAATTCTTTCATTGACACAATGGACCTTCCCTCTGTTGTAATTGAAACAGTCTTGCCTTATGATTCTTCACACTTATCATGGGACCATTTATTTATTTCTAGGTAAATATATGTTTTCTGAATTTTAAACTACAGCACTGCTTTTTTTTTCTTTTATCCCAATGAGTATATCATACGTAATAATGGAGTTTTTAAAGAGATCTCTGATTCTTTTCATTCCCAGTTTTGGAATTATGAAAAATATAAAGTATTATCTGTAATGTCTTTCTCTTTTTTTGTTTAAGGGTAAATTGCTATATGGTCTTGTCAGCTCAGTGCCCCTTCGGTGGATTCAAGATGTCTGGAAATGGACGAGAACTGTAAGTAAAATGTTGTTTTACAAACATATTTTTATGAAAAGAATTGCCACTCCCAGGAAACTGGTCCATTTTCAGCACCTTAAGTATGCCTGTGTTCTTCCATGGAATTTTCTTACAACAGAATAACATTTATAATTTTGGAAGCACTCCCAAAGTGCAAGAAAGCAATAATAGAAGAAGTATACTTTATTAATTTCTTATGGTCCATAAAGGACTGTGCTAAGTATCCATCCCACCTAGGTAGTGGCATTGTTTCCTGTTTCCTGCTTTTAGGATTTTCTATGGTATAAGTGACTAGAACCCTCTTGGGAAACATTTTCAGCAGGTAAAAGGATAAACTGGTAATCTAGAGATTCACTTAAATAACATAGAAACACTCTAGTTATTTGAATATAGCACTTAAATGAATTAAAGTTGCCTTATCCTAAACTAATATGCTTCTGGTAAAGTCCACCTAGAAATTGGTGCACGTGTTAAACAAGGCACTTGCTGTGAAATGTCTCCAGAGAATTATTGAAGTGACTATCTCTTATGAATTAGATTGTGAATTATTCTTTAATTTTAGTCTTTAGGAGACAGAGGCAGGTAGATCTCTGTGCTTACAAAGCCAGCATGGTCTAATAATAAGTTCAGGTCATCCAGGATTATATAGTGAGATACAGACTCTCTAAATTACTTAGTGATACCCTGTTTCAATTAAAAATAAAGACAAAAACTCAATTAATTTAAGGATATTCAGTTCCCAGTGTGCTTAGTGGTAATCTAGGGAACCCAAGGCTTGTGTTCAGAATCTGTGCTTGATGCTGGCACTGGAACAGGTTAAGTGGCAAAAAATGTAGCTCTTTGTAATCCTGTTCATTTCATATTTGCTTACTTAATTCACTTGGGAATGTTCCAAATTTAATTACTGTCTTCACAGGGTATTTCTCTCTTTCTTCAGTCAATTAAAAAAAAAAACAAATGGAACAAGGAGATATTCTTAAACATTGTATTTAAAACAAGAACTACCATAAATTTTTATTTTGATTGGTTATGTTTGTCAACCTCAGCAGTTTCCCTGAGACTTTGTTCAAGTTAATTTCTGTGCAAGGAGGGAAAAGCAGACATAACTATTTGTAATAAAGATAAGCTTCAGAATATTTTTCTCCATTGCAGAGTTTATGTTTGATCATAAAGCTTATGATCAGCTAGCAACTACATGCACTACTGGGTACTCAGTAAATATTTTACATTGTCCCTAGTCAGATTAGCAAGAAAAAACTTGCACTGAATTACCAGGCATTATATTTGATGTACGCTGTAGTACACTTGTTTACAGCTAATTTTTCTTTCCTTTCCAGGGGTGAAGAAGGCCTTTATGAATACACTGAGCTCAAGACAGTCGCAATAAAAATATCTCAGAAGAACTCATAAAGAAGCCAGCAGAGTGAAGAGAAACTCTTCAGCGATGCCTACACATCTCCTACAGTCATTAGTTCAGTGGTGGTTTACTATAATTTCCTCTTCTACTGATTTCTTATACATAAATGATTCATCAGTATTAATGTCACACATAGAAGATATGTAGCTTAATCTGAAAGAATCATTGGCCTTCTAATATGTGACCCCAATTCATATCTCAGATTAAAAGGGTAGATTTAGGTGAAAGCTCTCTGTAACTCCATCATGATCAGGTGCTTTCTACTGTAGCTATTGCCTAGAGTATTCATTTGGTAAGGAGGACCAGTCATCTTTTAAACCATTGCTCAGTGACTCATTCAACTACTCAAAATGCATAATAACTGCAGAGTAAGTCCTCTGTTCCCTGTGGTTATCCTCTGAGAGTTGTGAAATGTTTTCTAGAATGCCATGCCTGCTGGTCAAACAAAATGCCTAGCTGTAACTAGAGTGCAAAGCTTAATAAAGGCATCCTTGCATGAGTTTGCTTGTTTGGAATTATTGGGGTATAAGTTTGGGTTATGGTGATAAACTCTACCGGTCAGTCAAAAGCACTATTGCATTCAGGGAATATATGCATTGCAAAAAAAAAAAAAAATTACTATCTACCCATCCTCAAAACGGTAGGAAAAATGTACTTTTCTGAATAATCCTTGAAATAATAGGTTATATATTTGAGATAAATATCATCACTAACTGATAATCATTACAGAATGCTCCTCAAGGTTCCAAGCAGATATGCTATACCACTACCACACTTAATAAATGCTATCTCAAGGTGTTTTACTTCTGGAAAACAAACACATATTCTCTGGCATAGCAAAAGAAAGGAGTGGGTAATGGAAAATAAATAAAAAGAAGGTGCTGTGTTTGAGGTGGCAGCACTGATTCCTGAGGAGGGAATGCTCTGAAGATCAAAGGAGACTCTGAGGTGAAGTCCTCCGTGTAAAACTCGCACCCCACATTCCTGTTGTGCCCTCCAAGGAGGACCTTCTCATTCTGGGCTGGGCTCCTATGTTGAAAGCAGATTGGACTCAAACAAAAACAAGATATTTGTGTATTGTGCATGTATTCTGAAATGTTCTTAGTTGGATGATTTAAATTTTAAGGTTAAAAATCTCTAAACCAGCACTTTCCAGATTCCAATGGAAAATAAAATACCTTTTCATTGCCGTGGAGCCGACATCCTGGCAGTAAATTTGTGGCACTGATAGCCTCCCTCACACAGCAGTGTGACAGCAACAGTCAGCGACTCCATAGGCCTGACGTAATTGCAACTCCAATTTTGAAGCCCTTAGATTTATATAAATTTATTAGTTTTGTCATAATTAAAAGTATATAAGATTTGCTACATAATTACTGCTAATTTGAAGTCTGGAGAACTGGGAGTCTTGGGAAAAATAAAAGACATTTGACCACTAAAAGCAAAAAATAAAATGAGAATTACAGAGGATGGATTCATTTTCCTAAACCAAAACCCATTCCTCTATTTTCACAACATGGGTTGGAGCCATGCATAAGTACATCAGCAGGCAGGCTTGTGAACACTGGGGCAATGCCCCCCCCCCAAGAACACTTCCCATATATCACATAGGTATCTGTGCACAGAACAAGACAAAAGCCAGAAGCAGGTTTCAATATTTGAAAATTAAACCTTCCTTGTTTAAATAAGATATTACAGGACTAAACAAAAACTTTCTGCTTTGCACTGGCTTCTAAGTGTCTGGACTTTGTGTGTCATTAATTGTATGAAAACCACACCAGCAATTAATTCTCAAAACCTTGAAAAGTTACAGGTTTTCTAATGAACTCATGTGTGGGAGATTTTATGAAGAAATCAGCTTCGCTGTTATAAATATGCCTTCGTTGTCTACAATTTCTGTGCAACTCAGAGATTTTCATCTCCACACCTATGAAGCTAAGTGGCATAAATTGAAATTTACTATCCAGGGAGTGGGACTGTCAGACCTCAGATACAGATTTTCAAATGTTTATTCCTGCAGAATTTTTTAAGAGGAAAAAAGGTTTATTTTAGCTCAAAATGCCAGATTGCAGTTCCATTATTGTGGAAAAGTCAAAGTAACAGAAATAGCTAGTCACATCACATCCTCAGTCAAGAACACAGGGAAATAAATGCATGCACACTGAGAGCTCCACAAGATTTCTCTATTCTTATACAGTCCAAGACGCTACATCAGGGGATAGTGTTGCCCATGGTGGGCTGGGTCTTTCTACCTTAGTTAGCTA
Organism: Lophiomys imhausi; assembly: GCA_907164525.1. Classification (NCBI taxonomy): domain Eukaryota; kingdom Metazoa; phylum Chordata; class Mammalia; order Rodentia; family Muridae; genus Lophiomys; species Lophiomys imhausi. The sequence continues at coordinate 2,291,198 of CAJQZJ010032991.1, read as the reverse complement.
AACTAATAAAAATCCTCACAGGCTAAACAGATCTAGAAAAGTTCTCACTGAGACTCTCTGGTGATTCTAGATTGTAGCAAGCTGACAACTAAAACTATTACAGACACTTAACGTGTGTGTGTGTGTGTGTGTGTGTGTGTGTGTGTGTGTGTGTGTTCGCGCATGCGAATATGTGTGGAAGTTGTAACTTGACATCAGCCATCTTTCATGGCTCTCCATCTTGTTTTTTTACATAGGCTTTCTCATTGAACCTGGACCTAGGCTTGCTGGCTAATGAGTGCCATGGCTCCATCTGTGTCTCCCACCTCAGTGCTGAGGTTACAATGTGAACCTCTGCGCCCAGCTTTTGCCTCTTCTCCTTTTTGTTCCTTTTTTTTTTTCTCCTTCGTTCTATTTAAGAGACATATGCTTCTGGAACTAGTTTTGAAATAGCCAAATAGAAATGTGGGAATGATGGTGAATTTATTATTTAATCTCAACATAAAACAGAACTGACTTAAGGTCAAGATCTTAGCTGTTTCTTCCTGTAATTCAGGAAAAAAAAAAGGTGATTATATCAAAAGACCCTTTGCCTAGGCAATGAGTCTCCTCCCCATATTCTCTGCCTATTTTATCCTCTTATCTTGTGAAGTCTAGTAGCCTATTTTTCACTGTGTTGAATATTTCATTGTTGAAATTCACCCATCCCAAAGCAGTTCTAAAGCAAGTCTCTGAACCAGTTCTTCAATTCTGCTATATCCCAAATGGAAAAATGGTTCTCAACCATAGCCATGGTGGGTGACTCCCAATAGCTGGAAATTCAGATTTCTCACCCCATGTAGTATCTACACCAAGGCAAGAGCAGAGATCCCTAACACCTGCCTTTGCTCAATGAGTTTAAGAGTTTCCTCAAAATTTGCCACATGAGTCTGCTTTTGACAGAGGGTTGACATGTCACTCTGAATGAGTGTTAGGATTTTTGTGTGACTTCTCTTTGAAAAGTATTTACTCAAAGATTCATCACCCCTAACAGAATAGTGAAAGGCACAGGACTGACTTAAACTAGTAACTAACCTTTTAAGCAATTTCAAGCTTGTAAAGGAGAGGCCAGAGCAGTGAAAGGAAGTCTCCTGTTTACTTACTAATTTTACATGTTTCTAGTCTTGAGTCTATCAGTCCCATTCTCTATACAAAGACCTACTTCACTTTAGGAACACTTTGTAGATATCAGAAATTCAGCTCAAATTCCCTCACTGGTCCTGGAAATATAGTGTCCTTTCAGAAAATCACAATGGAATTATCTCACTCTGAAATACTTTTAACAATGACAGAGTACTAGTCTCTAATAACTAGGCATTCACCAATATTGCATAATTGTCCCATCAAACCTTTACGAAAGATGCATGATAGAAATTGAGATCACATCCTGCATTTATTTACCATGGTTTGTTTCATTTTTCTCTTCATTCTTGATATGAATACAACTTTAAAACATACTCAATTCAGTCAGATCATTGATACTCTCTTAGTCTCAGAAGTTACTAAGAGAGAAAAGGCAAAGGAGATCGATGTTTTGAAGGACAAAAGTTTGTAAATTAAATGTTTGATTATTTGCTCTCAACCAGACAAGGATATTTATGTTAAAATTTTAAATGTGTGTTTTTCTCCTTGGACAATTCCAGAGCAAGTTCTGTTCCTTAGAGGACATCTATGTGTGTTCATAATAGAAGTCTCTTTCATTTCCTTCTGTAGCTTTCTTATTTGAATTGTGCTGTTAGCTGTCTTAGCCGCAGGAAACTAGTGATGAAAGGCACAGCTCTCGCCTCTGGGCTGAATATGAATGACTATTGCCCAGGAATCAGTTTCCCCATACAATATATTTTAGTAAGATAGCAATTTCATAAGTTTATTTATTATAGCAACATAACAAAGACAGTCATACTTTTCAAGCACCTTAGTGGGTGCATCATGTAGGTGGCTAATAGAAAGTGGGGAAATCTCTACTATAGGCCTCAGATACTATCTGACATTCTTCCAAGCCTTTAGGTTAGTGGACATTGGATGTCTGTTTTTACATTCCAAAGGACTGACTCAATGGTACAAGGATGTTAGGTCATGTTCAGAAGAGGACAAAACTGGCTCTTAAGAGGCTTAAGTTGTTCCTAGATAGTTTGTCTATGGACTTGCAACATTCCAATCTCTTAGTATCATTGACTTTCTAATCAATCATTCAGTCCTTGTTGTCATGGATTCTTTCCAGTAATTCTCCAGATCCTAACTTTCTTATGACATGAGGAGAGACTGCTTAAAATCAAATGGATAGAAGTCCCTGAGCTATAGAGATATTTCACTGTCGGTCGCTTCAACGTGAAGTTATACTAGAAAGATCCTGAACTTTTGAGTCAAACTGTTGCTGAATTATGGTTTCAGCTCTCACAATAACCATTATTTCTGATGAATAATTTAATCTTCTTTATATAGTTACCATCCAGCAGATGAAGGCAGCTGATGATAATCAAGAGCATCTTAGAGCCCACTGCATGGTTTAAATGAACTATTCTTAACTAATTGGATGTGGGATTAGGAAAACATTTGTCCATAAAGCTACTATTTATGATTTATTAAAAGGGGTTAGTGATATTACATAGTTAGATTATTCTAGTAAATTAAATACAATTTGCTTAGCAAGATTCCCAGATTATAAATGCCTAATGATATATAGTGCATATACTGTTGTACTTAACAAAAATCTAGATATAAAACTTACTCAACAAAAGCATTAGTTACTCATAGATGCCAAGTCTTCCTCATGAACTTGGAATTGTATTTCTTTTTCCTTGCTCATTTTCTAAGCCTTACTTTAAATTGTTAGCCAAATTTAGTTAAATCCCACTCTTTTATTTGCTGGATCTTTTCAATTGACTTCTTTTTAATTATTGTCTTCAGATAAAGGGTAAGATTAGCTATCAAAGAAAGAACTGGATGGAGAAGAATGTGAGCCCCAAAGTTGGCTAAGCACACTTTGTTCTAATTAAATGAATTTCACTGCCTTTCATCACAGTCATGGAGATTAACCTTTAAGCTAATAGAGACAAGCGGAGGAGGAAGAAAACAACAGAAGAGGCTGGTTTCAAATGCAGCTCACTGCCACAGTGAAGCTAGTCACCTGTTGTTTAATGCAGAAACTCAACTTCATGCATTCAATGGGGGAGAATTAGAGGACTGAAAGACAAATGGTTTAGCCCAATATGAAGTCACCACTCACTCATGGAACTCCATGTGTCAGACCTGAAAAGGAACCACATGTTCTTCTGGCCCAGTAACCAGTAACTTCCTTTTACAGAATCATGAATAAATCAAGCAATATGTAAGAAGTCACCAAGTGATGAAGGGCAGAGTTTGATAAGAATCTCTTTAGCCCTGTTCTAGTCTCTTTGTCTTATGGGACACTGTAAATATGTCATTATACTTGATTAAATATGTGGCATCCATCCACATTTTGTTTGTACTTTATTTTTATATTTTGTTCATTAGACTAAGAAAGGGAAAGGGTTCTATAATGCCCATGTTTTTGTTTGACCTTTATGTATTTATTAATTAGTATTCATTGATTTCTGTCTAAAAAAGAAAAGCATAAGAATAAACATTAGTCCTTAAGTAATGCAACTAGTATCCAAAACCCTCCTCATAACTTAGTAACAAAAACTATAGACACCACTCAATTTATTACATGGTTAGTAAAGAGTTAAAATGGAGGAAATTCTGAGCACAGCAGTGAAACCTTGTGTGTGAAGTTCTTATCCCATGTGAGCTGGGTAGCAAGTAAAGTTCAGTGGTAATTTGCTTTGCACAATAATAAGAGAGCCTGAATGTCTAAAAATGTTTTTGAATCTATTAGAGAACATAAATGCATTCTAAAATTTTTAATCATAAACTGGAAAGTACAAAGTGTCTTGTGCTTGATAGTAAAACAATTTGCAATTGTTCTCATGGAAGAAAATGGATTGTGTTGTTGTTGTTGATTCTATGGAAGATGAATCGTAGCTGGCTTTGTAGACTGAGTATAACCCAAGCATGTGCAAGTAAGGCAGGAAGCGAGATCTACCCTGGAAATGAGGTATAAAATTAGGGAGGTACATTTTGTATGATAAATGTCCTATGATTCTGCCATTTAATGCTAGATGGGCAGTTTGGGAAGACCAAAGAAGACAAAAACCAAGTCATTAAGCTTAAAAACTGAGGGGAAAAATGTACTTTGAAATTAATGGTAATGTGTTGAATTTGAATTTTATTATATTATTGTTCTTAAGTAATTGTAGATTCGTGTGTATTTATCTTAAACAATAGAGTGAGAGCCATGTCACTTTTACCTAATTTCCTAAAGTTTAACAACTTGCACAATGATGGCAGAATTTCCTAAGTGAGAAACTGAAGTCCTCAGAGACCAGGAGCACATCAGCTCCAGTACCCTGTGAGTCCCTGGTGCTGGCTTTCAGGGACTCACCCTGTCCCTCATCTTCACCTCTGGAAGGTAACAGCCAAAGTAACCTTGTTGTTTTCCACTAAAGTTTCCTGAAAAGCTATTGGGGTTTTTCAGGTCACAGACATATTTTTTTTCTCTCTCTCTTTTTTTTTTTATTGAGATCTAAGTCTCCCAAGAATATCTGCTTTACTCTCTATGACCTCTAGTGATTGAAAAAAAAAATACCCAAGCACTGGCCACCATGGCAGGTGACTCTGGAGAACTATGGGAGAATGTTTTCAGCTTTCTCTAGTGCCCCTTTCCATAAAAGACCACAGAGGGATAGCTGACACCCTCCTGTCCCTGGGCTGAAGAACCAAAGAATCCCTCTGTCCCTCTCACTATAAACACTGGTCCCCATAGCCCAAGTGCCCAGGTCTTTTAAAGGCCAAAACAGTAAATTATTGGACTCTGTGATAATTTGCTAAAGTGAAAAGATTTTACTTTTACTTAGCTGCATCTCTTCCTAAAAATAGGAGAATACCTTTTTATAAGCAGAGAAAAATATAGAGAGGAAATGAGGAAGTCCTTAGAGTTAATAATTATTTTATACTAGCACTATGACTAGTGGGCAAAATCAATGAAGATCGTGGGCAGCTAAGGAATCAGGCATGAGACATTTGCATGGATGGAGGTACTAAAGGGGGAGTAAGAAATGTAATCAGGACGGTGGCAGCACTTCCCCCATTCATTTCATTAACATCAATGAGGCATTTTGTAAAATAAGTTTTTGCAACCATGTTGGTGAGAATTCATGTGTGTAACTTCTGGCATTTCTAGGAGACAAAAATCTCTCAGCAAACGTCCTATTCCTTTGGCACTTACAATCTGTCCTCCCACTCTTCTGTAATGATCTCCCAGCCTTAAGTTTGAGAGTTCTTTTGTAGATGAATCAGTTGGGACTGGGCTCCCCTACTATGCATTTTGATCACTTGTGGTTATCTGAAATGATTTCCACCTGTTGCAAAAAAAAGTTTCCTTGATGGCAGTTAAGAACTGCCTGATCTGTGGGTGTAAGGATAAGCATTTAGAATGCAGCTAGGGACTGTGCTGATTTAGTGGTTGTAGGTTCTCCTCCAAGACTTCACTGGCCCAGGGTAATTGGCTAGGTTCCCACCATGAGATATTGATCTTATTGTTCCAACCTTAAGTGCAATTAGAGATCTGTTGATTGCTGCCAAGGTGTATATGTCACTATTGTATGCCTAAGATCATGGTGCCATGCCAAGAATTCTTTATATCCAAGTAGTGGCTTATCCAAATTCACACATGAATGCAGTAATAGGCAAAGGTTATGCTGAAACCTAATTGTATCACTTCAGGCTGCTAGGCAGTATTCTCACTTCTCTCATGATAACAGAAAAGTCAGTGTATGTGACCATGTTAAGAAAAATCTGTTAGTGGGACACTTTGCCCTAGTGGAGCTGCTACGTAGGACCCTAATGCAAGAGGAAGCTTTTAGCCCTTATATGGCTGCTGAACAGGGGGAGGGGGTGGCTGATATGTAGGGGCACCGTACACCAGAGGAGTAGGATAGGTGGGAGAAGGGGGAAAGGGTGGGAGGATGGGACCAGAAGGGGTGGAGGGAGGAGTGTCCGGAGCCACTAGCCCGGCCATTGCATTGCTGTTCTGATATCTTGACCATGAGACAGTACAGGGCCTGACTTCAAGTTTGGCTTCTCTGATAACGGATAATGGTGTGCTTCTCTGTCCTCCATTGCTCCAGTCCTGAGAAACTATGAGGAATAGACAAGAACAGATAGTTGCCTTAGTTACCCGCCTTCTTGTGCAGCTAGGTTTGGCCTTGCCCTACTTTCCTCAGCACTCCTTTCTGCTTCTCATGCATATATACTGGGGGTTGAATTTCATTAAACGGCCTTGATCAGACTCCTATCTTGTCTTCATTTATCACATCTCCGATCCCTCCCAAGTTCCCACTTCTGTCCACCTGTTGTTTGTCCTGCAGGTCGGGACAGAGGAGACTGTCATGGAGATGAAACTTGAAGTAATAAATAAACATTAAAAAAAAAAAAAGTTCACATCAAGCAACATGAAATAGGGAGAATGCAGGAAAGGAGAATATGGCATTGCTTAGAGGCAAATGGAAGGTGAGATTTTAAAGGAGGGGCTCATGGGAAAATAACAGCTAATGCCACCCTCAGACTTGTATAAAGGATATGTCCATCATTTCCAAAGGGAATGTCAACTTTCATGTGATCTACTTACCATTTATACATTCATGCTTTGACCTCCTCATGCCTGGTTCCCTTCCATATTTAATGTTAATACTTAATGTTATTACTTAATGTTAATATATAATGTTCCCTTCCATATTTAATGTTAATACTAAACACAGTGTGGAGCAGGATGAGAAGAGATAGCACAGGCATGAAAGGTCTAAGATGGAGAGAACAGCCTATGGCGCTGTCTTCTCCTTTTATGCATGAGCCTAATCCCAGGTACCTTTGCATCTAATGGATGAACAAACGCATCAAAAGCACACATTTACACTGAGGGAATATAATATCACATGGATTTCTGAGCCACATAAACAAATATTGAAAGTTAAAAAAAAAACATTATTATTGAGCCAAGAGTATTTCCTCAATCAAGACTTACAATTCTGAACAGCCTGGAGGTAAGGGTAGAAGCCTATCAGACCAGGGAACACTTAGAGGAGAGCCATGCCCAAACCTGCCCTCAGCAGAAAGGACTGGAGACATATAATACTGTTTACTTATAAGCCTCCTGTGGAAAGAGTTCACATTCCAAATAACAGAAAGAAAATCAAAAGGCTGCACTGTTTTGTCACTGAGAGATGCACTAGGGTGCAGAGGCAATAGGTGAAAAGTGACTAGGGACGAATGGTAAGAGATAACAGGCCCTTCTCTGCAGCGAGACATTGTCACTTTTTTTTAAATATTTATTTATTTGATTCTGAGGATGGCAGTCTCTCTCTTTTTTTTTAAACATTTATTTATTTATTATGTATACAGTATTTGCTCTACATATATGCCCGGGCAGATCTCAATAGAGATGGCTGTGAGCCACCATGTGGTTGCTGGGAATTGAACTCAGGACCTTGGGAAGAACAGCCAGTGTTCTTAACCTCTGAGCCACCTCTCCAGCCCATCACTTTTTCTTTTACTTTAGCTATTTTCAGTCATATTTGATAGGGAGCAATGCTAGGTGTGACTTTCCCATATATTGATGATGGAATGTAAGTGAGTGGTTTTTGAAACATTCAATGGACCATGCCCTAATCTATTAGGTCTTTTAGAACCAACACAGTGTAAGTGGCTGTGAAATCACTGTGCTGAGCAGCTACCAGGAATTTACTGAAATCACATTTATAAATCACTCATTACAATTAAATTCCCAGGGCATTTTGACTGTGGCAGGTTGTTTGTCATAGAAGTGAGAGGGTAGAATAAACTGACCACGAAGTCTAATCCTTCCCGCCAGAAATTAACAAAGGAGCCATCTATGCAAACAAGTTTATGAATGGGAATAGAGATCATATACATTCATTCCAAAGTTATCATTGTACACTAATAAAGGCTTTTAGGGGTTAAGTAGATTGGCTATTGTTATTTAAGGAGTGACCATACTGTCCCATCTATATTGCATTCACATTGTACTATACATTATAAATAATCATGAGAAGATTTCAAATATGGCAGAGGATGTGTTCACATTGTATGCCAAAGAAATGCCAATTTTTACAAGGGGCTTGAACATTGGTCTATTATATTATTTACAGGGTAAACATATAAAATGAGAGATGTCTGAGAGTGTATGAAAATTGCTGTCTACTAATTTCATTCACAGAGACTAAAATATTCTTTATACTCATAGAGTTGAATAAATATTTAGATGTCAAGTGGCATTTTTGTTTTATGTAATGTCCCACCTTTCTTCAAGAGAACAACTCTTTATCAAGTTCAAATGGTAGCTTAGGTCAAGTAAAGACAGATAAACTCAGTTAAATCCAGCCTAAGACTGACAATTTCTTATTTTTCTCTTTTCCCTGACTGGACCTTTACCTGCTCCCAGTTCACTGAGCTTGTTTCTCATCCTTTAGGTTGAAATCTGATGAGGAGACAGCCATGGTGGAAGTTTGAGAAGTAGTTTGCAGTTGGGAAAGTTCTCAGAAGTCTGGTACTATTGTGGTCTGGCTTTGAGTACTTTGAATTCTACTGAGGATACTTTAGTATATTCTTCAGACATTTCCAATGTTGGGGTTCATGCTGCTCAGTTTCAAATGTCAGCATGACATACATTATACTTACCTGGAAGGAGTCTTTGTGAGGAGTGATCTATATGAGACTGGCATGTGGACATGCCCAGGAGGGAGTTTTCTTAAGTAAGTTATTTCTGGTGGGAAGAGTCATCCTGCAGGTGGACAGCACACTTCATAGGGTGGACCCTGGGAGCTTTCAGAGTAGAGAAAGCCAACTGAGCAGAAACAAGGCAGCCATCATGGGTGTATTCTTTTCTGCTCTTGATTGTGAATATGGTTGACCAGCTCTCCCAAAACTCCTTCATCTGAGACTTTTCTGCAATGATGGATTGTAACTTAGAATTGGAAGCCAAATAAATCTTTTGCTTTTTGTCAGGATATTTGTCACAGAAGTAATCGTGTAAGTAGGACAGTGTTTGGTTACCATTCAATGCATTCAAACAAGTAGAAAAATGTTTATTATGCCAGGAATTTAGTCCGGCAGAGCCATAAAACAACTACAAGTCAATATTCTTTGAACGATTCTAGTATAACTACCCCCAATGAGCACTGCTACCTGTATTTCTTGCACAGAATGTTAATGAGCTAGATCATGCACTTTAAATGTTCACGTCTAAAGATATAAAGGGCTACAAGTAGAAATGAAGGGTAGGGGAGTTGCCTAGTAAATGAGAGACCTTGTGTTAAATCCCCAGAGTGGAAAGATATAAATAAAATAAAGGGAAAGGCCTTAAAAGTTTAATTAATAATTAAATTTTTAAATATTCATGGGCCATATGAGTGGTCCCTAACCAAATATAACATATACATTTATAAAAATACATAAGACCATAAATATTACTAATGTAAAAAAAGGGGAAAGATCAGAGGTTTCACATGATATAAGTTCACATTTTCTCTGATGTAAAATCTCACATGAGTATTGAACCCACTGCACTTTACAGGTATGTGATCTCGAAGGGGTATCCTCCATGGTAGGCACTTGAAGGAGACTTCCATCTATAATGGGAACTGATGCCCTCTTCTGGCCTATATGCAGACAGAACACTGTATACATAATAAATAAAATATTTAAACAAAATTATGAATATCACTCAAGAGTGTTCCATGACTATCTCTAGCACCTCTTAAAACAATATGTTCATAATATAGTTGCCGTAAAAAATTTAAATTCTCTATGAACATATGAGCCTTTTCTATTGTATCCAGGAATATGTGGTCAAAATAAACAAAGATAATCAAAAAAGTAGGTATATCTCTTGTGTTTTCTTTTCAGTGTTAAATTAGAAGGCTGATCAATAAGAGGCCTTTTTTGTTTGCTCTTCCTGCCCTTGTGTGATGTCACTCTCCAAAAAATCCATTCCTTTACTTATGTGTGCTTTGTTTATTTATTCATGTATTGGAAGTTTTCTCATTTCTCCTGTTTGTCTTTCTCCTGAACTTTCAATTGGCTTGTCCTTATACAACAACTACTTGTAGGGAATCTATATTCCATAAATAAATGAATGAATAAATAAATTCCCTCTCAACCTCCTGAGTAATGAGCAGACCAGACCCACACTACCACACCTAGATTTATAATTGCTCTGAGTTTCTAACAAGACAATGATAAGAAAACATCTGCCAATACTTGTTTGAGAAGGTTTCTATGTTAAGGGTTTTATTTGAGGAAGGTTACAGCTTAAGAGAACACCAGTCACTGGCATCTCTGTGAGAAAATACTTAAAGAGCCTCATTAAACTGAAACCTAGTTTAGTACATCACTCAAGCCTTATCAGAGAAGCTTCTTCCTGCAGTAGTTGGGAATTAACACAGGAAACCACAACTGGACCAAAAGTAGACAGTGAAAATCCTGGGAACACTCAGCTCTAAATAGAATGTCTGTATCAAATTCCTCCCCTCAAATCTCAAACTCCAGGATTGTTAGTGTGATCTAAAAGGCTTGTATTGAAATGTTAATTGATTACAGCCCTCACCCTCCACCCCCACCCCCACCCTTCACCCCTCCACCTCCACCTCCCACCCCACCTGTCTTCCTTACTGTATGTGGTGTAGGACAGCAAACATGATGCTGTGTATCCTCACCTACTAACTCATCTCTGATTGGTTAAATAAAGCAGCCTATAACCTGGGCTAGGCAAAGGAGAGGTTCATAGGCTTTGGAGGAAGGAAGGAGAAAGATGAGGAGAGATGGAGTAAGAGAAGGAAGAAGGCAGACATCATGGGTTTGGTGGATCAGAACTCCCCATGGCCTGGACCATCAGCATGGCGTGGAGAGAAACAGCCTAAGGAACCATGCAAGTATTTATGGGGTTTTAGCTTAGAGGGTTAAGATTGCCCAATTCCAGTGTCTAAGGTATATTAAAAATCCAACAGTCTCTGTGTTTAAGTGGTGTGGGTTCAGAGACAGTTCTGCCCCCTAATAACTATATGTATGTATCAAATATTAATTATTAATAATTACTACTATACAGGATTTAAGTCTAAGAGGAGGCAGAAAGATTGTAAAACCCAGAGGTGGTAGATGGCATCTTCCAGAAACAACAAGGCCAAGGTACATATGAACAAACTGAGTATATAACAGCATGCTCAAATACCTACCTAAGTTCATGCAAGAAAAAGTACCAGCTTGGAGAAAAGGAAGTTGGAACATATGTATACTAACATATCATCTGCGAATAGGGATAATTTGACTTCTTCATTTCCAATTTTTATCCCTTTGATCTCCTTTAGTTGTCTTATTGCTCTAGCAAGGACTTCAAGTACTATATTGAAGAGATATGGTGAACGTGGACATCCTTGTCTTGTCCCTGAGTTTAGAGGAAATGCTTCAAGCTTCTCTCCATTTAATTTGATGTTGGCCACTGGCTTGCTGTATATTGCCTTTATTATTTCTAGGTATGGTCCTTGTATGCCCGTTCTCTCCAGAACTTTTAGCATGAAGGGGTGTTGGATTTTGTCAAATGCTTTTTCTGCATCTAGCGAGATTATCATGTGGTTTTTTCTTTCATCTTGTTTATGTGGTGAATTACATTGATAGACTTTCGTATATTGAACCATCCCTGCATTCCAGGGATGAAGCCTACTTGATCATGGTGTATGATACTTTTGATGTGTTCTTGAATTCAGTTTGCTAGTATTTCATTAAGTATTTTTGCATCTCTGTTCATGAGGGAGATTGGTCTGAAGTTCTCTTTCTTTGTTGAGTCTTTGTGTGGTTTAGGAATCAGAATGACAGATGCCCCATAGAATGAGTTTGGCAGTGTTCTTTCTGTTTCTATGTGGTGGAAGAGTTTGAAAAGTAATGGTGTTAGTTCCTCTTTGAAGGTCCTGTAGAATTCCGTGCTAAAGCCATCTGGCCCTGGGCTTTTTTTGGTTGGGAGATTATTAATGACTGTTTCTATTTCCTTAGGTGTTATTGGGCTGTTTAAGCTGTTAATTTGATTTTGATTTAGTTTTGTTAGGTGGCATTTATCGAGGAAATTGTCTGTTTTGCTTAGGTTTTCAAATTTAGTGGAATATAGATTTTTAAAGTTATGCCCGAATATTTTCTGGGTCTCCTCAATGTCTGTTGTTATTTCTCCCTTTTCGTTTCTGATTTTGTTGATTTGGGTTCTTTCCCTTTGCCTTTTAGTTAATTTGGCTAGGGGTCTGCCTATTTTGTTGATTTTGTTGAAGAACCAACTCTTGGTTTCATTGATTCTTTGTATAGTTCTTTTTGATTCTAAGTTGTTGATTTCAGCTCTAAGTTTGATGATTTCCTGCCTCTGCTCTTCTTGGGAGTGTTTGTTTCTTTTTTTTCCAATTCACCCAGATTAGCTGTTAGTTCACTAATATGAGCTGTCACAATTTTCTTTTTGAAAGCACTTAGTGCTATGAACTTTCCTCGTAGCACAGCTTTCAATGTATCCCATAGGTTTGGGTATGTTGTGTCTTCATTGTCATTGGATTTTAAGAAGTCTTTGATTTCCTTCCTTATTTCTTCCCTGACCCAGTGGTCATCCAGTAAGGAGCTTTTCAATTTCCATGCGTGTGTAGGCTTTCTGTTGATTCTTTTGCTGTTGAAGACCAGCTTTATTCCATGGTGGTCTGATAAGATACAAGGTGTTATTTCAATTTTCTTGTATCTATTGAGACTATCCTTGTGACCAACTATATGGTCGATTTTGGAGATGGTTCCGTGGGGTGCTGAGAAAAAGGTGTATTCCTTTGTGTTTGGGTGAAACGTTCTGTAGATATCTGTTAGGTCCATTTGTTTCATGATCTCTGTTAGACTCAATATTTCTCTGTTTGTCTTCTGTCTTGATGATCTGTCCATTGTTGTGAGTGGGGTGTTGAAGTCTCCCACTACTAATGTGTTGTGATCGACGTGCGATTTAAGTTTTAGAAGTGTTTCTTTTATGAAAGTAGGTGCCTTTGTATTTGGGGCATAGATGTTCAGTACTGAGATTTCCTCTTGATGAATATTCCCTTTAATGAGTATATAGTGCCCTTCTTTGTCTTTCTTCATTAACTTCAGTTGGAAGTCTGTTTTGTTTGATATTAGGATGGCTACTCCAGCTTGCTTCCTGGGTCCATTTGCTTGGAAAACCTTTTCCCAGCCCTTTACTCTGAGGCAGTGTCTATCTTTCGTAGTTAGATGTGTCTCTTGTATACAGCATAAGGAAGGGTCTTGCTTGCGGATCCACTCTGTAAACCTATGTCTTTTTATTGGGGAGTTGAGTCCATTGATGTTGATGGATATTAGTGACCTGGGGTTGTTATTTCCCATTAGTTTGGTATAGATGGTGGTCCTGTGCCTCTTTTGGTTTAGTTGCTGAGGCGTTTTTTATTCCCTTTGTTTTCTTGGGTGGAGTTTTCTTCTCTGGGTTGGGATTTTCCTTCTAGGATTTTCTGTAGGGCTGGGTTTGTGGGTAGATATTGTTTAAATTTGATTTTGTCATGGAATATCTTGTTTTCTCCATCTATGTTGATAGAGAGTTTTGCTGGGTAAAGTAGTCTGGCTGGGCACGTATGATCTCTCAGGACTTGTAGTATATCTGACCTGGCCCATCTAGCTTTTAAAGTTTCTGAGGAGAAGTCAGGTGTAATTCTGATGGGTCTGCCATTGTATGTGACTTGACCTTTTTCTCTTACAGCTTTTAATATTCTTTCTTTGTTCTGTACATTTGGAGTTTCAATTATTATGTGGCGAGAGGAGTTTCCTTTCTGGTCTAATCTGTTTGGTGTTCTGTAAGCCTCTTGGATTTTTATTGGCATCTCTTTTTCAGGTTTGGGAAGTTTTCCTCTATGATTTTGTTGAAGATATTTCCTGGACCTTGGAGTCAGGAGTCCTCTCTTTCCTCTGTACCTATAATTCTTAGGTTCCGTCTTTTCATTGAGTCCTTGATTTCTTGGATGTTGTGGGTGAGAGATTTTTTAGCCTTCTCATTTTCTTTGGATGTTTTTCTGATTTCTTCCACTGAATCTTCCATGCCTGAGATCCTGTCTTCCATCTCTTGCATCCTATTGTTGATACTCACATCCGTAGTTCCTGTTCTCTTCCCTTGGTTCTCCACTTCCTCTTTTAACTCTGACTGTGTTTTCTTTATTGTTTCTATTTCTATTTTCATGTCTTGTATGGTTTTGTTCGTTTTGTACATTTCCTTCTCCAGCTTGCTTGTTTTTGTATGGAAATCTTTCATTGCTTTGTCCTTTTCTTGTTCAAGCTCTGTCACCTTGGCTTGGAGCTCTTTAATGGTGTTGTTCCTTGTTTTGACTTGTAGAATTGTGGCTTCTTTGAATTCCTTCATAGATTTAAGTTCTTCTTGCAGGGACTCTATCACTTTCCATAATGCAGAATTGTCAACGTTTTCATGTGTTTCTGTTGGTGTGAGGTCATCCGAATTGGATGAGCTAGGATAATTCTGCTTTGTTGGAGTCATATTTCCTTGATTTCTATTTTTTTTTTTTTGACCTTTGGCCATTGGGTGCCTTTAGCTGTCTGTTCTTGTCGTTTTCTGTGCTTGGATCCACAGTGGATGCTTTGGTGCAGGGGACGAGTTACTTGGCTATCTGTAGTTGCTTACAGGGGGATTTCAGGGTCACTGTGGTTTTAATCACCTGAGGCACTGTGAGCTGGTGCAGCCTATTCCCAGGTTGTGAGTAATGGACCGGAATTGTTTCACTGCTCCCAATTCAGACTTCTCTATGTTGCACTCTGAGTTATCAGCCTGTAATGGTTCTGATGGTATGGACCTGTTTGCCCAGGCACAGATTCTGTGGGCTTTGTTTGTCGTCACGGAGGCTGACAGGGTCTGGCTCCACACCTAATATGTCTGGATTTTCCAGAATACAGCTATGGTCCCGATTTCTGGTTTCTCACTAGGTTTCTTGCCACAGGTCTGGCCTCTGTGTCTGATTCCCTCCCTGTCTGCGCAGCCGTGGGTCTCCCCCCCTGGCTGCCCGGCCATGGGTGCACAGAGCCCCAGATCCCCCAGCCGCCTGTGTGGACCTCTC
Source organism: Lophiomys imhausi (assembly GCA_907164525.1). NCBI lineage: Eukaryota > Metazoa > Chordata > Mammalia > Rodentia > Muridae > Lophiomys > Lophiomys imhausi. The sequence goes on along the minus strand of CAJQZJ010032991.1, from coordinate 2,275,956 downwards.
GCCCAAGCAGCTCAGCCGTGGGTGCACAGATCCCTGGCCCTGCCCACACCTGTCTCTCTTCCCAGTTGACCTGCCGTGGGTTTGCGGGGATTTGGCCCTGCCAGCCGGGCTCCCTCCCCAGCTGAGCTGCCATAAGTGCGCCGGATTCGGCCCCTCCCGCCCGCCTTTGTGTTCCCGGTTTCCCGCGCTCTGTTGGAACCTCCCGCCCTCTGCTTCACGAGCGGCTGCGGACCACTCGCTGAGCCCCCTGTTTGTTCCTTGCTAAGACTTCCACTATCTCGCAAAATTTTTTAAGTGGGTATAAGTTCTACCTGAGGTGTGGGGAGTCCAATAGGCTAGTGAACTATCGCCAAGTGGCCTCTGATTCTGCCTGCTGTGAGTTGGGTTCGATCTTACCAGGCGCCTCTCCAAATGGGAGTTCCCGAATCCCGGGTTTAGTGGCTTCCGTGTCTGCGAGAGATGGGGAGAGAGCCATACCCTGGGACTTTTAACAGTCCCTTGGGAGCTGTGAGTGTTCCCAGGAGGGTCTAGCCCCTCCGGTTTTTGCACAGTGCCCAATAACTCTGTGTTTTTTATGGCTCTTTTTTCCCCATGTTCAAAATGCGTCAGTGTAGGTCGCCGCCATCTTCCTTCTAGCTCCAAGTTCTTATAGCACAGTATGAAAACAGAAAAGGAAGGATCTATGCTGAATTGAACTGGGTGGAGGTAAAAAAAAACATTCAATTCAACTGGTTCACTAATTCTTGCCTTGACTCACAGTCACACCTGGCCCTGCTCCATCTTCATGATGGCCAGAGAGTACTAATCAGAGCCTCTGTACCAAAATAGATTGCTAATTTAAATAAGTAGGTCTTTATACTGCTTAGTCTGAAAACAATTACTGTATCTGAAATTAACATGTTAAAATTAATCTGGAAAAACATCACTCCAAAAGAAATTACGTTGATGACATCAATACCTCTAGAACCATTTGTGCTGAACTGCCAAGTTAGTGATGGCAAGCTTCAAAAGGTTGTGGGTGTGGGAGGTTATGGTAATTAGAAAGAATTTAAGCCATATTGTAAAATCACGAAGCAGTGGAGAGGATTCAGGTTCCTCCTGATCTAGTTAGTATTGATAGTGTAACAGAAGCCAGAGGCCCTGAACCAGACCAATGACTCATTGCAATGAACATTTGCAAGTAGATGTGGGGACAAAAATGTATACTGTGGGACACATTATGGCATACTACAGTTTCCACAATTTTTAATGCTTTCTTTTTTTTGTTCTGCTTTGTTTTTGCTTGTTTGGTTTTTATTTTCTTTTAGGTGGGGAGGTTGCAAGGACAAAGGGGAAGAGATAGATGAGTGGGATTGAGGTACATGATGCAAAACTCACAGAGAATGAATAAAGTTTTTAAAAAAGAAAAAGAAAAACATCACATTCTTCTCATTGCTGCTGCTCTCTTTACACAGAAGCCTGCTGATGCTGCTGACGTGGAAGGAACATCCATGTACAGAGTTTCCTCTATAGATCACTTATGCTAAACAATGATGCTCGAATGCTCGAAAACACTGACCATTATTGAAGATACTTTTTTGTTGTTGTTATAAGTGTTTGAAGGCTGCTATTGGTCTTTAATGGATCAAGATTAGACAAGATATAAAATTTTCCCAAATGCTCAAAACAGGCAACAGCAACAACATATTATCTCTCCTAAATCTCTATATCTCCAAGATTAGGAAACTTTGATGTATAGGGAAAGGTGGCTTTGAAACACATATACTCTCCTTGAAATGATCTGCATAACTTCTTTCTGTGAGTTTCCCCTATCATTGTCCCAAGAAATTCCAATGTTTCTTTCAATGTAAACTTGGTCCTCCTTGCAAACTCCTTTTACAAGATGTCCAGATATTAACTGAAGTCCTATGTACTCTATACTTAAAAAAAATATTGTCATGAGCCTCAATTTTATTCTTATATAAAATAAGGAGACCGATGTCAACTTGATCTTTTCATACCATAGAGGCTCTCACTTCACCATCTTATTCTCCTTACCCTTTTGTAAGCATATAAGTAAATTTATAAACACCTACCAACCCACCAACCAGAGGTACTTTATTAAAGGATAAACCCAAGATGTAGACCATCTCAGGCATGGTTCCTTGGGGCAACTTGTCAGCATTCAGTACCAATCAGCCAATGGGAACACAAGAACATATCCAATCTATCTGCAGGAACACTGCAATCAGCAGAAGCCACATTGGGGCTCCAGCCTCTTAAATCTGTCCAGGTTTTTCTGAGCCTCCTGTTGGCAGGTCCGGTGCCTCATGCGGCCTTGGCCTTGCTACTGAAGGTTGCTGCACTTGGCTATCAGCCCAAGCTTGTCACCTTGGGGTGGTGCTGTATTTGTGAGGCCCCGAAGCTGGCAGTTGCCATCTCTCACTTGAGGCCATAGACTTTTCACTGTCCATTGGCCTAGATGCAGGCCATCGGTGCCCCTCCACTTGGGGTCTAGCCTTTTATGTCCATGTGGCCAAAGCTGGCAGTTGCCACCCTCTCACTGAGGTCTTTGTCAGGTCTGGGGCTTTGGCAGCCACACCATTAGGCAGGGAGCTGTCTGAAGTCTTTTGAAGCGAAGCAACAATGAGCAGCTATGTGAACAATGCCAAGCAAAAAGCCTCCTCTCTAGTTTCCCAGCCTTCCTTTTTATGGATTCTCCCTAATTATGCCCCAGGATACCTTCTCATTGACCATCCTTATGCCCTCCTCCCGAGGTCCACCTGTTCCAAGATCACAAGCTCTCCCAGGTGCCAGTCATTTAGGCTGATTTCCATATTCCCCTTTTATGAAACAGTTTTTCAGAAGCACTCCCACAACTTGTACATATCAATTCAACATAACTGTTTTCAAAAGAAATCCAAATCTCCACCACACCTTTTCTGTGTCCCTCGTGAATCCAAATATAAAGCCCAGGGAAGGAGGTGTCTTTCTTTGTTTCCAAATTAGCAACTCAGATATCTGCCATAGATTGTTCTAAGTTTGGGAACAATACAAACAATTTAAAATTTGATTTGGCAGTACTCTTTCTGACATAGGAGCACACAGCAGGTATCCTAGTATTTCAGGAGCCTGAGGCATGGGACACCAAGCTCGAGGCCAGCTTGGGCTGAAGAAGTAGCTCAAATCATCTATATAGTAAATCATGAACTATATAGTAAAAATATGTTCTTTAAAAAAAGAGATAGAGGAGAGAGAAAAGAGATCTCTACTGACATGGTTACTTTTGATTGTTAACTCAATAGATCTGGAATCAATCAAAGGCAAACACCCCTCTGGCAGGTCTGTGATGGTATTTCTAGGAAGGATTGAGTAACAAAAAAGATTCTCCCCCAGAGTTGGCTGTACTTTCTAATGGAATGATAAGATATTTTTAAAAGTCCTGGAGAAAAGCATTGTCACCTGCCTACCTTCAGTTCTTGTTAGTGCATGTCTTCTGTTGCTCCCTGCTATCAGCCCCAGCTTCTTCTTTCAGTGTAGACTGAAGAACAAAACTCTCCAGGAATCTTCTAAACCTTAAGCCCCAGACTAGGACTCTGGAGACATACAGCTTTATAAACTGAGCAGCTACTGTGCTCTCAGGCTCTCTAGCATGCAGAGAGCTATTCTATATTTACATGAGCCAATCTCTTTTCTATAAGCTACGATAGAAAATCTCCCTTTATAGTCCATATTACTAAAAGTTTCTAAGTGTGTCCTGTGAGGAAATCTTCTCTTCAGAAGCCACAGGGCTGAAGTCATCAGGAACCAAACCCAGGTCACATCATATAACTGGTTACTTTGCATACAAGTTTAATTCTTTCAAGAAAGGTTAAAATGAGGCATTCATTAGAAAATAGTGGGAGCCCACCACAAGGGACAGAGATATGTTGGAGGGCCATAATAACCTCAAGGGCATTGGGCTTTCTGAATACATAATCTGAGTAAGTAGTTTCCCCACTCTTAATGGTAGACACATCCTTACAGCAGTTTACATGCACTACAATGTTGTCCTCTCAACCCTTGTGTCCAAAAGTAACCCTGCATCAGCTATGGAACTGACAGTGACTTCCTCTGAGAGAGATGTCAAACACTCAGGTACAGAACCATCATCAATGCCTACTCATCGCTTGTCCTATATCCCTATAACATAGTCAAGTCTCAGTGGGTTCCTATAATACTCTTGATGAAGTCACTACATCCTTAAATAAAGTCTTTGGTTTTCTAATTCATAAGAGCAGTGATCTGAAGAATATGTATGGTAATGGATTTTAGGGGTCTCAGATAAAGGTAGATAGAACATAAATTACTCAAATTTATCTATTTATAGTCTATTGAACAGAGATCCTGAGTATAATGTGTGGCCTGCATAGAAAAAAAAAGTGTTAACAGTTTATCTGAATGGTTGACTGACTTATGGGTCAAAGGATGACACACTGTGTACTTTATGCTGATGAAGGAATTCAAAGAGTTAGGGACATGGAGGTGTTGAAGTGGATTTGCTGTGTGTAAAATTTCTACAAAGTTAAGGTTAAGACACTCTCTTCGCCAAAAGTTTAAGAAACAGATTCGAGGGTGGAGGGACCCCAGCACTCTTGAAGAGCTGTCATTGCCGTATCTTTATTCTAGACCCCAGTGCCAGATACTGTGGCTTAACTGGAAAACTTAAAAATGAATGTGGGTCTGACTGTTCTCTTGAGGGTAGACAGTGTCTTTCCCTGATCATCCTTGTCACTGTCCACATGATGGTGGGATGATTATTCATTGACTCAATGACATGGATTTCTTCTCAATGATGATCAACTAATGACTGCTGCTGAGTGCCAGATATGCCAGCAACAGAGACCAACTAAATCCCCAACATGTCACCATTCCCTTTGGTGACCAGCCAACAATCTGCTGACAATTAACTTTATTGGGCCAGTTCCATTGTGTGGTATTTGCCTTTTGGGGCCACACAGAAAACTACTACCAAAATTATCATCCATGAACTTACAGAATAGTGAATAAGGAGAATAATGGTATTCCACGGCATTACCCCTGACCAAAGAATTCACATCACAGGCAAACAAGTGCGATAGTGAGCCAGTTTAGTAATCCATAAAGTGTAAACAGAATGAAAGCACAAGCAATAATTCTTAGTAAACCAATAACAAAGCATCTGCTTCCTTGTCCCATGACCTCTGCTGGCCTGGACACTTCGATTCGAGAAAGAAGTGCCTATCCATGTCTGCTGGGGAGATGACTGTCTTCCCCCCCACCCCTTGCTAACACGCTCCAGCTCTTTTGGCTTTCCAACTCTCTAAACTAAATACAGGAGACTCTCAAGGAATATCCTAGACATTCAATACCAGATTGGGACTGCTGGGACATCCAGCTCCATGAGCTAAGTGACAGATTTTCAGTCTCTCTGATATCTAGACAGCTACTGTTGGACTATTCAGGCTCTATTCTATAAGCCATTATAATCACATCTGCAGTTTTGTAGGTTATATCAGTAGAAAGCTTTGCTTAATATGACTGTACTTAGAATCCACAAAATAAAATAACCATAACGATACAGATACATAGATATACAGAAAATTACTTTTAGCAAAACATAAAGTCAAGACCATTCTTTGGGTTAGAGAGTAACTATAGGAGACTTTCATTGTCTGATTCTGAATACATATACCTTAAGTTTTATTTATCATTCACAAAGAAACTAAATATAAGTGGGTCAATGTTTTTGCTCACTCAGCCATCAGTAATATCTTCTCTTCTGTACCAATCCCATCTCTCTCTGTGGTAATTGGTGAGCCATGACCTGCACCTAGAGTCTCATCATGCCAAGTTCATTGGCCTCTTTGACCCTTGTTCCTCATGGGCACTAGGTTTATCATTGCAAATCCTGAATTTAGATCAGCCTTCAATGCACTGAGAACAGTGCTCTCCAGCTTGTATCTATGAAGTAGAATTACAGGGACTTTGCTTATATCTCTGAGGTTCTCAGTCAGCTAAGTAACCATGAGAAACATGTCCTCATTCTATTTGGGCTCATTGCTAACCTGTAATGTTTGTTGTATTAGGTATATTTGCGCACTTTCATTTAGCATTTTTTCAATATCAATGCGTTCATCAACGTGTAACACTATAGTAAATCAAAGAGAAGCCATATTTTGGCCCTTTTTCTTTCACCTGCAGCTTAGGCCATTGCAATTGCCCCTTCAGTTAAATTTCTTTGCAGTCACTGGTAACACATCCTTGATGGGAATCCTGGGATCCTGGTCCTTCCTCTCCCTCTTTTCTTTCTTGCTACTCTGCAGTGAACAGTCCTCTTCCCCACTGTACTCCTACCATGATGATCTGAAGTATCACATGCCCAGCAACAGGACCCACTAGCCATGAACTACCACCTATGAACTGGGAGCCAAACAAACCTTTGCTATTTTATGATAATCACCTTGGGTCTTTTGTTATAGTGATGAAAAGTTAGCATTATATTTTCCAAAACAATGAGTTTTGAAATGTAACTCACTTTTAATGCACAGTGCTTGCTCTGGGTAAGATACAGAAGGGCAGGATTTTTTGGTCACTTTTATTTCTAGCACCTCAAGAATTCTATATTTGTGAAAGACAGTACAAAATGAAGGAAAGAATGGCAAGAGGGAGGAAAAGAGGCAGGGAAGAGAAGAGTAGGAAAAGGAACGGAAAGAGAATGAAGAATAAATGAAAGAAGTGCTAAGAAGAAAACAGTCTTGGAGACCTCTTCATGGGAGCTCAGTAAGCATAGTTTTCGACTCTTTAACCTATAGTGAACGTTAAACTCTTGCTATGACAAAACATCCTTTTCCTTCAGAATTTTTTCCCAGATTTGAGTATAGAGTTCAGCAACCTAGCTTTCATGCTAAAGCAGATGCTTGAGCCAATTAAATTAATCTCACTGTCTTTGTCTCTGTATCTCTGTCTCTGTCTCTCTCTGTCTCTCTCTCTCTCTCTCTCTCTCTCTCTCTCTCACACACACACACACACACACACACACACACACACACATACACTCAATCAGGAAAGATTTCTATATTACATGTGTGGAACTATAAGTTCCCAACTTCTATTCACTCTCCCTTTTATTATTATATATTTAACAAATATCACTTCTCAATATTTGGGCAGACATCCTTTAATTCTATATCCCATGTCATATTCAATGGCACAAGTCTTTCTGGAATTCTTCACTACTTTTAAGTCTGGTCCAGAAACCCAAGTGAGGAAAATCAGAGCCTCTTCCTGTCAGAGGGGCTGCTGGAACGAGAACACCCATACTTAGGGTACCACAAAACCTTAAGTCATCGCAGACTTTAGAAATATCTCAAGTGCTTTCTTTGACTCCCGATTTGTCTTATTTTCTTTGCTTTTCTTTTTGTCATTGTGCTTTTGTTTGGTAATTAAAAAAAAGATAGGACAAGAGAGTAGAACAAGACAGAGAGAACTACTTTCTTGACATTTGCAACTGAAATATCAAAATTGCAATAATAACAGTGAATATTTATTAAATCCTGACCAGAAGTGCATGGCTTTACTTGATCTTTTTAGTATGGCACAAGGACATTATTGGTTCCATTGTTCACAGAAGAAATTGGTTGAGGATTTGGCAGCATGGGAAGCTACCCACTGTCACAAGTGTCCTGATTGCTGGAAGTGGAAAAACCAGTCACTTTGCTGACTGGTGCACCCTTTTATAATATCCAAAAATCAGAGGTTTAGTGATAAATTCAGGGAGAATTCAAGCTGAAGTCCTTCTAACTGCAAATCATGTGCTCTGACTTTTGTACTACAGGCATTCTGTACTTCCTTAGCACAATTGTGCTGAGCTTCAGTTTAAAATTGTCACTCTCCACACATAGTTCTTCAGGACAGGTTCAGTCCTTTGCTGTGGAGTTCTTGAAAGAACGTTTTAACATATACTTCTCAAGTACCGTAAGCATGGCCAGGGTAGTGATGTCTCTGAACTCACCCCTTATTAAGAGCTCTCAGTCCAGAATGATGGGTAGATGGATGAAAAGTGAACAAGAAAACAAAGAAAGGTCACATCCTTGCACAACATGGGCTTAGTAGCAAAGAGATCTACTAATGTGAGAGTTGACTTTCAGGCTATGTAGATCCTTGCTGAAGCAGATGCTGGGTGTGACAGGATGTTTGTCAACACCTCTGACTTCTAGTCACTGCATGTTCATAATGCTTATCAGCTACTATAAGCATATCTAAATCTCTAAATATATATTTACCCCATATTTTTTAAATTATTAAAATAATAGTCCTAGTGATACTATGTTCAATTATTTCTGGTTCAGCCACTTGTTAACTGGCCTTAGCAAGTCTGTGCAGTTCTGAAGCCTACTAACTCCTATTCATGTTAGGTCTACACTTCAATGCCACTTAATCAAATATTATTCACTAACACCTTAATTAAAACTAGATCTCTATGTCACTCATTCTCTTTTAAAATGTATTTCTTTCTTATAGAGTTTAGAGAATTTATACTGTTATATGTACAAAATTATTTGTGTTGGTTCTGTCTCCCCTTGTATGTCCAACTCCAGTGCCATGGTTTAGTTAATGGATGTAGTGAATGAGTGAGGTAGTGAATGAGTGAGGTAGTGAATGAGTGAGGTAGTGAATGAATGCAAAATGTTACTGATGGTGATCATGTATATAGTCATCCCTAGTCCTGGCAAATTCTGGATACATTTTCTTTCTTTCTTTGTTTCCCTTCTAAAATCTCTGTGATGTTCCTGCATATATTTTAAATAAATTTTTTTTCTGAATCATATGGAATGAGTCTTTTTTGCAGCAGGAGTGTGCATCCTAAGTCATATCCAGAAATGGGGTCATATTGGCATAAAAGTCAAATTTGGTAACAAACTGACATTACCACATGAACTTCTGAAGTTTAACCCCTTTCTAAGTTGATCTCTGATTCCACCTGGTGAGAGTACAGAAGCCTGTAAAAATAACCAGCAATTAATGAAAACAGAGGCAATGCATTTGAAAGTGAGCAAGGAGGCATGTCAGAGGGTTTGAAGAAAGAAAAGGGAAAGGGAAATCATGTAATTATAATCTCAAAAAAATAATTAAAAAAAAATAAAAAAACTGAAGCTCCCAGATGTGCTGCATGCAGTAGCAGCACATTGGATAGCAATTTGTTTCTTTCACTCAGTTCTAATTTCGCATATCCATAATAATATACAATAATACCTATGGAAGAAGAGATTATGAATTTGAGAGGCAGGTACTTTTGAGGAGGAGCTGGGAAGGGAGGTAGAGGAGTAAGAATGATATAATCAAAGTGCTGACATATGAAATTCTCAAAAGAAATAAAAAATTTATGTTAAATAAAAGACAGGCATATACAGAGCTCCATTTAGAAACAGAGGCCTAAAAAATAAGCTGCACATCTGGAGTGAAGTGACTTCCAACAAGGGTTTCATGACCACTGAAAGGAGGAATGGTATATAGTCTTTGTCTTGTATGGCATCAAGGAGATCAGCTGAGGGTCTCAAAGTACGAGCCCAAGTGAGCAGAGGGAAATGCAGAGCAAAAGCTTGAGGCTCTTTGAAATTTCCATTCCCTAGAAGCATAAATGAACGGCCTGCGCACTGAAACGTGCAGCAAGAACAGTGGTTGTACTAGTGTCTAATCACCACCTGAGAACTATTTTAAAACCTGGTCTTTACAGAAAAGTCATAGTGAAGACAATCGAGATGTTCTGCCATTCCACCTAAGGAATAATTCTTTAAGTTGGAGACATTCTTACGATAGGAGTGATAGGGAACTGGAAACACGAATGGTCACTTCCCCATCTTTCCTTCTATTACCAGATGTTAGTGTGTGTAGTTCTTTGCCCCGGCTTCGCACAGGTATGAGCTAACCAGAATACATTTTGTAGGGTTAGCTTTGTAGGGACTTACAGGCACTTAAAATACATGGCAAAACAGTCTTTCAGGGGGTAGAGTAGGGACTGAGGGTGACTGATAAATTATTACCTCAAAATATTGCTTTTACGGCACTTCTGAGAGTTTCCTTTTGTCTTATTTTCAGTGTTTCCACCAGGTGGGGGGACAGGACAGATTGCTAAAGGGTTAACACTCAGATGTTTGGTTAATGTTTGTTTGTCTCCTTGCAGGCTGAGAACATTAGAGTCACCAGGGGAAGGCTTTTTTTCCCCAGGGCTCTTGCTGAAGTGTTTATTTATTATCATTATTTTTCTTCAACTGTTATGTCAATGTGTCCCCATCTGTGACTGAAAACACATCTGCTGCAAATAAGAGGCCCCACCAGATAGTGAGGAGTGGCTGCTGTCCAACAGCCCTAACAGCGAGGACACCTGTGACTGTGGGCTCCTTCCACTCTGTCATATCACCTGCCATGTCTTCTGTGAACAGTGGAATTGGTTATTGCTAGAAGTTTTCAAGAAATAAATGAATAGCATAATAAATATTGACTGCTATTAGCAAAACAATTACCTTTCAGTGGACAGGTAAGAGAAGAAAAGAGAAGAGAAGAGAAACTCCCTCTCTGTCTTGTCCTTTTCTCTTATGGATATCATTCATTCAATACCCAAAAATGCCAGAAGAAGAAAAAAAGAGAAAAGAAAAAAAAATAAAAGGAAATTAAAAGAAAGTCAGAGACAAACAGAAGCACTTATAAAAACAATTTCTGCCACATACCTGAAATAGTAAAATGAATTTAAGCTTTGTACAGGTGTGGTGCCCTGCTCTTGGCACCCCCTTGGCAAGAAGAGGCCTTGATTCCCTTTATTCTGTTCTTAGGCCAGACTTAATAGTAATGAATTAGCCCATGTGACAAAGAAAAGTCCATTATAATTGCTTTTACCTCCTGATCCTGTCCAGTTTGTGAGTCATAGATAAAGATGTCCAAACATGAAGAAGTGATATTTGTCAAGAACATCTAATTAAATGGAGAGGAAATAAAATTGAAGTTTGGACAAGATTGTAGGTCCACACATATAATAAATGAATGATTTAGGATTCATCATTACTGAGAGCAAAGGACAGAGAGGTTTTAAATAGTAAGGCCCAGATATATTAATACAACTTGAAAGACTTCTGTAGTGGAAGTTTTGATTTCTTTAAAAACACTTTTTTGTTTGAATGAATGTGGTTTTTGTTTGTTTGTTTGTTTGTTTGTTTGTTTTGGTCTCAAGTGTGGGATGTGGGGATGTTTTGTCCACTGCTGAAAAACAGATTCATGAGAGGGGCATAAAAAACATGCTGATGGAAGAGCACTTGCTGTTTTGCCAGCTGGAAAGAAACTGTCACATGTTGGGAACATGCTTTTTGCTGGAAAACATTCTTTGATAGATGAACTCGTGGAGAGCTTGTGATCTTGGTCAACAGGAAAGTACTTCCTTCAAGGAGAATGATGTTGGCCACTTAGAAAACAGTGCACGTCTTTATTTCTAGCACTCAGGAGGCAGAAACCAGTAGATCTCTGTGAGTTCAAAGCTGGCCTGGTCCACAAAGTAAGCCCAAGAGAGTCAAGGATACACAGAGAAACCTTGTCTTGAAAAGCCACCAAAAAAAAAAGAAAAAGAAAAACGAAAAAAGAAACATTCTTGTGTGGATTTTGAGGGGTATAAATAGAAACACAGAAGGGTTTTTACTTAACATCACTTCTCATCACTGCTTCACTTTGTTTTTTTTCATATATTTTTTCTTCCTTTTATTCATTTATATGATCTAGGGATGGAATCCTGGGTCTCACTCTTGCTGGACAAGAACTCACTGAGTTACCTCCACCTTCGTTTTTCCAGCTTTTAAATTTGGAGACAGAGTCTTGCTAAGTTTCCCAGACTAGCTTTGAACTCTCCTTGTAGGTCAGGTAGATCTTAGATTTGTGATCTTTTTTTTATTTAAATTTATTTATTTATTACTTCAGGTTACATCTCCATCATAGTGTCCTCTTTCCACCTTCCCAGTCCCACTCTCCCACCCTCTATCCCCTAACCCTTCCATCCCACTCCTCTGGAGTGGATTGTCCCTACATAACAGTCCCCCACCCCAGTTTAGCAGTCATATGAGGGCCAAGAGCCTCCTCATACACTGAGGGCCTACAAGGCAGCAACACTAGGGAAAAGTGTCTCATTGACAGGAAAAAAAAAGTTTATATCCATGTTCCCTTTGGTGCATTGGTTGTAGTATAGTTATCCTGTACTATATGGTTAAAATCCGACTATAAGTGAACAGATGCCATGTGCATCCTTCTGAGCCTAGGTTAGCTCACTCAGGATAAGCTTCTCTAGTTCCATCCATTTGGCTGGAAATTGCATAATTAAATTGTTTCTGATAGCTGAGTAGTATTCCATTGTGTAGATGTTCCATAGTTTTTTAATCCATTCTTCGGGTGAGGGACATCTGGGTTGTTTCCAGTTTCTAGCTATTACAAATAAGGCTGCTATGAACACAGATGAGGAAACTTCCTTGTGATTCAGTGAGGAGTCATTTAGATGGATACCCAGAAGTGGTATGGCTGGGTCTTGAGGTAGAGCTATTCCAAGTTTTCTAAGATATCACCAGATTGATTTCCATAGTGGTTGTACAAGTCTGCATTTCCACCAGCAATGAGGGAGTGTTCCCCTTTCTCCATAACCTCGCCAGCATGTGCTGATATTTGAATTCTTGATCTAAACCATTCTGACTGGAGTGAGATGGAATCTCAGAATCATCTTGAGTTGCATTTCTCTGCTGTTTAAGGATGCTGAGTATTTCTTCAAGTGTCTCTCAGCCATTAGGAATTCCTCCTTTGTGAATTCTCTGTTTAGCTCTTTTCCCCATTTTTTATTGGATTATTTGGTTTCTTGGCATTTAATTTCTGGAGTTCATTGTAAATTTTGGATATTAGTCATCTGTTAGATGTGGGGTTGGTGAAGATTTTTTCCCAATCTGTAGGCAGCCATTTTGTTCGAATGACAGTGTCTTTTGCCTTACAGAAGCTTTTCAGTTTCATGAGGTCCCATGTATTGATTGTTGGTCTTAGGTCCTGAGCTGTGTTGTTCTGTTCAGAAAGTTGTCACCTGTGCCAATGAGCTTGAGGGTTTTTCCCACTTTCTCTTCTAGTAGATTTAGTGTGTCAGGCTTTATGTTAAGGTCTTTGATCCACTTGGACTTAAGTTTTGTACAAGGTGATAAGTATGGGTAATTTCATTTTTTTACAAGTGGACATCCAGTTGGACCAGAACCTTTTGTTGAAGATGCGGTCCTTTTTCCATTGTGCGGTTTTGGCTTCTTTGTCAAAAATTAGGTGACCATAGGTATGTGGGTTCATTTCTGGGTCTTCAATTCAATTCCATTGATCTACTGGTCTGTTTCTATACCAGTACCATGCTGGTTTTGCTACTATTGCTCTGTAGAACAGCTTGAAATCTGGGAGGGTGATACCTCCAGATATTTTTTTATTGTACAGGATTGATTTATTTATTCTTGGTTTTTTGTTGTTCCATATGAAATTGAGAATAGCTTTTTTCAGGTCTATAAAGAATTGTGTTGTTATTTTGATAGGAATTGCATTGCATCTTTATATTGCTTTTGGTAGGATGGCCATTTTTATTATGTTGATCCTACCTATCCATGAGCATGGAAGCTCTTGAAACACTCCAAACAGTACTTCAAGACTTGCTTCTTCCAAGACTTACTTTTGCCTTTGCTGATGAAGGTCATGGCCCAGGTTGGACTGAAGAAACCATGGCCCCAAGTGGGAGTGAGGCAAGTATTGTCACTTCCATTGCCAATATTGGAGCTGCTGCTGTCCCTTCTAGACCTCCCCTGAACTGCTGCTGGTTCGTGTTGCTGCTGGTACCTGTTCCTGTGTATTCTGTTTTGTTGGACTGATAAATTGCCCCAAGGACCTCCATCTAAAGAGGTCTACACTCTGTGCCTCCACTAACCTTTTTTCTCCCGTACCTCTGGTTGGTGGGTTGGAAGGAAGGTAGAGATTTAATATAATAATAAGTAAATTGTTTAAAAGTACACCTTCAGACTTCATAGGCTTATCCACCATCCCAGCTTCCTTGAGTTCTTGAGACTGCAGATCCATGCTGTCCCTAGAGGATGAAATTTGAAGTCCATAGCTCATACTGGAAGTGGTCCCAAATTAGATCCTTCTTAGCATTTTTGCTTCTCTTTCTTCATGCCATCTCTCCAAAAATTTATCTCCTCTCCTTTCATAATTCTATTTTGAAGGAAGGATGAAGGACTTTGACATTGGTGTAAAGCCCTGAAGGTAATGAAGGTCAGTCATGAACAGCATGCTAGAAAGGCTGATCCAGGGAAGCAAAACTACTATTGCAAAGGCCCTGGAGTAGTTTTCATCTCACAGTACCTGGAAAACACTGGAGTGTGACTGGAGAAAAGAAAATATGGGAATATAGTAAGAAAAACAGGTAATGTGGGTGAGAAGTCCTTAAAGAGTTTGGGATAAACGAAACATGATTAATTTAGTGTGTTTAATTTGTATGTTAACTTGATCACTTTGGTTGTGGGGTTTGGGGTAGCCTGGTGTGTTAAATAAGGAATTAAAGTTAGGGCAAGTATAACTATCCAAGTACCAAATGAAACAACGTGGACCGAAATACAACCTCCTCTTTTATTTATCATGGTGTAGCACATTGACATGCACATTTCAAATGGAAAATATTCTAAATAAAAAGTACACAAATACATCAACTACAACGAACATCACAGCTTAACAATGGAGCCCAAAGTGGGATAAGGATCTTTGTACTCCTGGCACTGAGTTGACATAGAGCCCACCTTGCTCCTGCTGCTAACCACTACATAAGACCTTCTTCCCATGTTCAAATGCCTGTGGAATGAGTGAAACTCAAAATCCTGAGTACTGTTTCTACTGAATGTGTATTGTAACACCATTGCCAAGGCAAAACATTCGATGTTGGTGTATGATAAGCAGGTGCTAATGTAAAAACCACAGCTCTCATCCTAAAGGGACTAAAAACCAGTTTATGCTGAAACACTTTTGAGTGATCACAGCCCAAGAACACAAATTTACATTACTCCAAATTCCACAATCCAGTGTGCATTCATTCTCATGAAGTTTTATAGAGCAAAGAAAGTCATAAATCAAAGCTTGCTTAAAATACATTGCTGGCTACATCAGAAGTGGTTACTGCAAGATTGGGAAAACTTTCTATAGGCCCAAGATGTTATCTGATGACATAACTTAGCTTTAGGGACCATCAAAGTTAGTGGTCTTCTGAGTTAATAATCCAAAAAGTTTCAATATATTAATTATAAGATGTTAGTTCAGAAACAGTTAGTGGACACACATGTTCTAGAGGACTAGAACTAGCCCAAGGCAAGAGAATTAGCCTCTGGACCTGCAGCATGCTAATCCCTCTACAGCACTGAAATTCTAATCAGTCTACCAGTTTCTAAAGACACAGAGAATTTTCTTAATATCTATAGTGGTTCTAGAAACTCACAGTGTGAACATAATTTGGAATTGTACCAAACCAAGCTTTCTTATTGTTGTTAGAAACCTGAGATATATGAAAAGGTAGGAAATGTGGAACAGTATAAGTAAAAGGTGTTTGTAGGTGAACACGCAAAGCAGGAACTGAGTTTGGATGTGTATTTTTTCCCAAGGTAAAATTTGCTGATGAAGTTGGAGTGATGCCAAGGAAGCAGCCCTGAGCTTAGTGGACAGGTATTGAATATGTTGATTTTTTAAGATCTCTGATTTGTTGGCAGATCAAATCTTCTTGTTGTTTGTTTGTTTTGTTTTGTTTTGTATTTCAAGACAGGGTTCCTCTGTGTGATAGCCCTGGCTGTCCTGGACTTGCTATGTAGACCAATGTAACCTCGAACTCACAATGATCTGCCTGCCTCTTCCTCCTGAGTGCTGGGATTAAAGGCATACACCATCATGCCCATCCTAGCAGATCAAATCTTTAGAATCCTCAAGCACAAAGGAACATTTTTGCTATGATATCTTCCTGACTGTTTCTTCCCCTTCATTAGGTTAGATGAACGGCCTCTGTTGATTTCACAGAACTTAGAGTTTTCTATTATGGTTTTGTGTATATAATTGGTGAGATATATACTATGCATACTATGAATATAGATTCATGAATGCACTACATTTTATGGTTTTATTCATTATAGTATTTTTAGGTAACCATCTGTCTAGTATATGCTATTATAGCTCCACTTTTGATCTCCTTTTTCCTCAAATCTCTTTGTTGAATTGCTTGTATATGGAAAGAGAACCAGAGGGGAGATGGCAGGTATTATCAAGCCTATTCAGTTTCTTTTGAGGAATTACAAAGAGCATGAATGAAACTTTTCTAGGGTGTTTGAGATTCTTAGTGCTAAGTGAAATTCTGCCTACATCCCAGGCCAATTCATAATTTAAATTTCTGCTTGTTCTGATGATGCTTTCAAAGTAGTATCCATAAGTGACAGAACTTTTAAATTATCCCAGTGGTCATCTCAGCTAACTGAATCTTTATGCCTGTGGGACATACCTTGGGTTCAGAGTCTTTTGTGTAGTGTTTCACTTATGTAATGTCTGGCAGGATGGCAGGAAGGCTTTCTTCCATGTTGTTTTCAGAAAGACTGAGAAGGTTGTGTTTGTCATAGCTTCTTCAATGCTTCTATTTTTTAAAAGAAGCATCTTTTTTTCATAAGTGTTAGCAGTTTTGGTCCAGCTGCCTCAGTTGTAGCTTTTGGCATGCTTATGATGACCCACAGATCTCATGACTTCCATAAATGGCTAGTTAATACTCAAAAATATGTAGTATGTTTTGAGTGGTGGGTGGGGAAAAATACACTTAATAACAATTTTAGAAAACCTGTTTGAATGAAAATGTTGATAATTTGCTGTAACAAGTAAGTAGCCTATGGTTTATTAAAACAAACTGCTACAGAATAATAAAATGTTTTTCACAGGGGGAAGAAAGAGAGAAGGCAAGCAAATAGAGGTGGAAGATCTCAATTTAAATGTAACACGCTATAAAATGCAAATGTATGCCAGACCTGGATTTTAAAACTATTTACTTGGTGAATAAGGCAGGTGGACTGAGAGTTCTAAGCCTGCCTGGGCTACAGAGTGAGTTTAAGAACAGCATGAACAAAGCTTAAAAAACAAAACTTGGGTTCGGGATTTAGTTCTGTTATAGGGTGCTTGCCTGGCACACATGAGGCTCAGAGTTCAATCTCTAGTAACACACACACACACACACACACACACACACAGAAAGAATAGAGACAAAGTCAAATATAATATTCTGATAATGTGTACAAAAATAGCTTACAAAAGCCCACAATCACATTAATGCTCAATGAATGACAGAACTGCTCCCCACTGTGAATCATATCTTATTGGCAGAGGAACCTGCTCTATTAATTGCTTGTATTAATTAAATCCTTGCATTGATTGTTTCATACAACCTTCTTAAGCGTGAGCTACAGAATCTCATTTCACCAATCAGACAAGGAAAAGAAAACCTGTAATTATTCTTTTACCTTTGGTAGCACTTTTCTCTCAAATAGAAAAAAAAAAAAAAAAGAGGACTGGCAAACTCTGGTAAGCAGTCTTTGTTACCAGAGACAACTCTTTAATGTGAGTTCTTGCTGAATTTTATTGTAATAATGTGATACCTCCTTATGTAATGGCGGGTATGTTTCTGATCTGCTTATTCTTGTCTGCCTGCAGCTTCTATGATGAGTAATCCAAAAGTCGGTATTCAGTGGCTCAGGCTCTCCCTCAGCCTGTACTTCCTGATGGCTGGTGTCCACACTTTTGGATTATCTTCAGATTTAGTGAGTTTGGGAAGAGAAAATGGGAAAAATAGGACTCATGGCAAATCCCACACAGAAATTTTATATTTATATTTAGTACTATATAAAAGTACATATAAAGTACTGTTAGAAACTTCATCCATTATTTACAAAAGACCAGAATGTTAAAACATAGATTTACTTGGCATGCTTTGTTATAAATTCAGGAAAAGAGCTGGGATCTATGCTACATCCAAGAATGTAAAATTAAGTGTGTTTTCAAGTCTCAGTTTGTCATTTGCTTATTCCAGCATGTGAAGAAGAGCAAGTAATAGAATGCTAGCTGAGAAAATAAATTCTTGGTAATAGATTAGCTGAATATGCCACAAGGCACACAAGAAGGCGGTCTAACTAGAAGAGAGGAGAAAAGAGGGGGAGAGGGAGCCTTCAAGGCTAAGCTCATTATTGACTTGGGTCTTGAGGTCAGTAACCGTCCTTCCCCTTTCATTAAGTGAATTTCTTCCTCCACATTCAGTCTGTGCATAAAGCACCTACCCTCTTCTGATTCTTTATTTCTCTACTGTTTAGTTCCACACTTTTTTCTTATTAGTCATAATTTCACTATACAAAAATGTCAACTCTAGAGAGTTTTTCCTATCTTTACATTTTTTCAGGCATGTTTCACTTCAAAATTGGCATTCCCTTATTTGTTTGCAGAGACAAACTCAAAGTCTTTTTCCTTTTTGGAAGTCATCAGAAAACCTTCATAATTTAGAATGTTACTGAGATTCCATAATCATACTTCTCGGTCTCTGATGAGCTAGGGCACTCAGGAAATCATTGTTCTAATGGCAAAGAAACACAAGGACAGTTAGAGCTTTAAGAGCGATAGTGGTTGTACCATTATTCTCCTTCATGAAAATATGCCCCAGAGAGAAGTGAGAGAATTCTTCCACGATTCTGTTTTCCTTGCCTGACTTCTCTCAGTAGATCTGGTTTCCAGAGGAGATCATTGAGAATATAACAGACTTACCTGAGAGATCAGGCTTTTTACAAGTAAAGAGAAGAAAAGGATACCATTTCTATCATCTGAAAAGCACCAATGAATTTTCAGAAAACATTAATACAAAAGGAGTACATTGTGTTTTGTTATTGATGAGGGCAAGGGACCTGTGTGCTGCCTGAAAGCCAACACCAGGGACCCATATGGTGCTGGAAGTGTCCGTCCCTGGGCTGTGAGGATTTCAGTGTTTCACTAGTGAATTCTGCCTGAGTTTAGTAATTCATCACAATTGGAGAAAATGGGTAAATTTTATATGGTTTCCATTCTATTATTTAAGATAAATACACATGAAGTTAAAATTATTTGGAAGCAAAATACAATCAATTTCCACCTCAATGAATTTTTTTATTCATTTTTAGGTTGTTTGTTGTCTCACTAGGTTTTTATGGGTTGGTTTTAAATATAAGAATCTTATTTTCTT
Organism: Lophiomys imhausi; assembly: GCA_907164525.1. Classification (NCBI taxonomy): domain Eukaryota; kingdom Metazoa; phylum Chordata; class Mammalia; order Rodentia; family Muridae; genus Lophiomys; species Lophiomys imhausi. The sequence continues at coordinate 2,256,659 of CAJQZJ010032991.1, read as the reverse complement.
ATTTTCCCCAACTTCACATCTAGCATGAGATGCAAACAATCAGGACATTTATCATGTAAAATACACCTCCCCACTTTGATTCCTCATTTCTAAACTAGGGCTGGCTTTCTCCTTTTCTTCAGCTGTATTTGATGCCAAGGCCAGGCCATGTGATTCCTATATAATGAAATCAAACAAAATCTAATTTTGTCCACCCAAATAATTGCAGAGTTTTCTTAAGAGTAGTCACAAAATACTATGCTCATATTTTATTGTAATTAAATAGTTCTATATGAATTTGTCTTCTCTTATAATCGATTGAAGCACTGAGCACACAGTACCATTATTTTTATGTTAATTGAATAACCTTTCTGAATGTCACCTACTATCGAGCCCACCTAGAACAAGGACTTCATATCCTGCATTTTTTTCTTTGGTGCTCAGTATTCCCTCCATGGCCTTTTGACTCCTCACTGACCATTCAATAAACTTAGTGAAGTTCAAGCTTTGTTACTAAATTATTAAGACTGCTATGAAAATTATTGAAATAAACTTGTATAATTGAAGGGCTTATATAAGATGCAAATTAAGTTTTTTCTTTAATCACTGACTCCTAATAAAATATATATAAGCAAAATATAAAAGTGAACATTTCAAAGTTATTTCCTTTCATGGACAAATGAATAAGATATAAAATTAAACTATAAATATATAAAACGCATGCATGGGTGCCAAATATTTTATCAGCCATTGCTGACATGCCTAAAGTGTGCTGTGGAACAAAGAGACCTACCTGTTCAGAGCTAACAGAAAACCAAGAGCTCTTCAAAGTCTGCCCCTCATCATTTGGTAACCTTTCACCCATGGCCTGTTTTCTCTGTGCCTCTGTAAAATGAAGTCACCAGAGCACCTGACTTTTTTCCATCTCTGACACTTGGGATCCCCTGAGTGAGGGGTAACTGCATTAGAGGGCAGAAATCTGAAGCGATTTGCCCATCAGTCTCCTAATCCTGTCCATTGAGGCTGTGGGGATGAGCCTATGAATTAATCAACAGACAACTAACATCATTGTGAGCGGCCATCTGCATTTGAACCCACCCTCTTCTGTTTGCTATCTACTCAGCCCTACTATCTCTGTGGGCTAAAATGTCAATCATGATGACTGCAAATGCTGTCGGAGAAAATGGAGTCCATCTAATTAGACAACCATTCTTCACTATTACTTGTGCTTCTTTTTCTCACTGAGTCGACTTTGAAGCTCATTCTACTCCATCCTGTTCTCTTATTCATAGTAAATCATGACCTTAATCTAAATGATTAAAAAGAAAAAAAGTCAAAGACAGTAGGCCAATAAACCAAATTGTAGTAGATTAACTAATCACTATTGCATTTACCAGAATAATAAATGAGTAGCTATCATTATTAATCCCTTAAAAAAAAAGAACATAAACTTAGAAGCATGAAAAACTGTCTCCTTACTACAAAGTTCACTTAGTTCAGAAAAGTCCATCTAAACCAAGTTGCTGGGCTCAAAGAATCTCCTGGTTATCAAAAGCTGCCCTCATCTGTGGACGGAAAGTATGCAGGGAGATTTAATTATTAACCGAAAGCACAGTACTTGAGAGTTGGAACCAAAACTTAGCATTGGTTTGACTCCAAAAGTCCGATTCTTTCCACTGTAACTCTACTTTGGAAGGGAAGTTGGATTTCTATGTGCCTAAAATATTTGTAACCAATTGATTTTAAAGGGCCTCCCCCAGTGAACTGTTACTAAAAGCAGGGTTCAAATAAACACGATACATAATTGTCTTAGTTATGAAAAGAGGCAGAACTGAAGACGTGATGGCAGTGAGGGTGTGCGAGAGGAGGGCTGAGGTCAACAGTAGAACAGGCTTTACAAAGTAGGGTCAGCAGCCAGCGTGGTGTGTGGTGTGAAGCAGCCTGGAGTTTATGCAGATGCAGATTCAACCCCCATACATGATGTCCTGCTGTGCTATCTCCCTGGCTCTAGGCAACAAAGGAGGCCCCAGATGAGGAATAGTTCACCTTCTGAATTGTACCTCCTCAAAGGACCACCGTGATCCCTGATGCCCGCCGCCAAAGCCATGTTGGTGTCTGCAGTCCCTGCTGCAGAACAAGCCCATGATGAAGCCCAAGATCCATGTGGGTGTATGGGGTCTAGATTGCTGACTGAAGCCTTGCTGATGTGCACGGGCTTTGCTGCCCTAGGTGGGGGTGGGGGAGTCATGTTGACATGAGTGGCCTATGTAACCACCTGAGCCCATGTTGAGACCCATGAGTGGGTCAGTGGTCCTGATGTGACCCGGGCTGTGCTCATGTCTGTGTCCTGTGTTGCCAACCAAAGCCATGTGGATATTCATGGTTGGTGCCGCCACCTAAAGCTCTGTTGATGTGAGAGTCCATGTTGCTGTTGCCAAGGGCCATGTCTGAGTCCATGGTCCTGGTGTGGCCAGGGGGCCATGCAGATGTATGCAGTCTGTGTTTCTACCCAAGATCATGCAAATGTCCGTGATCCATGCTGCTGCCTGAAGTCATATGCCCATGAGACATACTGCTGCCTAGGGCCAGGTTGATGTGAGTGGCCTGTGCCATGTTGATATCCGCAGACCGTGCTGCCACTGAGGGCCATGTTTGAGTCCTTGCCCCTGATTCAGCTGGGTTCATGTTGATGTTTGCGGACTGTGCTACTAGCTGGGGCTATATTTTTGTGAGTGACCTGCTGAGGCCATGTTGATGTCTAGATTGCCTCTAGAGCTTGTCTGGACCCATGGTCCTGCTACAGCTGGGGGGCATGTTCGTGGTCACTGTCATGTCACCAGAAACCACATGAAAGCTACTTTTCCAGGGATATCGATGACTGCAGATGCACAGTTAAGGAAGAGACATAAAAGGCTTCTGTGACATTCCCTACCCCTAACCCAACCTTCCCCCCCCCCAAAAAAAAGTAACAGCCCAAACAGGGAGCCATCAAAGAAAATGCTTAAAAAGTGTTGTAAGGATGCTGAAGCATAGCTCTCCATAATTGATGGTTTCTAGTGGGAGTACAAGTGGGAAGGACTCAGGTCTATTTAAGTGGCAGGCCACTGGGAGTTTGGCCATGTTCCAGTGAGTGTATAGATAACACAAATTAGACTTTTTTTCTTCTCATGTTTTGGTGGGATGGAGACATCTGGTTAGTTAGACTAGACAAGTCAGTGAAGCTTTGATTCAAGTGAGAGACCCTGCCTCAATATATAATGTCTCCACATATAACAATATAACAATAACAGAAGTTGGGCATGGTGGTGCTTGCTTTTGATCCCAGCACTCCGGGAGGCAGAGGCAGGCAGATCCCTGTGAGTTCAAGGCTAACTTGGTCTACAAAGTAAGTACAGACAGTCAAGGATACACGAAGAAACCTTGTCTCGAAAATCCTAAACAAAACAAAACAACAACAACAAAAAAAATATAGCAATAACAGGAGGAGATATGGAATATCAACTTGTGGTCTCCACAAGCACATATATATACTTGCAAGAGTATACATATATGCACTCATATACATATGAACATGCACATATACATCCATGCTTGCCACACACATATACTCAAGTCATATAAACATTTACACATCAATAGAAGCATATAATTTTATTTTATCTTTCCTTTAATTATGGAAAGAAATGGCTAAAAACCAAACCCTAAGTTAGATGGATTTTGTGTTGATAGCCAGCATGGAGATCACTGCCCAATTTTTTATTCAACTATTTCAAGATATATTCAGAAATATGTACCTTGATAAATAATGGGGGGGTTAATAAAGAGAAGAAAAGAAGAGAAAAATGCCTTATGAGACAAAACTATTTGAGATTCTGTATCTGGGGTCGCTGCCTCTGTCTGAAGAGTACATTCCAATTCTGGCAAATAGTTCGCACTTCCCAGAGAAAGAAACTGCCTTATCCGTGGCTATTTTCATACACTGAGATCATATTTACGATTACTAAACTAAGATCTTGCTCAACATTGCTGACCCATGCATGGACTGAGAAGAAATCCTCTAGCTTTACAAAGTTTTCAATTTTAATGCTGGTATGGATTTGAAGCAAATAATGGGATATAAATAATTTTTAGAGACATAGTATGAGACAATCTGAAGCAGATATTTTCTGTTTAATCCTGTAATGTCTTATTTATACAAGAAAGATTTAATTTCTGAATGTTCAGGCATGCTTCTGGCTCTCGTCTTGTTCTGTGCTCAGCCTTCTCTGTGATATAGGAAAATGTCTGGGTGCAGTTATGCTATGATGTATTCCCACTTATGGGCCAAGAGCTTAAACACACAATGGAAAAAGGCCGACAGCTCTTAGTTTTAGGAAAATGCATCTTCTTCTATATTTGGACATTTTTCACTCTCATACTTTATGAGTCCTTCAACATACAAAATAGTAATTATTCTTAAGCTTTACAATATAAATAAAATCTCAATTTTTATAGATTTGTACAGTTTGAGAAAGTTGAAATTACAGTTCCCTCAGTTCTCAGGAGCTACAGACTTTGGTAGATTCTCACTCTGCTATTCGTAATGAGGACAGATATTAGAGTGTCATAACATCAGTGTAACAAGGTGTTTGCAATGTGGAGATTATACACAATTTTACTAGAGAAACTCAGTCTGGAGACTGCTAGTCTAAAGTTTCCCAACTAATTTTAATACGCTGAACTAAGAACATTTTAGAATACATACACCAAAGCACAAATATCTCCTGCTTTCACTTGATCCTATCTTCCTTTTCATGTGGGAGCCCAGCCCAGAATAAAAAAGGTCCTTGATGGAGTGTATAATGGAAGTGTGCACGCTTGGAAGGCATCACTCCAGAAGCCCCTTTGATCTTCACAGTGGTCCTTGTTTCAGCACCAGTGCTTCCCAGGATAAGAACAGCATCTTCCAACAAGGTTCCCTGAAAGTGCTTTGGTGTTAAATGGGGCAAACAGAAAAGTAAGTTTTATGAAAAATATCATGATGAAATAAAACTAAGTAGGTTATTAGACTTCTGAAGGGCTCCAATATGTTTTCACTCACTGTGTAACTTGAAAGTACAGGATTGTCATCGAGAAACGGGGCCAAATGACTAAAGATCGATGCTGTAATGTATGGAGAGAAAATGGGAACTGTCCAGGCAGCCACTGGTATGTCATTTCTTAGTTTGGGAAGCTGCAGACCCTGTACTTCCTATATAATCATATATATTTATCCCTCTCAGGTCTCTGAGGTGGTTGAAGAACAGGTAGCTAGAGTCTCATAATCAAATTTTGAGTTGTTTAGGAATCAAGAGAGTGTTACAGATCTAAGAAGATACTTTTAAAATTGTGTTGCAAGTTAGTATGAATGTTGAGTCAGATATAGAACTTTAAACTCATGGAGATGGTTAGATAGTAGAATGTTAAAGTCAGGTGCCAAATACATATGGACTGAACATTGGGAATGTACGCTAAGCCATATAACCCTCATAACTGTGGCCTAATTACCTCTGTTGTTTTGTATTGTATTTATTATTATAAGAGAAAGAACCATTTGTTGGACTGAAAGGGGAAACTGTAGGGGGAAATAAGATATACCTTAAACTTAAAAGAAAAAAAAAGGGAAGAGGATGGGGGCTTGAGGGTGGGAGGGTGGGACTGAAGGGGGGAATAGGGAGGGGACTGCAATTGAGATGTAACTTGAAGAAATAAAAAATAAAGGAAAAAAAAAAGTACAGGAAAAGCTGGCAAGGATGTGGAGAAAAGGGAACTCTCCTCCATTGCTGGTGGGAGTGCAGGTTGTGCAACCACTATGGAGGTCAGTCTGGCGATATCTTAGAAAACTTGGAATAGCTCTTTCCTCAGGACCCAGCCATACCACTGCTGGGTATACATCCAAATGATTCCTCACCAAATCATAAGGAAGTTTCTCCATCTATGTTCATAGCAGCCTTATTTGTAATAGCTAGAAACTGGAAACAACATAGATGTCCCTCAACCGAGGAATGGATTAAAAAACTGTGGTGTATCTACACAATGGAATACTACTGAGCTCTAAGAAACAATGAAATCATGCAATTTGCAGCCAAATGGATGGAACTAGAGAAGCTCATCCTGAGTGAGCTAACCCAGACCCAGAAGGATGCACATGGCATCTATTCACTTATAGTCGGATTTTAGCCATATAGTACAGAATAACTATACTACAACCAATGCAGCAAAGGGAACATTTCCTGTCAATGAGACACTTTTCCCTAGTGGTGCTGCCTTGTAGGCCCCTGGTGTATGAGGAGGCTCTTGGCCCTCATATGACTGCTGAACTGGGGTGGGGGACTGTTATGTTATCCCAGAGGAGTGGAATGGAAGGGTTGAGGGGTAGAGGGTGGGAGGGCAGGACTGGGAGGGGCTGAAAGAGGTCACTGCGATGGAGATGTAACCTGAAGTAATAAATAAATAATTTTTTAAAAACATATGAAATTTTAAAATAACTATAGGAAACATGTGTAGAATGCCTCAGATATACTTCTGTGAATCGTCCTGAGAAATGACAATCCCTTTCCCTTTGTCCTGAAAACAAACTTGTTGTAAAGTTCACAACCAGTCAAATTTCCTTCCCAAAGTCATTTTCAGTTCCCACAGACTTCATCTCTATCCCTTTGCATGTTACCACACTCACAGTTTCTAGAAGTTTCGCGTCCATTATCTTCTTTTTACATGACAGGGGTACTTTATCCTCTTGAATCACCCTGAGACAGTGGACCATTTACTACTGACTATTCAGCACAACACCTCTGTGCAGATCTGTGCAAAATTTTATTACTTGTTTATAAAAGACCAATGAAGTTATTATCATTTCTGTACAGTTTTATTCAAGGATTTCTCTACCCTTTTAAGAATCTGTAAATTAGACTTTTATTTGCAATACTTTCCTATGATAAATTGAACAATATTTTCCAGTAATAGGATAATTTACCATCACAACCCAAATTTACACCTAAAACTTAGGCTTAAAAATCTAAGTTTATGTTTATTAAGATTTTTATTCAGATTACAGTGTATCATTTGATGAACAGATATGACATTTTAATAAACATCTTGAGACCCGCCAGAGACCTAACTACTGGAAACACCCCACCTTCTCAGCAGTCAATATACATGTTGAATAATTCAAGGAGTCATTAAGAGACAGATGCTAAATAGAAACTGGTCCCTTTTTATCAAATAAATATTCTAGACAAGTGGCTGCAATAGAAATCACTGGCATCTAAATCTGTCCCTTTAATTGTACATAGGACTGCAGCCACACATGATTTTCAAAAATAAGATAAATGTTTCCTATTTGTATTACTACTGCTACTGGCTTATTTAAGTTTTAGAAGCTAAGAAACGAACAAATCTGTGCTTTACCCCTATTATGTATTAATCATTTCCTGAGATTCTTAGCCACTGAAGAAGGATCTCTCTCCACTCTTGTGAGTTCCTTACGTGTTCTGAGATATCTTCATTGTCATTGTCCTGAGCTTTGTAAATGCTCTATAGGAGACAATATTCTCCTATAGAGACAAGGAAACAGAACACCTACAAACACCGCTGCATGCAGCTGTGCAAATGAATGACTGGCCCTGCCTTTATTCTTGCATATTTGGCCAGGAACAATACAAAGTCTTTGCCTAAGCACAGCCTTTTGTGCAGCATGTAGCTGACTCTAAGTCATCTAGTCACACAAATCCCCATGCAGAGACACAGTTCTTTCATTGTGCTTTCATTATATGCTTTGTTAATTTTCACGGAAATGGTCTGACTTTGCCATTATTCTGGTTGACAACAAAAACTTCCCAAAAGCCATTATAATTCAACCTCAAATTTATCAATCTGTCATTGCTAGCTTTTGTCAGGTGAGATAAACCTAGGAATACCTGCCAAGAGGGTATTGAGTGATCACCTCTATCAGATTGGCCTGTGCTCCTTAGCATCCTCTTATTAGTACATTGTTTTATATGCAGGCTTTAATAGTGGAATATTCAAGTTAAAAATTTGCCTATAAACACACTGTACATTTGTCTTAGTCATGTTCTATTGCTATGAAGAGACATCATGAACAAGGCAACAATGCTTACTAAAGAAAGCATTAAATTAGGGGCTTGCTTATAGTTCCAGAGACATAGTCAATTATCATCATGGCAGGGCACATGGTATCAGGCAATCATGATTCTAAAGAAGTAGCTAAAAGCTACATCCTTATCTGCAAGCAGAAATGCACACACACACACACACACACAGAGAGAGAGAGAGAGAGAGAGAGAGAGAGAGAGAGAGAGAGAAAGAGCGAAAGACAGAGACAGAGAGAGATACAGAGACAGAGAGGGCTGGTCGTGGAATGGCTTTTGAAACCTCAAGTCCCAACCCCAGTGACACACTTCCTCCAACAAGTCTAAACCCCCTAATCCTTGTAATCCTTTCAAATATTTCCATTCCCTGGTGATTGAGCATTCAAATATATGAACCTATAGATGTCATTCTCATTCAAACCACCACAAGATTGTAAAGAAATTAAATATGGTTGCTCCTGTCTTCAGTCTTCATATATCAATCCCTTATTCCTTAACTGTAGGGTTTGGAAAAACTATATTGGCCAAAATCACCATATTTTTTTCTCTTTTGTTATCTCCAGGGAAACACGTCATCAGGGTCCAGTGAACTAACAGCACTTCAACATATCACGACCTCTGTAACAGCTTTTTACAAAGTAATTAGATCTGTTAAGAACTTCTCTATTACTGGATATAGCAAAGAGAAGAAAACCATTTTCTTTGGAGTCCTCACTTGGTGATGGCTATTATGCTAGAGGTTAAAAAATCTATAGGCCACTTCATTCCCATAAGCATTCTAAGTGGAACACTGACATTTCTGCTCTATACTTGAACCATGGCCTAAGGCTGGCCATTGTTGGAGTCAGGAATCAACCACACGCTGGTTTGACTTGCTGGGTCTTTTGTATCTGTGCATATTTTGTCAGTTGATGTTTGGTCACCATCTGTGGCCTTAACAACATTCTAAACATACTCTGGTTTTATCACATTCAGAACTTTACAGTCTAGATCCTATTTATTTTGAAATTATACACCCAAAAAATATTGGAATGATCTGCACCTAAAGGTATTTGTATCTTGTAGGGCTTGCAAATTGCTTGGGTTGGTGTGGATTTATAGTGACCACTGCATGAAACTCAAAGAATCATGTTTAATGTGCAGGCCAGCAGGCTTCAAACTTTGCAGGAGACATAATTCTACTTGGTAATTAGAACAGGAGGAAAAGACTTACAATAATTTTGTTGAGTTCCATTCCAGTTTGTCACTACCCACTTGGAGAGTCATGGTCCTCAAGTTAATTAATATCACTTTCCTTCCTTAAATAATTTATTCAAGTAAGAAGTCCTGGAAAGCCACATGTTTCAGCAGTATAGGAGTTTATACACATTCGTAAGGACTAGACTTGGATATCCGGATCCTATAAGATGACAGGAGAGAAGAGATTCCCTATGTTACTTATGGGTTCTATTGCTGTGATAAATACTATGACAAAAATCAACTTGGTAAAGACAGGGTTTATTTCATTTTATACCTTGTGGTTCATTGTACTGATTTCTTCAATTGAATCTTTCACACCTGAGATTCTGTCTTCTATCTCTTGTATACTATTTTAGATACTCATGTCTCTAGTTCCTGGTCTCTTCCCTTAGTTTTCCACCTCCAGGATTGTCTATGCTTGTGTCTTCTTTATTGCTTTCATTTGCAATTTCAAATCTTGAACAGTTTTATCGTTTTATACATTTTCTGCTCCAATTTTATTCTCTTTGTCTGCCAGTCTTTCAAATCTTTCATAGCCTTGTCTCTTACCCATTCATATTTGGCTGAGTTGGCTTAGAGGTCTCTAATGGAACTCTCCATTGCTTTCATTTGTAAAATTGAAGATTCATTAAATTCTTTCAGGGATTTAATTCTTCTTGTAAAGGACTCTATCATTTTCCTAAGTATAGACTTTTCATCATTTTCATGTGTCTCAGCTGTGGTGGGATGGTCAGTGATTGCTGTATTAGCATCACTGTATTTTGTTGGAGTCATATTTCCCTTATTTTTGTCAGATTTGTTCTTTCTCTGACCTTTAGCCATCTGGCTGTCCTTAGTTGATTGTTCCCAGTGTCTTCTGGACCTGGTGCCAAGGATGGAGCTTTGATTTAGAGTCCATATAGTCTTGGTGGTCTGTAGCTCAGCACAGGCTATGTGGGGTCTTGTGTTGGGGGCTGGATTTCAGCTGGCCCCCTGAAGTTCACCCCTTCCAGTTGTGTCCCAACTGGGAACTCAGATCAGGGATTGGGTGGGATGTTTTATTCCACCCTGCAGAGTCTTGAGTTCTAGCAGGTCTTCCTAGCAATGTCAGTGGGGCTCAAAGGACCATGGATTGTAAGGTAGAGCTTCAGATTCCCTGCTGCTCATGTTTCTGGTCCGAGGGTCATGTCTGTGGTCGTGGTCTCCCCAAGCAGCTCCTCTTAGGTGGAGCACCAAGAGCACCTCTGTGCCTCTCGGCACTATACACTAATCCCTTGTAGTCTCAGTCACTCAGGCAGTGCACACCGGCCAAGAACTCGCTGTTTCAGGGCTGGAACTGTAGATGCTGAAGATATGGTATCCCACTGAGGAGGAGTCAGGTGCACTGGCTGGGGGATCCTATATGAACACCACAACCCGTCCACAGGGCTTGGACTCAGTAGAGTTCCCCAGCCTTTTGACTTGACCACCCGCCTTTCAGCCCGCTCTGGTCTTACCATTCCTGTGGCTCAGCTGGTCCTCTTTTGGGTGCTGGAGCGATCGTGTGGAAACTGGGCACTCAGAAAGCTGGAGGTACCTCTATCTGGCAATTGGAGCTGCCTGTCATACTTGTGGGACACCGAGCCAGTGCAGGAAGTGTAGCCTGCTGCAGGAAGTGTATCCCACTGATTTGTCTAGCTGCCGGGTTCTTCAGAGTGATTGTAAATCCAGTAGAGGGGCCTGTATGTTGAACACCTTTCTGAGCAAGCTCAAATATACTTGTGCCTCCCAGACCACTGCTCCACTGGAGAAGTACCACCACGGTGACCCAGCTGTTCTCCTGTAGCTCAGAATGTGCTGTGGGATGCTGCCATAATGGTTCCGCTGAGAATATACCTGTTCCTGTGCCTCTGCTGATCCTCTTTTTGGTGCTGGAGTGGTTGTGTGGAAGCTAGGAGCTCAGGAGGCTGGTGAGTACCCCTGTCTGGAGTTTGGAACTGCTTGCTGGGTGTTTGAGTGATTCGTACCCACAGGCTCCTCTCATTGTGATGCTTTTCTGCTTCTGTGGCTTCCATGGCTTCCCCAGCTGACTGGTCTGTTTATCTGAGTGTCTGAGAGTCTCTCCCAGGGACTTTTATTAGTCCATGGGTTCACCAGGTAAAACCCAGCGAGGTTGTGCCTCTCAAATTATTTCTCAGAGTGTTATATCTCTGTGGTATTCTAGCTGTTTCCACTGCATTCAAAATGTGTCCATGCCGGCTGCCGCCATCTTGGAATCCCCTACCTTTTAGTTCATTATCCAGGGAAATCAAGACAGGAACTGATGAAGAGGCCATGGAGGAGTGTTACATACTCGCTTGCTCCTTGAGGCTTGCTCAACTTGATTTCTTATATAGCCCAGTCAAGGAGATAGCACCTAAAATGGATTGCATTCTCCACAACAATCACTAATTAAGAAAATGCTTCACAGGACAAAATGGTGGGAGTATTTTCTCACTTAAGGTTCTTCCTTCCCAAATGAGTCTAGCTTGTGTCACGTTGACATAAAACTAGCCAGCATATCCTCCTTGAGTTGTCTCTATAAAATGAATTTTAGAAAATAAGGCCTAAACTTACAAGTCTTAAAATTGAAGACTAAGTAACACTTTTTTACATGTCCTCAGATTTTGATAGAGTTCACATGATAATTCCATAAGGTGAAAGTGTATTTAGGATAGCCAAAACAACCAACATCATATATTACCCTAGTGTACCTAGTAAACAAACCTATTTTGTAACTGTAGAATATCTTGCTTAATTTATTAAAAACTGTACACTCAACTTTCAACTTTCAGCACTAGTTGTTCACCTGTGTGGTCTTATGACTGGATGGGAACCTACTAACACCCTAAGAAGACACTGTACTGCATATTGTTGGCCTGTGATCAGGTCAAACTTCAAAGAACATTGTAGTTTCTGCCAAATGCATGGTACTTTCACATACTAGTAATTAGAAAAACTGTAAATCCAACCACCATAAGTCTGGTACCCTCTGTCTGTTTCACTAAAAAGGGAGGTTCTCTCAGAAGTACAGTCTGGTCTGAGCAAGAGATAGTATTACTAACTACAAGCTTGATTTTACATTTATATATCACATACTAGTGTTGAACACTGAGATGAAGAACAGGTATATAAAAGAAAATTTATACATTTAATACTGAGTTTTCTCAAAATTATACATACACTACTTATTTTGTTACTCATATTAATTTTTTCTATTTTGGCATTGTTTTATGTTACAAATGCTTACTGATTTTTCCCAACTTATATTCCAAAGATCAGTGTGGGGAACAAAAGCAAATTACAAGAATCTGAGTTTTCCAGTATATTCTATGGCACCATGGTTCTTATACACACACACACACACACACACACACACACACACACACACACGCACAGCTGTGTGTTAAACAAACCTGTACAGCATGGCTTTCATGTGGCCCCATCTGCTCACTGTTATCCTTATGTGTCTTGGAAAATATCTTGAGCCTCCTGCATCCCCAAAGGAGTGGAGGAAACCAGGCTCTGAGACAAGCACCTCGGCTGTGGGGAAAGCATGCCTATATAATGCTGATGAATGAAAACCTTTCACTGGGTCTCATGGATCGTGGCTCTTCTTTCCAACAGCTTGCATTTAATGATGCAGGAGTAAAACTAGAGCACTGGCACTTAATTTTGGCCATGGATCAAAATTAATTGATCAAATTGAATTCTAGTATCTAATACTAGATTTCTACTATCTCCTTATTATTTCTTTAAGTGTGGAGGCATCTGACTACCCACCTATCAATCTAAATATTTTATATATATCTTCCATATTTATCATGTCTGCTAATGAGAGAACAGAAAAGTGCCGAAAGTATCCTTCTCCAGTATTCAAGCTAGAAAGACATACACCAAGTGAAAGCAAAGTTGTCCCTCAACTCAAAGAGAAATTATTCCAAGATCTTCAGAAGAGAACCTAAACTCAAGGATACTAAACTAACAAAATATTTGTATGTAACATACACACATACTCCTGTATAATTTAAATTATCTCTAGATTATGTCTGATACCTAAGACAAATGCTAAATAAGTAGTAAGTATACTTTAATGTTTAGTGAATAAAATACAAGTAGATACAAAGGTTCACTCTGTTCTGAAGTGAAATACATTGTGCCACAAGTTGTTTTTAGTTCATTTTTCTTATCCTTAAATTCAGGATAGTTGTATCACATTTTCTATATGACACATGCTAAGTGCTTTCTAGATGGAGACAATGGTGGTCACAGAAAACAGTCTACCATGAAAGCAACTACCACAACCTGGTCCATCCTAGAATGTTCTTTCACATTTTCTGCCCTCGGCTACATAGGCTTTGATGTTCCTTATTGTCAGCAGCCCCCATTAATTCCTTTCCCTTCCCTTATCCCTATCCCTATAAGCCTGCAGGATAATATCCATATAATTTATCTTATCACATTCTCTTGCATGTTTGCACTTGCTGACTTCATCTTCAGTTCTAAGGCCAAAGTTCTCTGGTTTCCAAGGTCCAACATTTTCTGGCCTGACTTTACATTTCTCCTGCTCTGGCTCAATAAGTCCTCCCTCCTTTGTTCCTGAAATTCTCTTTAAATAGAGAATGTTCCACCACCAACTCCCTTTACTTTCTTAAAGTCTTAAACATTTTTCAAGATCTTGATCAGTAGACAACCTACCTCAATAGTCCCCAGACAGCCAGCTCATTGGCAGATAATAAATGTAAGCATATTAAGTTTGAGAAGGAAGGTAAGACCTTTATAGCCACAAGTTATCATGACATTTAGATAGTGTGAACGTTGTTTTACAGATAAGTCATATTAAATATAAAAGATCAATAGCAGAGCCATCAGTCCAGAAAGGAAGCTGACAAAGTTCTCTTCAGAAAAAAAAAAAAAAGTATAGTAGAATAAATGAGCATCAAGGCTGTGGCCAGACTTTGAAGTGGAAGAGAGCTCTCTATCTTTCAAGCATTCATTTCTAAAGGAAAGGTTTTCAATGGAATTCACACTTTTCACTCATTGAGGTCTAGATGATAATGGTCCACTAATTACTGCCATGGAACTAACAACTTTTACCTTTGTTGCTGTGGCTGGAAACAACCTGCCAACTATTTAAATGCACTCAGGCAGATTTTCTTGCAAAATTGCCCATTTTTCAGTTATTTGTGATCTATTTTTGACACCATCACTGTAAACTTAATTAAAAGCAAGGAGTAGCCATGCTACATGTTCATATCTTGAAGTTCCCTTTGTGCACATCTGGTAATTATGATCCCAAACTCACTCTAACTTCTGTCATAATGCAGCAATATTCTTCATCAGAATGCCACCTTATTGGTCCTATGGAGTGCTTGATTCCACCTGAAACTATGGGAGCTCAGTCTTTACTGTAAAGATTCTTATGATCATTCTGATCTTTCCCATCTCTATTAGAATGGCTTATTAAGCCTTGCTTATTGCATTCCAGGTACTATATATCTAATTCTCTTCAGTATTCCCCAGAAAAGCTATTCCAAAGGTATTAGAATCATCAGAAAAGCTTATCACTGCTACAACTCTTAAAAACAAAACAAAACAAAAAACACCACACCTCATTTCTTATGTTATTTACTTTTCTTATCATTTGAAAAAATATTTGATAGAGGCAACTCCAGAGAACAGGATCTATTTGAACTTCTGGTTTCAGGATATTTTGAGCAATCGGAGCAGAGAAGGAGTGATAACAGGAGTATCTCAGTCTATGTTGACCGAAACATAATGTGGCAACTGACCTTACATTTGTACAGAGTGAGACCACAGGCAGAGCGTCACTCTCAAACTCCACTCCATGAGAAGCCTTAGTCAGTGAGGCCCTTCAGCTCTCTCACAAAGCACCACCAGATGGAGAATGCTTACTCACACATGAACCTGCAGAGGGCAGTTTAGATTCCAGTGACAACAGGCCTAATACTCTCATGGGAAAGCTTGCTTATTACCCCTTTTTGTCTTAGTTATTCATGTTATGAAGTCACTTAAGGAAAATGCCCAAGTTGTCTTTCATGATCCAATGATGAAAAACCTGGAAGAGCCACTTTGTTCAATGTCATTAAGAGACTGACCCAAAAAAGTTTTAGCTCGAGGATCTCAGAACAAAAATAAATTCTGAAGGTTTTTTGCAAAAGTGTTTGTAAACTTATCAGTGGGGATGAAAATATGAGTTCACTTAAAAATCCACAAACCTTAATTTAAGAAAACATCTTTGAGGGCTGGAGAGATGGCTCAGCCGTTAAAGGCTAGGCTCACAACCAAAATATAAGAAAACATCTTTGAATACCATACTCTGCAGATCTCTTAAGGTTTTTGAAGACGCCCTATCTATCTCTTATGTTTAGATAAGCAAATGTCGCTGTCTCTTAACAACATGATTGCTGAGTAGCTTAGAAAATAACTGTGATAGACTGTCATAGTAACTAACAAAATGACACGCTTGCATGACTGTTAGTTTGTATTTCTTAATTATCCTAAACAGTTTATGATGGTTGGTAGCAAAAGGCCAAAACTTCACATTTCCTTTTTAAGCATTACTAGGTACAATACCTTTAAGAAGTGTTACCCTTAATTTTGTAACAATATATAAAGATCAATACCAATGTGGCCAAATATACTCTTAATTTTGTATCAATATACTAATATCAGTACCAATGTAGTCCAATACAATCTTAATTTAGCATTAATATACAATGATCAATACCAATTTAGCCTAGTATAGTATTAATTTTGTATCAATATACAAAGGTATAAGGGCTTATTCAATAATCTGTCCTTTTTTCTTAATCTTTCCTATACTATGTCTATGTCTCATTTTTTCTCAAGTCTATTCACTCCTACATAGGAGAGAAAAAAGGATACAGAAAAGAAAAAGAGAGAAGTCCCTAGGTCTAACCTCCAAAACCCATTAAACAAGACCATTTAACAGCTTGTAGTCTCTTCCCCTAAATGACAAAATTTTCTGTTATCCATCGAATAACCAAAGTGGGGGGGGGAACACCCTCCCCACCTTCTGGGCCTGGGACGTCGCTCTCATAAATGACTGCCTGCTGATTTGGGACGTAGTAAACCTGTTTGCGGCCCAAATAGGGATTGAAAAATGGTTAAAAATGTTAATAGAATCTGCAGAGTATGGCATTCAAAGATGTTTTCTTAAATTAAGATTTTTTTTTATATCGAGACATGCCAGCTCCTGACAGCATCCCCTATTCCACTCCAAGTAGAAGATGAGCATCAAAGAATCTCCAGTGTGAGATGGTTGAATTAGTGGCAAGCCTATCTCTTGGCAAAAAAAAAAAAAAAAAAAAAAAAAAACCTTGCTTCAACTGTAGACAGACTGCTGTCCAAAAAGGACAAAACTTGGAAGCAGGTAAGTCGACAGCCTAGCTCTGCCAAGACAGGGTAGGTAAGTCCTTCATAATTCCTGCTCTACAATCAATGTCTGTCAGAGAAACAGGGTCAAACAGCGGAAGATTGATGCTGTAATGTATGGAGAGAAAATGGGAACTGTCGAGGCAGCCACGGGTATGTCATTTCTTAATTTTGGAACCTGCGGGCCCTGCACTTCCTATATAATCAGATATATTTATCCCTCTCAGGTCTCTGAGGTGGTTGAAGAATAGATAGCTAGAGTCTCATAGTTAAATTTTGAGGTGTTTAGGAATCAAGAGGGTGTTCTGGATCTAAGAAGATATTTTTAAAATTGTGAGGCAAGTTAGTATGAAAGCTGAGTTAGATATAGAACTTTAAACTCATGGAGATGGTTAGATAGTAGAATGTTAAAGTCAGGTGCCAAATATGTATGGACTGGACATTGGGAATGTATGCTAAGCCATATAACTCACATAATTATGGCCTATTTATTTCAGTTGTTTTGTACTGTATTTATTGTTATAAGAGAAAGAACCATTTGTTGCACTGAAAAAAAAAGAATTTTGCATTCTGGGGGAAGGGTGAGAGGGTAGGAGGGTGAGGCTGGAAGGGGTGGAGGGAGAGGGCTGTGATGGAGATGTAAAAATAATAATAATAATAATAAATCCACAAACCAGGGCTGGAGAGATGGCTCAGAGGTTAAGAGCACTGACTGCTGTTCCAGAGGTCCTGAGTTCAATTCCCAGCAACCACATGGTGGCTCATAACCATCCATAATGAAATCTGGTGACCTCTTCTGGCCTGCAGGGATATCTTCAGACAGAACACAGTACATATAATAAATAAATACATCTTAAAAAGGAAGGAAGGAAGGGAGGGAGGGAGGGAAGAAGGAAGGAAGGAAGGAAGGAAGGAAGGAAGGAAGGAAGGAAGGAAGGAAGGAAGGCAGAAAGAAATCCGCAAACCACATATTGGTCATCCAGATGGAATTAGGCACAGTAGTTAAATTTTCTTGCAAGGGAGGAAAAGAAATTGAAGCAAGCTTACGGGATTTATGGTCTCTACAATGAAACATTCATTTTTGCAGATATCTGAGGATACCTGTGCAGGGGACAGGACTGTGGGTCTTCCTTTTTCCCTGTGACTGTTGGCCACCAATACACATGG
>CAJQZJ010032991.1:2226520-2238722 GCA_907164525.1 Lophiomys imhausi | reverse complement strand
TATACATTTGGCAGCATCATATCATAAGAAGGGAAATGCAGTACCTAATAATCCTATGGGCAGCAGGGGGAAGAATGTTAACAGGGAATTGTGTCAAAGTCTATTCTCCAGATATGGCTAGGAGCATTCCAGGAATCTCAGTTACTGCTGAACTGGTTCTAATCAAGAAAAAGATAGTTAAACATGGAACTTCTTACATAACATACCTCAGGCAGAGAGTGTGGGGTCTGGGAACCCCCAGGTAGGGAAGGGGTAGCCTCACTGACAAAGGGAGTCTGCCGTTTTTGCATTGAGCTCAGGGGCTTTCCAGTGATGTCAGACTTTGACCTTAGCAACAGGGTTTCCTGGACAGCCTAAGCTGCAAGTAAGTTTGAAATGGAGCATGCATAGACCAGGTGTGTTGACACCCAGTCTGTGTTCCACACATCATTCTCTCAAGAGGCTTTAAGACTCAACAAACAAAATTGAGTATATGCAGGGCTATCTCCTCACCTTCCCTCATTATACCATTAAGAACCTCATAAGAAGGGTGCCATGCTTATTCATGGGGGAAAGGACTTTCTCTCCCAGACAAAAGACAACAAGAGAATCTAAGAGAATTGGACTTGGTGTTTCTTCTACGTAGTCCTTATTCCAATTTTTTTTTCTAATATGTTCCATAACTCTTCATTCTTCATCATAGTTGGTAGTTGGGAAAGATCTTAGGGCAAGTAGTGGTTGTCTGTGGGACCTGGCAGACTCATTCCATGTTATGAACAAAAGATTATTAGAAATCAGGAAGGAGCACAAAAAGTGAAGAAAGTGAAGGTAGTCGGCAGCAAGAAAGTGAAAGTACCTGACAGAGACACCATGAAAGCTACAGATACAGGGAATTTAAGAGCAACAGCCAAGGAGACAGAGCCAGGGACCAAAAAAATAACAAGCTTTCTTAGAGAACAAACAGCTCCCATCAGAATGAGAAGGCCCCCAGAACTGGGAGTCTGCCAAGAGGCTCTGGGTCCTATGCTTCATAGGATCCCTAGGTTCTCCCATTTTTCTGACTCCTCCTTCTTTCATTGGTCTCACCCTGGGTGTGGGGTAGTCTCCCTTGAATGTGTTCTTTTTTTTTTTTTCTGAGAATTGCAACAGTTGTACAAGCACAAGGAACTGGAAGCCCCCTCTCAAAGGAGCCACCCTAGCTTTCCAGACCTGCATCAGTTGCCCCACTGTCCCAGTATAAAAACACTGAGATTTAACTGTGTAATAGTCTTCGTTTTTATATGAAGTTTCTTAAGTCACATGATACTCAAGTGAATACAAATTCTACCTAGTTGCCAGTTGTCAAACTAGCCCCAGTTACCAAGGCTCCACTTAGTGAAGCTAACATGGGGGAAAGGGAAGATTCATTTCTACCTTCATTCCCCAAGATTCTGGTTGTCCCTTCACAGATATTCCTAGATATTTATTCTATCTGGATTGTTCTTACCCTTTATCCCATATGCTGGCTTATTTGCTAGTTTGTTTCCTTAAGGTTCAATGACAGCAACATATTCCTCCTCTGCACAGAATCCCTCAGTGTTTTCCTAAACCTGGACTGGCCCAATGCCTGCCATAATATAGATGCTTTTCCTCATCCTGAAAAATCTTCCTCTCTCATGCTCTGGACACCATCTTTATCCAGACATTACAAGTCACAGAGAGAATTGGTGAAGACAGCACTGGAATATTAGCCTACTTTCCCATCTTTAAACTTTAACCTAAAATAAAATGAAAATTTTCCGTTTCTTTTTTCATTTTCTCACACAGTGGTGAGTGACCTGTGTCCTCTCAGGCTGTAATGTGCCCCAAACCAAGCCCTTAATGCAGACATCCTCTCAAGTGCTTATTAACAGTTGTTTCGTCACCATTGTCTGCTTATAAAACTCGGAGTAGCTGGGGCTCTGGATGGAGCAGAATGGGTCTGTTCTGTGTATTACTCAGGAGGCTGGTCAGGAATTTAATTTGGAATTGTAGATGTTGTGTACTGAGGGGACATCCAGAGTGTTAAGAGTAAGGCAAACAGGAAGGAGAATGATGTTAATAAAGAACAAACAAATGTATTTTTGAATAAAGAAATGAACTAAGTGAAGGGAGAAAACACATAGTGTAAAAAAATATGACTAATAAGTTATTTAACAGTATTCATATTATATTTAATTGGTTCGGGAGCCATTAATCTTTAAGCAGACATTATAAATGAGTACACACACGATGGATTTTTTTTATAATTTATTTTTTATTTCTTCAAGTTACATCTCAATCACAATCCCCTCCCTACTCCTCCCTCCAGCCCCACTGTTCCACCCTTTTCCCCCTCAACCCCCCATCCTCTTCTCTCTCTTTATTTTCTAAGTCTAAGGTATATCTTTTCCCCCCAACAGCTCCCCGTTTCAGTCCAACAAATGGTTCTTTCTCTTATAACAATAAATACAATACAATACAACAGAAATAAATGGGCCACAATTATGAGAGTTATATGGCTTAGCATACATTCCCAATGTCCAGTCCATATGTATTTGGCATCTGACTTTAACATTCTACTATCTAACCATCTCCATGAGTTTAAAGTTCTATATCTAACTCAACTTTCATACTAACTTGCCTTGCAATTTTAAAAACATCTTCTTAGATCCAGAACACCCTCGATTCCTAAACAACTCAAAATTTAACTATGAGACTCTAGCTGTCTATTCTTCAACCACCTCAGAGACCTGAGAGGGATAAATATATATGATTATATAGGAAGTGCAGGGCCCGCAGCTTCCAAAATAAGAAATGACATACCAGTGGCTGCCTGGACAATTCCCATTTTCTCTCCATACATTACAGCATCAATCTTCAGCCATTTGGCCCCGTTTCTCTGACAGACATTGATTGTAGAGCAGGAATTATGAAGGACTTGCTATCCTGTCTTGGCAGAGCTATGCTGTCCACTTATCTGCTTCCAAGTTTTGTCCTTTTGGACAGCGTTCTGTCTACAGTTGAAGCAAGGGGTTTTTCTTGCCAAGAGATAGGCTTGTCCCTTATTCAACCACCTCCCACTGGAGATTCTTTGATGCTACATGATGGATTTTAACAAGCCTTGGCCTCAGTTGTGCAATCCTAGCCCATCTAAGCTAGCTCATAATTCTATTACCCAAATATGACCCCATATGTACATACGTCCTCTTGGACCACCATTCTCCACACTAGCCAATGTTGATGTTCCAGGCCATGTGGAATGAGGTTCTTTTTTCTAACCCATGGCGTGTGTCTTCTTCTTTCTCCTGCTTGCTGTCTGTTACTTACATTGACTCTGATTGGTTAAATAAAATGCCAAGGCCTGAGATTGAGCAAAGACAGAGAAAGGTGGGACTTCCTGGGATTAGAACAGGAAGCCTGCACTTTAGACAGAGGATTAAAGCATTTCAGACAGCAGCAGGACCAATTAATTAACATCTAGAATAAATGCTTAACACTACCCCAACAATTCCCTCCTTTTGTCTAAAAAAAGGCTGTTTTTTAACTCATATAGTAAAAACAAGAAGAAACATGAAACAATCAAGAAAACCGTATATAAAAGTTACACACATAATGCTTAGCCTATTTGTATCAGGCAATCTTGAAGAAAAAAATCATCTCAGTGTGTCTAAAGTTCTGAACTTAAATAATTTCTATCATATCCTATATTTATAAAGCTAAAAATTTTATTTAGACTTGAAAATATCCTTTTAAGTCTTAAACAACTCAAGTTTAATTGAAATCTTATAACTATTATGCCTTCAACTCCATCAAAGACATAAGAAGGGATAAAGTTATTATTTAAGTGAGTAGGAAGCATAGGAGAGCAGCTTCCAAAAAGAAATATGACAATTTGTTGCCTAAACAGTCCCAAATATATCTTGGTATCATTGGAGCATCATCTTCAGCCTCTGGTCAAGCATTTTTCACAGACTAAATTGTGCAGCAGGACTTAAGGATTTTCCCATTCTGTCTCTGCAGAATCAGGATGTTGACTTACCTGCATTTAAGCTCTGGTCCATCTTTGGACCGTATATAGTCTGTTGAGAGAGCAGGGACATTTTTACCCAGTAGGAATTATCCCCTGATGTGAGATTTCTTTTTGAGGAATTATCTCCTGATGGGAGATTTCTTTTTGATGCTCATTGTCTTCTTCCAAGTCAAATGGGAGCTGTCAGGAGCTGACTGTCTTAAGTCAAACAATTCTTAAAATAATAAAAACATCTTTAAATGCCATTTTCTGTATGCCTCTGAGGGTTTTTGAAGACATCTATTTTATTTATAAATCTATCTATCTATCTATCTTTGAACAAGTAAACTGTATACTTTTAACAGTTTACTATCTGTTTAACCTATTAAGTCTATTTTGTAATAAATTAAGACTAGTATTTGACATGACCAGAAGCTTGACTGGCCAGTCAACTTGTATTATCCAGACTCCTAAATAGATGGCAATAGCAACCCATAAAAGGATTGGAAGTAAACCTATACTTTTAAATGAGTTGTATAGATACAATACCTCATATAAGAGTTGAAATATTCTTATTATGTGTCAAAATATAAAATTCTATACTAATGAATCAAACTTAATCTTATTTTTGTATCAATATACATAATTCTATACCAATGTATCAAAAGATAACCTTAAGAAAAACAATGGTTTTCAGTTTCAGAACAGATTCAATAATCTATCCTTATATCTTATCATTTCTATATTATATACATATATTCCCCTCTTTTTCTTTTCAAGTCTTTTCCCCCTATAGAAGAGAGAAAGAAGGAGAGAGAAAAGAAAAAATAGAAAAGTCCTTGAATCTAATCTCCTATATCTTGCTTAACAAGACCATTTAACAATTTGTAACAATTTCCCCTAAATAACATCTACCATCCACCCCACTTTTGGGAATGGGACGTTGCTCTCTTAAAACTTCTTCCTGCTGAATTGGGATGCAGAAAACCTGTTTGGGGGCCCAAATAAAATGGAAAAAATGGTTAAGCAATTACTAGTAACATTTGTTGCCCAGTCTCTATGTGCTCAACAATTTGAATGTCCTGAGCAGTTTGTAGTTTGAAGCTGAACTTTGGTAGGGAAGTTCGGGGCTTTACTGATGTCCTGTGTGGAGCAGTCTTTGAGGCTGGGCCATCTCAGCAAGCTGTTTGAAGTTGTTCTTGGTGCAGATTTTTTAGGAAACAGCTATTGAGGAAGTCTATGAGACTGGATCATTTGGGTTACTTGTCTTGTCTTCTTTGGACTCTGGTCTCATTGTTCTTAAAATATATAATTTCTCACAAGTAACAATTACCAAAATGCCTTGGATGTGCAGGATGCACAAATCAATTAAAGAATATTTTCTGTTCTTTGTTTGAACAGCAGAGAGACATTTGCAAGTCTCCATTTATGTTATATAAAAGGATGGTGTGTAATAGCATTACATATATATGCTATATATAATCTATTTTAAATTGAAAATACAGCATAAGACTGTATGGAGTTTAAGTATTCTCCTCTACAGTTGACATAAATTTATTAATTGATTAAAACAGGTTTATTCTGTGTTCTTCTGGCTTTTTGTAGATTAGGTTGGCCTCAAGCTCAAAATGCCTGGTGTCTGTTTACTAAGATTTCTGTTCTAATTCAGAACTCTGAAGAAAGGGTGGAAAGTACACACTATTCTTAACATTCTCTTTCTTTTTTTTTTTTTTTTTGGTTTTTCGAGACAAGGTTTCTTTCTCTGTGTAGCCCTGGCTGTCCTGGACTCACTTTATAGACCAGGCTGGCCTTGAACTCACAAAGATCCGCCTGCCTCTGCCTCCCAAGTGCTGGGATTAAAGGCGTGCGCCACCACCGCCCGGCAACATTCTCTTTCTTTACTTGACCACATATTGCCTGATCCATTTAGAAAAGGGTCACATGACTGATGAACCAGGGCGGGGGATGGTCATGTAGGGACACTCCACTCCAGAGGAGTGGGATGGGAGAGTTAGGGGATAGAGGGTGGGAGGGCGGGACTGGGAGGGGTGGAAAGAGGGCACTGTGATGGAGATGTAACCTGAAGCAATAAATAAATAATTTTTTTAAAAATTGAAAGGTAAATTATTTTTCTGGAGCTATATTATGTATATATTATTCCAAGGGATATTGGAGAGGATGTGAATACACTTCTGGATGATATCTTCATAATTAGTAGGTTTGTGACCTTGAAGAAACAAGGATCCCTTCTTAAACTTCTCTTTCCTTCACAATTACATATTTTTTCCACTCTATTGTGATGAGATCACAGTGATTAAAAATTGGGATGAAAATATACAAGCACACACTCCAGCCTATAGCATGCCTGTTGTTCAATAAACAAAACAGTCATTTCATATGGAAAGATATTAGAGTCACAGGTGTATAGTTCAATAGAATGGCCATGGTTCCTGTGTGAAGACAGAACTCAAAGTAACATCTCCTGTTCCTCCTTCACCTAAATTCTGGCAAGGAAAAATTCCAACACCTTTCATTTTCTTCCTGAAGTCTATGGCCAATAAATAAGCTATTGATTTTTTTTTGTATCATTGGTCTTTTATTAGTTTCTTTGATGACTAATGTGAATTTAGATTTTTCCCCATATTAAATGTTTTAAAATTGCATTGGAGGATTTATAGAATCTTATTTTAATATGTATATACTAGTCATATACATACTGGACATAAGGTTGGTTACTTATAGAATTTGATGTCATGTTGACATTGAGGTGACAGAAACATATAAATATCTCTTAGGTTAATTGTAGTCATACATAAAAAATAAGTCATGTACTCACAATCAGAAGTATTGAACCAAAAGCCCCAATTGGAATAATAGAGCTATCACAATAAAAGAGCTATCACAAAGTTTGATATTTCTATCTGTGTCTTTTGGGATATAGTTGCTATAGTGATGAAAAGGTTGAAAATATTGTTTAAAAACAACTGAGTTACTACAATATTTAGGACAATGATCTAGTTTTGACATACAGTGCATTTTGTGTATTAGTGGTGTCTGGTAAGGTGTCTTGATACTTTAAAAAATACTGGATAGGCAATGCACCTTTTCTGGACTGGTAAAACCTATTCTGTCTCAGGTCCTTATAAGGGAAGATAGATTAATATGCATTAGATTTAGTAAATATCTAAGGGTTTCTGATACAGTCTCTTAATCTGGGGCATGAAGATCAATTTGGCTGTGGGCAATTAACTTATCAGCTTATGGACTAAAAACAAAGATGAAGTCAGGTGAGATAAGGGAAGTCTCTATGGAATAAACAAGGAGGAAGTCAGGTGAAACAAGGAGAGACTCTATGGACTAAAAACAAGGTTTATGGCCTGGCATTGCCAAGTGGGCAGAGCCCAGATTAAGCTGAAGCCAGGTGGAACAAGGAGAGATCCTATATAAGGACAAGTGGATGGAACCCAGGAGGGCCCATGCTAGAGAGCTCTGATGCTAGTGAGTCCTCACGCTCTCATGGAGAAAGTGCTGGTGGACTGAAGGCCAGGTCTCCCTGAGGCAGAAAGAAGCTGGTGAGCAGAGAAAGCCTCAGCAAGACAGCAAAAGGCCAAGGACTAAACCCTGCAGATCAACTTTTGCCTAGAGGGATTTGACCTGTCCAAACAGTTGCCTGAATGGAACTGTGGTCAGCTTTAAAGACTGAGGCAGAGCGGCAGAGTTGCTGGTACAAAGGAAATAAGTTGGCCTACAGACACTGAGGTCTCCCAGAGAGAAGAAAGCCTCAAGCCTTATTTAAGGTGAGACTGCCATAGCCAATTTACCCTGAAGGATCTACATCTGAGATATTCCAGAAGAAAGACTGCTAAGTGCATTAAAGTGTCTACCCAGAGACTGTATTCCTGAGAACTGAGGACCTGCCCCAGAGATTATATCCTTCTAAAAGGTTATGAAAATAGTTATCAATAGGTTTAATAGTTAGGTCATAGGGGTTGTAGGCATTTGTAGGGTTAGTAGTTAAGTAAGTGTTTATATTTGTTATAAGTAAATATAGTTATTAATAAATAATTATCGAATAATTAAAAGGTTGGGTTTCAGATCCTTCTCTTGTCCTCGTGCTCACCATGGAGGGCACACCTTCCCAGTAACATAATTTCATACCAAAGAAAACTAAGCTTTTTGTGTCAAGCCTCTGCAAATATGAGTTAGCAGTAATAATAGTTCATCTACCCTGTCCCAAGGAATCCAGAAAGATCAATGTGTAGGCATGAGGTTATTATGTAATTTAAGTACTGATTTCTCTACTTCCGAATCTGGTTGCGAATCTCCTATCTCAATACTGTGCAAACACTGCTCCCCAATTGACCCTTGATATGCCGATAAAGCAGTTTGCAGACAATCATTGGGCAGGGGAAAGAATAGGGTTGGACTTCCTGCCCTCCAGGGGAGGAGGAGTTAGAGGAAGAGGAGTGGAGGATTCAGCCTTTGGCAGAGGTACAGGAGGCATGAGGAAGATTCAGCTGAAGCATAGAAAGCATGAAAAAGCAAGTAACTCATGGATTTTGGCAAAGAGAGAGTCAAACTAGCATAAAGGGTTAAGAACAGATTAAAACCAATAAAGATTGTGCTGAAAAACTTGTTTAACCATTATTACTAAATCTCAATTATTTCAGTGATAGTTGGGTTAAGAGAGAAACTGCAAAGCAAATACAATTCTATAAAAGGAACCCCAACATCAATGACGTTTTCAGAAGACAAAACACACAGGATGAGGGAAAGAGTGTGAAAAGAAGAACTGTGAGATGTCATTCTAAGGAAAGTGATCTGGGTTTGAATCCAAGTCTGCCAAAGGCAGGAACTTCACATAAACACCAAAACTGTTCTCTCACCAGTAAAGGGGCAATGAGATGATTATGTGCCTCAGAAAGTGATAATAAAAGAATAATAAAGTGCCGGGCATGGTGGTGCACGCCTTTAATCCCAGCATTTGGGAGGCAGAGGCAGGCGGATCTCTGTGAGTTCAAGGCTAACCTGGACTACAAAGTGAGTCCAGGACAACCAAGGATACACAGAGAAACCCTGTCTTGAAAAAAAAAGAATAATAAAGTATAATAAAAAAGAAAAACAATAACTGAATTAATTCATGAGGTATCAGAGTATCTTTTTACAGTTTTTGACACAGAAAGTGCATTTAATAAAATGTTTGATAAGTTCATATGTTTAAAATATGAAATAATAGAGGAGTTTATATTGTTTTCCATAGATGTTGATTAGCCTATTTGGGCCAGTCTGAAAAGATGTTCTACCTTGTAACACCTATGGATGTATCTCAAAGGTATACTCCATGTAACTGTATGCAAACTTCATACTTAAATAAATTTATATTTATCTAAAGACAACAACTCTCAGTTGTGAGGTATTATATTAAGAAGTTTTTATATAATAAACTATAAACATAGAAAATTAAGTTAACAAATACAGATATGCAGTGATAATATGATCAGAAAGTGAAAGGTTATTCACTTTTGTGAACTCAATCTTATGGCCCATGTGTATGGACCATAAGTTTGAAGATTTTAGATTGGGGCAGTCATTTTTCTGTATATGGCTCAGCTTTCATTCAGCCCTCCTTCATAAAACCTAAACATGCACAGAGACTGCTGAACTCCTCAGAATAGTGTTGCCTGGTCCTCTAGCTAATGTAGCCACTGGGCAATACCCCTGCTACTAGCTTCTTAAATAATGTGACCAATGTGCCCAGTGTAAGAAAAGACCTCATGACCTAACCATCAATAACAGCAAGAACACCTGTCTAGAAACTACTTCAAGATATTCATTATATTTTGGTGGAAACTTTAGCAATGAATAAGCAATCAAAGAGAACAGTGTCCCTGAAGTTAGCTTACATACTGGGCATGTGCAAAGGAAAGGTCTCCTCAGGTATGGCTGGTGAAGAAAGTCAGGTAGGCATCTGAAGTTCAGCAGGCACTGAAATATGAAGGATGTGCTAAACTGTAGGTAGCACTTGCAAAAGTTTTTGAAAACAATGATGAAGTGCTATAAATCACTCACCATGAAGGGTGATATGAAGTCAGAAAAAGGAGAAGGAATCTTTTGAGAGACATATTTATTGATAGAGTTTGAAGGGAGTCCTAAAAGGAATCACTGAGAAAACTTGGCTAGTGTTTCCTGAAGTAGGTTTCCCCTGAAGTTCTCTGACATCTGAGACATCAAAGGAATAAGAGAAATGTTGGCCAGCATCCCTAAAAATAAAAATGCAGAGACCTGTTGTCATGTGAGGGTTTCACTGTAAAGGCTAAGAGTGAACAAATGGCAGGTGTGCCTGGCATAGGCCACATGCTATTGCCTTAGCTGTCATAGCAAAATCCTGCAGATTACTGTGCCCTAACCATGAAAATTTATTTTCTCTAAGTTCTAGAAGTTAGAGATAAGTGGGAATTTTGGCCAGATTTGTAGAGCACTCTTCTCAGCTTGCAGACCAAGAAGGTTAGTTTTTAGAACTTGATATGTCCCCACCAGGTCTTTTTTCCTATGTGCATGCATTTTTCTTTTTGTTTAATATATTCACAAAAAGGCACCTGTTGTCCTACATTAAAACCCACTATTTGGCTACATATTAAGCTAACTGCATTTTAAAGGTATATCCTTTATTTACGAGGATTGAACATGGAGTCTAACAAATATTAGTCAAGCCCTTTATCTCTCAGCCATATCTGTAGCTCTTTCCCTCTAAATTTGCATATTTGAG
Source organism: Lophiomys imhausi (assembly GCA_907164525.1). Classification (NCBI taxonomy): domain Eukaryota; kingdom Metazoa; phylum Chordata; class Mammalia; order Rodentia; family Muridae; genus Lophiomys; species Lophiomys imhausi. Next base: position 2,227,968 of record CAJQZJ010032991.1, on the reverse strand, counting down.
AACACAGTTCAGTTTATTAATGTGCTGGATGTGGAAAATAAATATACCAGTGTTCATTAGTGTAGTTATCCTAGTTGCATGTGAGCAAACATGATGGTTGACTGGTTTTAAAGCTATAATAGGACAAAAGTCATGGCTTAAAGAATTGTTCATGTGTCAGATTGTACAAAATGCTATAAGAACCTCAACACTGGGACTGTCTGAAACACAAAGGAAAATGTCACCAGGAGAATTCAAGGTGCTCAAGGAAAAACCACAGTAGTACCAGCCCACGGGGAATGTTCACAGCCACAAACTTCTTTTCAACCTTCCATCCCAGACTATCTTCACCTTAGATTTCAACCGAAAGATTGAAAGCTGTCCTCAGTCAACTGGGAGGTGGTGAAGATGTGGGCTAGCAAAGAAAGGAATAACAAGAAAATATCAGTTTTGACTCTTTCACTTACTCAGCTTTTGTGCCTGAGAAGCTCCCATTTGATCATGATGAGTAGTTGTTTCGAAGGAACATCTTAATATTATATGAAATAGTATATGTTCCTTGGAATCTTAATATGATATGAAATCTTACCTGCATTAAGAACCACTAGTCTCTGTAAATAAAATTGGTAGATAGTAATTGTAATGCACAATTACAGTTTAATATAGAGGAGGAGTTAATGGATGTAGAGACTGGAGAAGAGCTGGCTCTTTAAATACATTCGAAGTTGATAGAACAAGGCAACTGAAAAGCCAATGTGCACCAGTGCTGCTCGACTCACTTCCAGCCAGGAGCTAAAATATTTACACAGAGAGAAGTGGCAGGTGGTGTTATAGCAGGAACTGTCTTAATCTGGGATTCTTACAGCAAGTAATCCTGCATGCTAGTCATCCATGTCCTTGAGCTCACTAAAAAAACACACCCATCCTACTTAGCCTGTAGGACCTTTGGACTGACAGTTTGACCTGAAAGACTGTGAAATGTCTTCCCATTTATAAACTTATGCCTGTGGACTGTGGGGAAGGATTTGTGAATCTCTAATGGAAGGGGGTTGATTTTGTGGTCAATTTATTCTAACTTCCCAATGAATTCTATGGCAAACAACCTGCTACAAATCAGAAAACCCTGGAAACATAACTGAAATGAACAACCGGTAGATGTTATTCATTGCTTCCCTGGTAGCTGCTGGGCACCATCATGTCAGAGCTGCTGGTGCTGCGTTGCTTCTAAAGGACTTTATAGATCAGAAAAGATCCAAGGGGATTTTCTAAAGCCCAGCAACAACACTTCCTTTAAATTTCATCATCAAACTATGGAAAAACCACACCTAATACTTTTTGTTCCCTCCCAAATACGGCTCAAAATGACAAGAAGAAGAAGAGGAGGAGGAGGAGGAGGAGGAGGAGGAGGAGGAGGAGGAGGAGGAAGAAGAAGAAGAAGAAGAAGAAGAAGAAGAAGAAGAAGAAGAAGA
>CAJQZJ010032991.1:2206870-2222318 GCA_907164525.1 Lophiomys imhausi | reverse complement strand
CACACACACACACACACACACACACACACACACACACACACACACACCAACAAAGAGACACCCTAAATAAAACATAATAAAAATTTTCAAATTGGTGCTGCTGGATAAGATAGGCCTAGAAGTCACATTGGAAGAAGTAGCTGATCATAATTAGAGAAACTGAAAAAAACAAATATTCTATCACACCATCAGCTGCTTCTCCAGTCCCTAGAATCCATTTCATCAAGCCCCAACCGTTGGTCTCTAACATTGCACTGGATTTATTGCTGAGACTTCAATTAATTTAGCTGCAGAATTGGTAGACTCTGGCAAGCTGAAAGACTTATACCAGGAAATCTTCAAAGGCTATGCTTCTGGGGATTTCAAGAAGGGGTGTGCAGGGACTGCTGGGACCACCATCCTAACAATGGATCAGGAAACTGGAAACTAATCATGATCTCTAAACCGTGCTGTAGGTACCACATAGCTTCTCCTTGCTCCTAGCCAAACAGCATCACATCAGCTGTGGCTCCACAAACTTTGCCTAAGCTGCCCTGGTTCACAGACAGCAAGTTAACTCTGCCAGAAAATTCATGCAAAAGAGGACCCTGGATTTCACAAGAGAAGAAGAAGGGCACTTGCAGAAACCAGCACCCAGCATATCCTAGACAGGGGATAGGGAGAGAATGTAGCAGATCTGCTAAAGATATTGAAACAACATCCAAGGCAGCTGTTTCATTTTTTTTGCATTTTCACTCAGCTCTCTAACCTCCCTCCAACATCACTGTAACAAGTTTACACTGTTCCCTACAGTTCATACCATTCTCTGATTTGGACTATCTGTCTTCCTTCTTTCCTTTCTCGTACCCACATCCTTTTCTATTAGTGTTATATCTCCCAAAGTCAAGAAACACACCTTCTTTGTGATATCTGGTTATAGATCTTAATCCTTCGTTTTTAGTCTACTGTTCACCAAGATGCCAGCATATTCATCCTCTTTTTTTTCCTTGGCCTCTATAATTTCCAATCTTACATGTGTCTTATCTCCTATATTTTTCATCTAACAAATTGATACTAATCACAAATTTTACCATGATTGCTTACCTCTTTTTCTTTTCCTTTCCACTAATACTAACAATATCTAACATTGTCAAGATTGTCAACTATTCACAATGCTATCAAGATTCTTTTACAACCTAAAATACTTGGTACTTAACAAGTAGTTTTCTTTTCACTACCTGTTCCTCTGTTTATCAGAGTGGGTTAAGAGCTGGATAGTGACTTTTGCTGAAGGCAGTATTATCTTTGCTGAAGACACCCTATCTTGGGCTCTTTTCATTTTGTTGTTTTGTCCCATTCCGATGTGTTAGTTTTTGATTTACTTTTATATTTTATTTCATTATTATCCTTTAGTAACCTGTTTGCTTCCTAATGGGAAACTGAAGCGGTCTGGATCTGGGTGGGAGGGGAGGAGAGAAGTAACCAGGAAGAGTAGGGGGGAGGGAAATGATAATCAGGATAGATCACTATTATGTGAGTGAAAAAATCTATTTTAAATAGGAAGAAAATAAATAAATGTAGTAGATTTTAAAAAGACATGGATTTTTTAGAGACAACATTGCAAGCAGCTGTATGAAATAAATTAGTGTATTTATGATATAATTATATAATTAACTAATCTGATAGATATATTGAAGGAAACCCAGAAAGATATGATGATGAAAATGAATAATACAATAGGTCAAATGAAAAGTTCAGTGAAAAGTCTGACAAATAGAATGGATCATGTGAAAGATAGAATATCAGAATATTAGGACAAAATAGAAATGTTAGATAATGCACTCATGGTCAATGATTATTTTCAGTATATGAGCAGAACTGGAAGAATGTTGTTGGTACACCATAAAAAGGTAAAACTTATGAATGATGGATTGTCTGGAGCCACTGGCCCAGTCATTGTATTGCTGTTCTGATATCTTGACCATGAGAAAGTACAGGGTCTGACTTCAAGCTTGGCCTCTCTGATAACGGATAATAGTTTGCCTCTTTTTCCTCCAGTGCCCAAGTCCTGGGAAACCATGCTGAATAGACAAGAACAGATAGTTGTCTTAGTTACCCACCTTCTTACACAGCTTGCTTTGGCCTTGCTTGCCCTACTTTTCTCAGAGCTCCTTTCTGCTTCTCATGCATATATACAGGGGGGGGGGGTAGGGGTTGAACTTCATTAAACGGGGACCTGATCAGACTCCTGTCTTGTCCTCATTTCTCGAGTCTCTGATCCCTCCCAAGTTCCCACTCTCCCTTCTCTGTGCCCCTGTTGTTTGTCCTGAAGGTCGTGACAATGAATTAACAAAAAAGAATTTCATGAAAATGGGAAATAAAATGTTTTTAATAAGATCATAGAAAAAAATTACTAAAATCAAGAAAAGACAAGCTCATGCAGATATAACAGGAACATAGAATACCAAACAGAACATAAAAGAAATTCCCTGTGCAAGTTACTATGAATGTTGAGTCAGATATAGAACTTTAAACTCATGGAGATGGTTAGATAGTAGAATGTTAAAGTCAGGTACCAAATACATATGGACTGGACATTGGGAATGTACGCTAAGCCATATAACCCTCATAACTGTGGACTAATTACCTCTGTTGTTTTGTATTGTATTTATTATTATAATAGAAAGAGCCATTTGTTGGAGTGAAAGGGGAAACTGTAGGGAGAAATAAGATATACCTTAAACTTAAAAGAAAAAAAAAGGGAAGAGGATGGGGGGTTGAGGGTGGGAGGGTGGGACTGAAGGGGGGAATAGGGAGGGGACTGCGATTGAGATGTAACTTGAAGAAATAAAAAATAAAGGAAAAAAAAACAAAAACAAAAAAGAAATTCCCTGGACTATATTATAGTTAAACACTAAATGTATAGAACAAAGAAGTATATTGAAAGCTACAAGAGAGAAAGACTAATTTACATATAAAGGCTAGCTCATCAGAGTAACAGCTGACTTTATATTTTTCACTCAAAACCTTAAAATCAAGAAGAGCTTGAACTAACATATTTCAAACTCTGAAATATAACCAACTGCTAATCCAGGCCAACATACTTAGAAAAACTATCTGCCATAATTGAAGGTGAAAGAAAAGCTTCCTACAGTAAAAGTAAGCTAAGTGGGATAAAAGTGCCCTACAGTGCTTGGCTGTGGTCTCTGGATCTGTTTCCATTATCTGCTGCATAAGTTTTCTCGGATGGCAGTAATGTTGGCCTCTTGTCCAGATCCCTCCCTTATCCACTTCCAACATCTATTTTATCTTCCCTACTTAGAGAGATTCAAGCATCCTCCCTTGAGCCCTCCTTGATACTTAGTTTTTTGGGGGTCTGTGGATTCTAGTATGGTTATCCTGTATGTATTGGCTAATATCTGCTTATGAATAAGTAAATACCCTGTGTGTCTTTTTAAGTCTGTGTTAGCTCACTCAGGATGATCTTTTCTGGTTCCATCCATTTGCCTGCAAATTTCATGATATCCTTGTTTCTGATAGCGGAGACAGATGTAGAGACCCACAGCCAAGCCTTAGGCAAAAAACAGGGAGTCTTGAAGAAAAGTTACAGGAAGGTTTGAGGAAGTTGGAGGGATCAAGGACACCACCAGAAGACCCACAGAGCCAATTAACTTGGACACAAATGGATCAGAAAGACTGAACCTCCAAACAAAGAGCTTGTGAGGACTGGCCCAAGGCCCATTATATATATGAAGATGATGGGCTGCTTGGTGCTCAAGTGGATCCCCTAACAATTGGAATGGGGTCTATCCCATACTTAGATGATGTTGCCTCCCTCTGGAGCTCAATTTCCTAGCATAGCTGCTTTACCTCGCCTCAAAGGAAGAGGAGGGAGGCACTTAGTTCTTATGAAGTTTGATGTGCCAGAGTGGGTGGTACTGGGTAGGGAGGAGGGTATGGGGGAAGAGGGTGGGAGGGTGGGACTGGGAAGAGAGGAGGGAGGAGGATGGAGATTGGGATGTAAAATAAACAAAAAAATTTTTTTAATTAAAAAAAATAAAAAGAATTAAACGCACCCTTCAAGAGGATGCGGAAGGACTATTTCAGTCTGAAAGGAAAGATAAACACACTTAAAAGGCTGCAGGAGAGAAAATTGGGCAATGCTAAAGTACTCACTGGTTGCAGGATATTTGATCATACTGTGAACCCCAAGATTGTGTTATTTACTGGAAAAACTTGTTTCTAGTTGCGGTGTTGTTCAGCCTTAGCACACATCTTTAATCCAAGAGCTTTCTGCTTGGATTTTGTAAACAGGATTAAATAAAGTCAACCATAGGTCAAGAGGGAGAGCCAGCAACCAACTGATAGGAAATGAATATAGGAGAAAACTATAGAGAGTGAGAGGAAGTCAAAAGGACGGAGAGAGAGAGAGGCACAGGAAGTAGAAGGGAAGAACATTCAGTTTGAGGAGTTTTGTTTGAGACTAAGTAGGAGATGGGGGCATTCCTTCTGGGACATTGGCTAAGGAAGGGCGCCTTCTCTGTCTCTCTGAGCTAGCAGGCTTTTATCCCAGCATCTGGTTCCTGATTCTTCATTGGTGAAATTGAACAATTGAGTTTTTGTTAAAACATTCACTCAAAAGCTCTTAGCCTTCATGTGACTGATGAACTAAGGGGAGCTAATATGTGGGGGCTCACCTCACTAGAGTAGAAGCATAGGAGGGAGAGGGGATAGAAGGTAGGAGGGTGGGACCCAGAGGGGAGGAGGGACAGGGCTGTGATCGAGATGTAACTTGAATTAATAAATAAATGTTTTAAAAATTCACTCAATAAATTAGAACTAAGAAATCAACTAAATGAACTAAATCAAATATAATGAACTATAAAATCAGCAAACTGATGAGAGGCAGCACACACTTTTCAATAGTAGCTCTGGATATTAATGATGCCAATTCTGCCAATAACCAACAAAGGCTAAAGGCTAGCAGACTGGACTACTTAACTGAATCTGACTCCCTGGTCCAGATTGTGTCAATGGTCATGATCAGTCCTAGGGTGGCTTTTCCTGAACCCTAACAATATGAAATTCTCTTTCTAAATTTATTTATTTGTTATTTTACATTCCAACTGCAACCCCCTCCCTCCTGTCCTCCCAGTCCCACCCTTCCACCCACTTCCCTTGTACTCCCCCCACCCTCCACTCCTTCCCAGTACCAACCCACTCTGGCAAATCAAATTGTATCAGGACTATGTGCCTCCTCTTCCTGAAATTCTCAAAAAATAAATATATATCTTAAAAGCTCAAGCTGAGCCCTCAGGTGACTGGTGAACTGAGGGAGTTTGATATATGGATGCTCCCCTCATCTGACCAAGGAGAAGGAGAGGACAGAGATAAGGAGGGGGGGGAAGAAGGGAGGGACCGTGAGGGGAGGAAGGAGGGGACTTTGATCGAGATGTAACTTAAAGAAATAAATTAATTTAAAAGAACTCAAGCTGCAGAAAATCATGTGAATGCTTTTATTAAGCTTTGCACTCTAGTTACAGCTAGACATTTCATTTGACAAGCAGGCATGGCATTCTAGAAAACATTTCGCAACACTCAGAGGATAACCACAGGGAACAGAGGACTTTCTCTGCAGTTATTATGCATGCCGAGTAGTTCAAGGAATCACACAGGGACAGAGTTTGGTCCTCCTTACCAAATGAATACTCTAGACAAGCAGCTACAGTAGAAAGCACCTGATCATGGCAGAGTTACAGAGAGAGCTTTCACCTAAATCTACCCTTTTAATCTGGGATATGAATTGGGGTCACATATTAGAAGGCTAATGATTCTTTCAGATTAAGCTACATATTTTCTGTGTGTGACATTAATACTGATGAATCATTTATGTATAAGATATCAGTAGAAAAGGAAATTATAGTAAACCACCACTGAACTAATGACTGTAGGAGATGTGTAGGCATCGCTGAAGAGTTTCTCTTCACTCTGCTGGCTTCTTTATGAGTTCTTCTGAGATATTTTCACTGCGACTGTCTTGAGCTCAGTGTATTCATAAAGGCCTTCTTCACCCCTAGAAAGGGAAGCAAAGTTGCCTATAACATGATTGTGCCTGCAGTGGAAGTCAAATACAATCCTTAGCAATTTGGTGCAAGTTTTTTCTTGCTTACCTAACCAGGGACAATGTAAACTGTTTACTAAATACCCAGTAGTGCATGTAACTGCTAGCTGACCAAAAGCTTTATGGTCAAACATAAACTCTGAAGTGGAGAAAATATTCTTAAACTTATCTCTTATTTGAAATAATTATGTATGTGTTTTACTGTCAGAGAAGATATCCATGGTTTGTATCACTCTGTTTGACCGTATGACTAACTACCACAAACTTCAACCTGATCAGATTTTATCAGACCAATAAGTAAGAGAAGGGTAGTTCACATTGTACTGTATGGTCACTGAAGAAAAGCAAAATAAACCACCAGCAAGCGACATGGGAGCCTGCTTCACCTTCTGCATTGTCACAGATGGGATGAGCAGGTAGAAAATGGCCAGGATCCACACTCATTCAGGGTGGTCTGTTCTTCTGAAGCTGTAGTTTTAATGGAATCTTTTGATTCTGAACCAAACAAATAACTGAAATCTGTTGATGGAATTTGTTTCTTGTATTTTCTTTTGAAAAGGAAAGAAACTAAAGATTGGCCTGACTCAAGTTTTTCGGATTGTAGTGGGTATCTCGTGTCTCTAGTATTCAACATCTTACAATACACATAAAATTTTCAAGTCAACCCCAAGTAACTACAAGCTGAATTGAGCCCATCTATGGGCACCACAGTAACTTATTAGGGTTTTACCTGAAGCCATTCTTTAGAAATTATGATTTGTGCCGGGCGGTGGTGGCGCACGCCTTTAATCCCAACACTTGGGAGGCAGAGGCAGGTGGATCTTTGAGAGTTCAAAGCCAGCCTGGTCTACAAAGTGAGTCCAGGACAGCCAGGGCTACACAGAGAAACCCTGTCTTGAAGAAAAAAAGAAAATTATGATTTGTTTCCACCTGATAATTTAATTCAGGATTTCATTCACTTATGTTCTTCATTGTTTGGATAAGAAGATCAAATTACATGTGTAATTTGACTATTCTCAGGTTCATTCGACCTATACATACATAGTTTTGCAAAAGGGCTGGATTTTGGTAGTTCTCTCTCATCCCTTCTCCTGATTCATCATTGAATGTTATGTGTGTAATTTGAACATCTTAAAATACCTCTTGAAAATCTCAACAGCATGTTTTGAACATGATTAAAGGGATTGACCAAGTTGTCTAAAGTCTGTTAAAATGTATTGTCTTAATAAATAGTTCATGTCAAAGAGGCAGACAAATTAGCCCATAACTTTGACCAAGATGCTTTTCATTGTATTTAGGGTTATTAAAGCACTGGACACTTATAAGCATATTGTCACATTGAGGCTGACCTAAGTCATCTTCCTCAGAAATGCTGTACATGTATTATTTTAATGCAGACCGCAAGAGCATCTATCTGCTTACATTCCTCCTGAGCTTAGAAAAACTATACATTACTAGCTCTGGTTTCTAAAAATCTTTTGTATCCAAATCCCCTAGGCCATTCATAAAATGTTGATTCTGATTCAGCTTATCCGGGTGAGCTCAAGGTTGCATTTCTGGTCAACCTGAACATACCAGTCACGCTTCCCGTTGCAGTCCACACAGTGTGTAAAGCAGTACAAAGCTAAACTTTGTGTGCTTCTTCTCCTTTGCCAAGAAATAAACCTGAATGAAGGCTCAGGGACATGTTTGCTACACTGGCTTGACAAATACAATCAAAAAAAATAATAAAAATTCATCTGAGCCTCACTATATGAGGCTTTGGGGGAACCCTGCTTCCAAATTTGTTAATTCTGTTTTTCTGCCTTTGAGAATGAATCATATTCTAACTCTTGGAAAGAGTCATTAGAGGAAATCACTTCAGTACTTCTCTGTAGACATTTTGCGGCAAATGCCTTATTTAGTAGATGCATCATCATAGCTATTTAGGTAGACGTCACCAGAAGCAAATCAGTTTGAGGTAAAGTAACCATCATTTATTTAACAGGAAGATTTGAATACCCAGAGTCCTTCAATATTTATTTACATGCACCTCAAGATTATGTTTACCCTTTTACCTACTTTCTGAAAATGTTTCCCAAATAGCGACTAGTCACATATACCATAGACAATCCTAAAAGCAGGCAACAATTTAGTTACCAAGGCAGAGGTACTTAGCATGGCCCTTTATGGGTTGTAGGAGCTTAATACAGGATATTCCACCTGCTATTGCTTTTCTGCATTTAGAGAGTACTTCAAAAATTTAAAACGCTATTTGGTACTAAAAATGGTAGAGTCTACTTAAGGTAGTGAAAATAGAACTGTTTCCTGGGAGTGACAATCCTTTCAACAAAATTATGTATTTATTTTAACATAAAGTTTAACTTACAGTTCCCGTCCATTTCCAGACATCTTGAATCCACCAAAGGGGCACTGAATAGTGAGAGACAAATAGCAGTTCACCCTAAAACAACAAAGAGAAGGCTGCTATAGATAAAAATTCACGCATGGCATAATTTCTAAACTGGAAATTTAAATATTCAGAGATCTCCTTAAGAACTCCTTTGTTTCAATCTAATAAGATCACCGAGATAAAAACCAGTGCTGTGGAGGATCAAGATGGCAGCGACAATCATGAACACTTTTTGATTGTTAGGAGGACCGACTGGACCACCACAGAGATATATTCCTGCTTAATGGCAGTTTGAGAGGCTCAAGCCTATCTGGGCATGCCTAGCAAAGACACGGACAATAAAGAACCCTATGCTGGACATATAGACACAGGGAAGAACACTGACGACACATACAGGAGACAGAGCACTTCCTGCCACAGTGGAAGAGCCCACGGATCTGATCAATTCTGGATCTCAGCTGGTGGCTTCATCCTCCAAACAGAGGCCCTCCTTGGTTTCCTGAGTCCTCAGCTTCCATGCAGGCATTCTGATACCCAAAAGAGGACCAATGGAGCCACTACGGTAAGACAGGGCAATTCTCCCTGGGATTTGCAACATGGCAGCATCTGGCTGACTGGTGGTAGGAGTATCTAGTTAACAGATGCCTGAGCTTCCCCGAGTTCAAGCACACTGTGGATGGATTAGAGACTACATATTGGAACCCTCCCCCCCCCACACACACCGCCTGGCCCCTCAACTGGGCACTCAGTGTACAACATCCAGGCCTTGGACAGATATACAGCGCTCCTGACCAGGAAAACATGGCCGACCTTCCCCTAAGTCCAAGCACTGAGCACGCCTTGTGGACTCCATATTGGAACTCCCTGCTCATGCCCACTTTGGCTGGGCACTCAGTCTACAGCATCCAGCTCTCCGCCAGGAGCAGTAAAGCAGTTCTGGACCATTGGGCACTGCCTGAGCGAGCTGGCTGCACTGGATCACAGTGCTTCTGACTGAGAGGCATAGGTTGAACCTGGGATCTCTCTGCGAGCATCTTGGGACGACCACAAACTAAGTCCTGACACCCTAACTGCAGGGAAACTATTAAAAGCCCCACTGAGTCAAGCAGGCTGTCCTGGAGCACAATTCTCCTTCCTGGCTGGGAAAAGGTGGCTTAGCTTCCCCTGAGTCCAAGCACTGGGGATGCCTTGTGGACTCCATATTAGAATTCTCTGCTTGCTCCTGTCTGACACTTTATCTGGGCACTCATCCTACAGCACTCAGGTCTCTGGTCCTGGAGCAATGAACAGTTCTGGACCATTGCACACTGCCAAGTGAGTCAGGCTACACAAACCACGGGGCTTCTGACCGAGAGGCACAGCTTGAACTTAGGATCCCCCTGAGAGCAGCTTGGGAGGTCCAGGATCACAGTCCTGATGTCTAAGCTACAGGGGAACTGCAGCACTAGCCTACAGTCTGTGGCCTGCTGACCCCCACCAACATCGCTAAGAAGACCAGCTGGATCTCAGGAACTGCAGGCAGGAATAGCACACCCCACCCCAATCCCTGACCTGAGCACCCAGTTGGGACACAGCAAGGAGTGGTGAGCCGTGGGAGGCCCACTGAGAACCATCCCCCAACATAAGGTACTATCCAGCCTGTGGAGAGCTACAGGTCACAAGATTATATGGCCTCCACACTAAAGCTCCTTCCTTGGAACCAAGTCCAGAAGCCACCAAGAATAAACAGCTAAGGACAATCAGAAGGCTAAAGGCCAGCAAAAGAACAGAACTGACAAAAGTCAGGGAAAATAATGACTCCAATAAATTCAGCTGTGCTAATACAGCAAGCCCTGACAAACCCACCACAGCTGAAACACAAGAAAGGATGACAAATCTATACTTATGGAAATGATAGAGGTCTGGTACAACCACTATGGAAATCAGTCTGGTGATATCTTAGAAAACTTGAAATAGCTCTACCTCAAGACCCAGTTTTACCAAAAGATTCCTCACAGAACCACAAGGGCATTTCCTCCACTATGTTCATAGCAGCTTTATTTGTAATAGCTAGAAAATGGAAACAACCCAGATGTCCCTCAACCAAAGAGTGAATAAATATATTGTGGTACATTTACACAATGGAATACTACTCAGCTATCAGAAACAAGGAAATCATGCAATTTTCAGCCAAATGGATGGAAATATAAAAGCTCATCCTGAGTGAGCTAACTCAGACCTAGAAAGATGCACACAGCGTCTATTCACTTATAACAGGATTTTAGCTATATAGTACAGGATAACTATCCTAAAACCAACAGACCGAAAGGAACAGGAACAGAGACTTTGTTTCCTGTTAGTGGGACACTTTGCATTAGTAGAGCTACCATATAGGCCCCAAGTGTAAGAGGAAGCTCTTAGCCCTCATATGACTAATGAACTGAGGGGGGGTTGAGATGTGGGCGAACCCTACATAGGAGTAATAGGATAGGTGGCAGAGGGGGTAGAGGATGGGAGGGCGGAAGGGTGGAGGGAGGGGGCTGTGGTGGACATGTAACTTGAAGTCATAAATAAATGTAAGTTTAAAAAAAAAAAACAGACATTGAGGAAAGAAAAAAAATAAAACCCATATGTGAAAATACAAAATTTTAATGCTCCAAAATACATTTTTAAAATTATTTTTGCACATTTCATGGCATTTTGGATTTGACATTTTATTGTCAAACTGACTAAACTTGAACTAACTCATGATAAAAGTTGAGAAAGTTTTTCTAGAGAATGTTGAAGATCTGCTTCTAACCTCTACTATTCATTGTATGATCTTGATAAGTTACTTCCTCTCAGCAAGACCCTGGTTTTGATCACAGATAAGGCTTGGGGTAAAAAATAGTAGTTGTCAAGCAAGATAAAATGATGAATTAAGAAACACATTGAAACTTTGCGCCAATCGTTGATAACTGATGGCTCTCATTTTGATAGGAGGAAAAGCTTTCTCAAGCTATCAAGAGGATCCAAAACGTCCTGACTTTGCCCATTAGAATGTGTTTCTGAGCTTTTCCTTAACTGGACTAGGAGAGAGAATGAAAATAGCTTGTGCTGCTGCTGGAACAGAGAAAGGGATGTTTGATGAGAAAAGGGCTGCTGAGGAAACAGTCCAAGGAATGGAGCTAGTTGCACAGAGCGGCACTTTGAGAGGCACAGCCTGAGAATTTGTATTAAAGTTAAATCACAAAAAGTCAAAGAATAGACTAAATCAAAATCTACAGAAAAGGCTGGAGAGATGGCTTAGAATTGGCAGTATTTGCTGCTCTTATGGAGGACTTGAGTTGGTTCCCAGTACTCGTATCTTGAGGCTTGCAACTATCTATGACTCCAATTCAAGCAAGTCTGAATGCCTCTTCTGGATTCTGTGTGCACCAGGAATTCACATGGTGCACAGACACACATACAAGCAAAATACCCATATACATAAATTCATTTTTTTGTAAAGAATTAGATAGCACCATGTCTATCCTAGCTACTAAGGAGCATGATGCAGGAGTGTGAGAAGCCCAAGGCTAGTGTGGGCCACAGAGTGAGTTCCAGGCCAGATTGAGCAACTAACTGAGTCTCTGTCTTGTATTAAAAAGCATAAAGCAGACATTGAGGCTAGAACTCACGGATAGAGCATGCGCTCAGCTAATGTAACACCTTAGGTATGATCTCAAATATGCCAAGTTGATAATAGCAACAATAATAACTTCTATAAGGTACCAATATACATTGCCTAATATAAGTTGACTACAGCAGAATTTTTCTTTCATCTCACATATTTATACCAGAATGCCAAGTGCCCTGAAATTATCTAACAATGCACACATTGTGTAAATCAAGCAGCCATAAAATGGCCAATGCTCCAAATAAGTAACTTGAAAAGCTGGATGAGGATAATTTGTTCTTGTTTTTATTTATAGAAACTACTTTTCTAACAGGTCAGATAGTGACTGTGAAAATTCAAGTCTAGAGGAGGCCAAGTCAGCCTGCCCATGTGGCTGATACAGGAAGGGCATGCCTTACTTCAGCTGCACTTACCACACAGTCCCAGCCTGCAGAGCAGATGACACAGTTAGGGCTTTATCCAGGTCTTTTGTGAAGACTCCTGCTGCTAGGCCATAGGTAGTATTGTTTGCTCTCTTGATCACATCATCTATAGATTTAAACTTCATGATTTGTTGCACTGGTCCAAATATCTACCCAAGAATGTCCCAAAAATAGATTAGCAGTATACTCACTGCATATGCCTTTAATCCAGTACGTATGCTTACCTAGAAACCATTCTACATTGGCTAAGGTGATGTCTCTCATCTAAGACCTACATGTAAGAATCAAAACAGGGGGCCATGGCCAGTGAGCATGGAAACAGGTTGTGCTCCCGTGTGACATTGTACGTGGAGCAGACAGATACTAATACAATCAATGTCTGTCAGAGAAGCAGGGCCAAATGACTGAAGAGCGATGCTGTAATGTATGGAGAGAAAATAGGAACTGTCCAGGCAGCCACTGGTATGTCATTTCTTAGTTTTGGAAAGCTGCAGACCCTGTACTTCCTATAAAATCAGGTATATTTATCCCTCTCAGGTCTCTGAGGTGATTGAAGAACAGATAGATAAAGTCTCACAATTAAATTTTGAGTTGTTTAGGAGTCAAGAGAGTGTTATACATCTAAGAAGATACTTTTAAAATTGTGTTGCAATTAGTATGAATGTTGAGTCAGATATAGAACTTTAAGCTCATGGAGATGTTTAGATAGTAGAATGTTAAAGTCAGGTACCAAATACATATGGACTGGTCATTGGGAATGTACGTTAAGCCATCTAACCCTCTTAACTGTGGCCTAATTACCTCTGTTGTACTGTATTGTATTTATTATTATAAGAGAAAGAGCCATTTGTTGGACTGAAAGGAGAAACTGTAGGGGGAAATAAGATATACCTTAAACTTAAAAGAAAAAAAAAGGGAAGAGGATGGGGGGTTGAGGGTGGGAGGGTGGGACTGGAGGGGGAATAGGGAGGGGACTGCGATTGAGATGTAACTGGAAGAAATAAAAAATAAAGGAAAAAAATAATAATTGTTTTGAAAACATTTATGCTTCCATGCTGTGAGAGAGCTGCCAAAAATAAAGGACTGACCATCAAATTGCTAACTGCATCATTTCCTTGTAAACATCGTAAAACTTAACTCCAGTTTTCTTCACTGTTCAAGTTACTGCGCAAGAAAACGAGGCCAAGAACGCAGTCCTCTGCTCTAGGGGTAACAAATAGAAAATGACTGAGGACGATGCTCATGCTTTAAAAACCAGGGTATCCCTGGTCTAAATATCATTCATTTTATTATATTTGGATATGCTTATAGTTTTAAAGATTGACTCAAATTGCACATAGCACAAGTTTTTTTTTACTCAGATTCTACTTGTCACCCTATCCGACACAGCATTACTAACAAACAAGTACAAGATGTATTACTGGAATCCTAATACCAGAACCATTCTATACTAAACAAAACCTGAGGTATCTGGCAGGGGCTTGAGTCACAAAACAGGGAACAAGAGTCACAACCTCTCTAATCCAAAGTGAGCTGGCCTTTCATTTCTACTGGAGTGTTGTCAGCAAAGCCCACACAACTCAGTCTATGCAGCACTCCCCAGGCAAGAGGAAACACCTGGATTTTCTCTAGACATTAAATGTCCTTACTTTAATGAGATAATAACCAAAGTTAAATTAAAAAAGAAGCTTCTCCGAATACTAGTATAATTTCCTGCAAAATGTGAACATGCGTTGGCAAAAACTCTCGGGCATCAAATGGTTTTCTGGTTCCCAGTCTATTTGAGTGATATGGGGCAGTTAGTGATGACTAGGGAGTCGTTGTCACTGGACTGGGGGCAGATCCTGAGGTTCAAAACTCCATCCTGACTCTGTCACTGGGAAGCATAGCAGTGTGAACATTGTAAATGGGAAGCAGGTGGAGTGGGACTGAGGCAGGTTTGCTCAGAGTTGCAGCAACTCAGCTGACGCAGGGCAGGCTCCAGGCTCCTATTTTGAAGCAGCAAATGAGATATTCTAGTGAGCACATTAGGGGAGCACAGTAAATGTCTCCTTCAGTGGAGATTATTTTCTGCTTTATTGTCTTTCCTTCCCATGTTAATCAAGGTCTACAAGAACTCTAATAGCTCTAATCAAAGAAGGATTGGCCAAGAAGGATGGAAATTCAAATGCAGTTGAGGAGTGAATTGATGCAGACAAACTGTGTTGG
Organism: Lophiomys imhausi; assembly: GCA_907164525.1. Taxonomy (NCBI): domain Eukaryota; kingdom Metazoa; phylum Chordata; class Mammalia; order Rodentia; family Muridae; genus Lophiomys; species Lophiomys imhausi. The sequence continues at coordinate 2,207,559 of CAJQZJ010032991.1, read as the reverse complement.
ATGATCCACATATATATGATTTTTATTTATGTTTGTATTTATTTCCTCTGCTTACAGAGCTAAATAATCCCCTTTTCTCCTTATTGTAGATATTATGGACGTAGAGAAAATAATAACTTCTCAGATCCTCTGTCATATCAGGGACATGAGTATAAGTTCATTGAATAAGGAAATTATCATTCAATTTATTTGAGTCACTGTATCTTCTTATTGTGTTGTAGTACATGATAGTTTCATTGTCTGAAGCCACTGTACATATCACTGCATATATTAAAAGCCCTCAGACTTGTGAAGTATATTAGCTACCATTTTAATCACAAACTCGTACATCTTAGTTATATAAGTTATATAATATCTGGGTACGTCCTTCATTGATGGTACTTACATTGTGTTCCTCAGGACTTATCCTCACTCCCTTACAAAGCCAGTCCACTCTGTCTTTGTGAGGTTAGGATGACTTTTTTATGTTCTTTTTCTAATTGAGCTCAGTCAGCACTCATCCTTCTGTGCCTGGCATATGTAACCCAATATGTGCACAATTGTTCCTGTTTTTACAAATGACATTTCCCATTCCTTTAAGGCTGTGAATGAAGCACTTATTAAAGCTGTTGTTGTGGACCTATTATTCTATGTTTGATTTAAAAAGAAAGAAAGAAAGAAAGAAAGAAAGAAAGAAAGAAAGAAAGAAA
>CAJQZJ010032991.1:2147939-2200422 GCA_907164525.1 Lophiomys imhausi | reverse complement strand
TCTCTCTCTCTCTCTCTCTCTCTCTCTCTCTCTCTCTCTCTCTCTCTGTATCTATCTCTCTCTCTCTCTTTGAGACAGGGTTTCTTTGTGTATCCCTGGGTGTCCTGGACTGGGACTGGATAGTGTTGAATGCACAGAGATCTGCCTGTCTCTACCTCCCAAGTTCTCGGATTAAAGACATGAAGAACCACACCTGGCCATTACAGACAACTGTGAACTGCCTCATGTCTGCTGGGATTTGAATCCGGGTTCTCTGGAAGAGCAGCCAGTGCTCTTAACCGCTGAGCCATCTCTCCAGCCCAAGAAAGTTCTTTTAAATGTATGTGTCAAGTTTATAAATGAGGAATACTCAGTTCATGATTGTAGAAATTGGGTGTGACTCTGAGCTAATAGGTGTTGAAAATGTAGTGAGGAAAGTTTATGGAGTGACAAATTAGGAATCTTGGTAAACAAGCAGTAAGTTCTAAAATCTGTAGTAAAAAATCATAATAATAACAATAGCGAAATCCATAAGCAGAGAGTTCTGTGATATGAAAGTATCAAAAACACATCAAAGGTTCTAGATGAAGCTCATTTATAGTACCTCAGATTGACTCTGGGAAGTAGCGCTCTATTCCTACACAGGACAAAAATCTTATCTGTGTTTGATTTATCTACTGTATGCTGTATGAATAATTAAAAAGCTTCCCAGAGTCATCACAGACTCTAGCTAATTCTTTTCACCTTGAAGCACAGTCACTTGTAAGACTCCAGGTGACTGTGTGACATTATCAGGCATCAGGAGGAAGCAGGTGAGATGCTAACAAAGGACTCATACTCACAGTCAGCATCTGCAAACACAATGCAAGGACTCTTTCCCCCAAGCTCCAGGGTGACCCTCTTCAGATTGCTTTTCCCTGCAGCTTCTGTTATTAACTTGCCAACCTGAAATCAAGCATGGCAAAGGAAAAGGCTTAGTGTTTTCCGTGCAGATAGGGTCATTTAACACTTTCAATTTATAGGACATTTGTGCGACCATTCAATTTAGTTTGGAAGAAACATTAAATGGTGTCGGTCAAGATCTGGCACCTTCAGGTGTAAAAGTCTCCATCCTCAAGGCTGAATAGGTAAGCCAAATCAGAAAATACTCATGGGCAGAACAGACCCTGCAGCTGTGAGAGCTGACTTCATGTGTGGGCAGATAAGAGGTTATTTTTAATTTTCAGCAGAACTTCCTGTCTGTATTTGCTCAGGAATACTCAGCAACACCTCCGGTATTGATACCTCATCCCTCTGGTGATATTCAGAGAACTCTGTCCAGCCAAACTAACGTTCTCTCCATTCTGAACTGCCTCCAGATTGGTCCTTCATTTGGGATTAATTCTTAGCACAGATCCTCCTTAAGCCCTTCTTTGATGACTCCAGATGGACATGATTCCTCTTCCCTAGTCTCCTGAAGAAGCATGTGAAGACATACGTGAGTACGTATGTCATGTAGATCTGTATAAATCTCCCAAACACACAGTCACTGCCTAGTTCCCTATTTATAACAATGGGCTCACTGTTAATCCTCCCCCACCCCTACTCCCTCTACCTACCCTACTACTCTCCCCCTTCTCAAACACATGTTGCTTTGCATGAGGGTGCAGAGAACAGAGAGAGACTGGCTCTAGGCCCTGTACTCTTATTGCATTTAGCTGGAATCCTGCTATTTTTTGTTTCTTCTTTAATTCTAGTTGCTTCTTTGAAGAAAAATACATTGCTTCTCTTTAATTCATTTTCTCTTTGGATCCTTTCCTGTCTAGAGTATTATCTATGATCATTTTTGGTTTTTACTTTCTGAATTCTGTTTTAATTATTATGGATCCTTCATTATTTATATTGAGAGCACAGCAAGCTAATATGGGATTAATATTTTCTTTTTTAGAGGCAACCATTGTAATTTTTTTATTGTCTAGCTTTCCTTTCCTACTCCACATGCTGGAATGTAATGAAAGGTTTTTGTTTCATCAGAACAATAAGATAATATTTAAAGCTATGTGGAGACTGACCTGCCTGAGCCTTGGACAAAAGGGAGAATTAATTTGCTAAGATTTTCCATTTTTAAAATATTTATGAAAAAATTTAGCCCTAAAATTAGGTCTATAGAAATAAATAAATGGTAGCCATTCTCAGGGAAACTCTGCCTGAAATTTAAACTTATAGCCAGTTATTCTTTCACAGTTCCTTCCCCTCCCTCTCCCTTCCTCCAGTCCTTCTTTCCTGCATTCTTGCCTTTCTGGTTCTTCTTCTTTTGTCTCTTCTTTCATTTTCAAAGAGTGTCTCCCTATGCAGCTTAGTCTGGCCTTAAAATTAGAATCACCCCACCCCACCTACACCCACAACTTCAACTTCTCACCTGCTCAGAGTCCTTGTGAATTCCACTGTGTCCAACTACTATAACATATTTTTAATATTTTTACTTAAAACAATTTGAATTTTATATTTTCTAGATAACACATTTCTGTGTCCTTTTTTCATTTATTTTTTAAATATAAGTTTATTCTAGTAAGTTGGGTATCATAGCTAACTAACTTTTATCTTGAGGAATAGAAAATATTAGAAGAAACTTTCTAAAAACTACAGATGATTAAAAAAAACTAAACTGAAAACTGGTTAGAAACATGAGTGAGAAAGGATTATTGATTACTATATTTATTATTATTATTTTAATTGAAGTACACATCAAATGGCTAACAAGAAAGGGGGTTGGGTTTTCCCAGAAAACAAGAAAATCACTTTTAGCCTATGATTTCATATCCTTACCCAGAAAAAGTAAAGTGTTACCAGTTTTCTAAAAAGTTCAATAAAGACAAAATGGAACTCTTAAGGCTGTAGTAGAAAAAAAATGTATTCATCATATTGATGTATTGCTGTGTATGGAAGAAGTAGCCAATGCCTCCACCACAACCACCAGAAATATACTCTCATATAGTGTGGCTGGAGGTCTATTTTAAATGAATGTGAATGACATGAAAAGTTCTTTTAGAATGAGTCCCATTGTTATTATGACCATGAGAGAAGCTATTTCTGTCTCTTACATATTTGTGGATATCTCTAACCATTAACAAGTCAACACGACTCTTAAAGAAACATGCAAAATCCAAGTAGTGCACTCCTTTAACCAAACACTTGAGAGGCAGAAGCAGGCAGATCTCTGTGAGTTGAGCCAGCCTGGTCTACAATGAAAGCGTCGGATGTGGGTTTGTGTTCGACCAATGCTATTTTTGATCATTGTGGCTTCTAAAAACATGTTGCTAAAGTTTCATTATTCAGCATTAACTCATAAGCAGTTGTACATCTTTCTGTGGATAACCCCAAACAAGAGAGTCTTTGAGACTAACCAGGCAAGGGAGAGAGACTATTTCTGTGATAAGAACATTCGTGTCCATGACTACATATCCCACACAATGAGAATAAAGATGGGAAGACTTTTAATTCATGATTGCCTCAGACCTAATGATACAGTCATCAAGACAGTGCAGGAGCATTGGGAGTCAGGAAAGAAGAACTTATGTCCATATACATGCCAAAGCCACAGGAAATGAAAGATAAAGGATGAGTCAGGAGGTGAGAGGGCACAGGGACACACCTCCTAAATAAATGTGAGAAAGTAAAAGAGTGGGAGGAGGGAGCAGAAACTGAGAGTGATTCACAAACACATAATGAGGTCATTATGAGTGCCCACTTTTGTTGTGTGAAACTGAATAAAATAGATATTACAGTTCCTGGGATTTTCAAATAAAGAACCTCAAAATGGGAAAAGATTCTTCTGTTTTCTGAGACATGCCCCTCCTGTTTGAACCCGAAAGCTGCCTACACTTCTAGTTTCATTGTTTCGTTTTGTTTCTGAAGGGAAATGAGCATAGGCGTAGCATTAATGACACAATGGCACAGGTGCGAGGATCAGCCAAGACGACAGCTCAACAAAGCTGCTGCCAGGCTCTAGGACCGTCAGCCTCTGGCAGAGATGAATCAGAGAAGTGACCCTAGGAAATGGGCTCAGAAATACTTATTCCACCCCCATTGCAGAGAGTGTGGAATTCTAGGCTTCCTCTGGCCTGCCTGTTCCACCTACTGCGCTATCAGCCTACCCTACCGCGTCACCATCGCTAAAGTTATCAGCATGTCTCGGACACTCTCACATATTTTTTTCCAAAGGAAATTATGAATGTGTAGTTGGTTTTACCTAACTCAATAAGATATTTACATGATACGCTATTTTCCTATGTCTATGAAAAACAAATACGCACATAGACACACACGCATTTGAAAAGGTGAAGAAAAACAAATTTTAATGTCTTTCTATTTCAATTCTCTGTGAAGTTTTAAAACAACTTTGATATTGGTAACTGCAATTATAAAGAAATTAACTTATCCTTAACTCACTGCATAGAATGTTCATTCTTCTCAGTCTCAGAGTAGTTCAAACCAAAATTGGTCCAAAAAGGACAAAACTTGGAAGCAGGTAAGTCGACAGCCTAGCTCTGCCAAGACAGGGTAGGCAAGTCCTTCATAACCCCTGCTCTACAATCAATGTCTGTCAGAGAAACGGGGCCAAACGACTGAAGATCGATGCTGTAATGTATGGAGAGAAAATGGGAACTGTCCAGGCAGCCACTGGTATGTCATTTCTTAGTTTTGGAAGCTGCAGGCCCTGTACTTCCTATAAAATCAGATATATTTATCCCTCTCAGGTCTCTGAGCTGGTTGAAGAACAGATAGCTAGAGTCTCATAGTTAAATTTTGAGTTGTTTAGGAGTCAAGAGAGTGTTATAGATCTAAGAAGATGCTTTTAAAATTGTGTTGCAATTAGTATGAATGTTGAGTCAGATATAGAACTTTAAACTCATGGAGATGGTTAGATAGTAGAATGTTAAAGTCAGGTGCCAAATACATATAGACTGGACATTGGGAATGTATGCTAAGCCATATAACCCTCATAACTGTGGCCTAATTACCTCTGTTGTTTTGTATTGTATTTATTATTATAAGAGAAAGAGCCATTTGTTGGACTGAAAGGGAAAACTGTAGGGGGAAATAAGATATACCTTAAACTTAAAAAAAAAAGGGAAGAGGATGGGGGTTGAGGGGGGGAGGGTGGGACTGGAGGGGGGAATAGGGAGGGGACTGCAATTGAGATGTAACTTGAAGAAATAAAAAATAAAGAAAAAAATAAAAAATAAAACCTTGAACAAGTTCCATGTTTGGATGACTTTTCCTTCTCTTGATCCCTTGCATAGAACTTTGTAAGTCTCCAGTCACCTTCTCCATCTCTACCTGGCTTTTGCATTGGCAGCTTAGATAGATTTATGCACGCTCACTTTTCATCCCATGCCAATGAGGTATGCAATATCTTTTCTGTTGAACAGCTAATAACATTATCACCTAACAGGGTGACTCAAGCATGACTTTGCACGAAATAGCATAATACCTATATATTCTTTTGTTTGTAACAGAAACCAATGCAATTCCCCGGATTATATATTTCACAGCTCTTCCTCTAGTCCACCCTTTCCCCTTGCTGAATCTTGCTATGGGTTGTTGTGGTTGTGACTGATTCCTATTTTTCAACTTTGTACTTCTTCATCGTGAAGCCAGGCATACTGGGAACTGAGACTTGGCCAGCAGGAACATGGCAGGAAGCAGAATTTGTTTTCCTCTCAGAGTATGCTAGGTTGACAGTCTCCAAAAAAGAGTAAGGATGAGACTCTACCATTTAATTTTCTTAATCTAGAAACAGTAATTATTACATTGATTCTTACAAATCTCCATGGCCCAATTGTATCTTCTACTATACACCATTCTAATCATCTGACAGCCTCAAAGGCTGTATTTCTCCTAAGAGATGGTAGTGATTACACTAAAGATCATTTACTATAATCTTTCTGAATTAGTAACAGGTATTTTCTGTTATCCAAAATTCATTCACTTATGCTTCATATACATATTTTGGAGTCTAGAATAAGTAACAAACCATCAAAGCAATGTTTTAAAAGAATTTATTGGGTGAGAAACAGCTGCAGAGACCATGCATTTGCTTCTTAGAGATGAGAGACATTCAGAAAATGGCCCTACCTCTGTTGATCCCGTGAAGGACACTTTGTCAACGTCCATGTGAGAGGAGATGGCTGCTCCTGCAGTTGGCCCGTAACCAGGGACAATGTTGACCACGCCAGGAGGAAACCCTGCCTACAAGTTAAGAAGAAAGCAGTTAACATATCAAGAATTTAAATCATAAAATACCTAAATGAAAGACATGGGCTGTTACATTATCCTCTCCTTGGGAATTCTTTTTTTTTTTTTTTCAAGAAAACTCATCTAAGTATGTTTGCTCTTTATTCATTACTGCTTTTAGTTTCTCATCCACATGAAAATACCTCCCAAGGTCATAATCCTGAGGGACACTACATTCTCAGAACAAATCTGTCCTCACTGGTGTATTAGTTGCTTCTTCTTTGCTACGACAAAACATTGACCAAAACAAACTCGGGAAGGAAGGTGCTCATTTGGTTTATAGATTATAGTCCATCATTGGCTGAGGAAAGCCACGGTAGGAAGCTGGAGCCAGGAACTAAAGCACGGATTGTGGAGGAATGCTACACACTTCTCTGGCTGGCCCTGCTACCTTTCTTATATAGCCCAGGTCTACCTGCCTAGGATGTCACTCTCCACAGTGGTCTGGGCCTTACTACATCAATAACCAATCAAGAACATACCCCACAGACATGGTCACAGGCTAATCTGATGAAGACATTTCTTAATTGGGGTACCCTATTCTTAGGTATGTCAAGTTGACAACAAAATTGTGAAAACATCACTGTAATGATTGGCTGTATCAAACTACACTACAGGAATGCCAATTGATAGGATAAAGGAGTATATATATGTTAAATTACCTGCACGGAAAGATAGAATTTGTTGTCACCCCCAGTAAAACTAGAAACATATTGGCATAGTAACCTCCAACCTCTAGAGATAGTAAAACTAAAATAACTTTGAATAAGTTTACAGAAGCAACTAGGCCAGTTATAAGTGTGGCAGTGTCAACAAATGTTTTAGCATTTGAAAGAATACTGGATTTGCTCCTGAATTATGTTCACAAGACTTGAACAACATAAGTAACGGGTTATAAGGTGACTGGCTACAAGTCTCTGATTTGTGTGGAACCACATTTGTGCTGACTGACAGAAGTCCCAGCCACAGCTCTGCTGCTGTCATCTGCATGACCGGGCAGGAGCCATGTGTGAACGGAGAACCTCACAGTCCATGTGAATAAAGTCTGTAAAGTAAACTGGGGAACCCAAATTTACCTGCATGTTTAGACATGGGAAACTTACCTCTTTTATTAAAGACGCCACATGAAGTGCAGTGAGAGGAGTTTGCTCTGCTGGTTTGACAACCACCGTGTTCCCACAGCTAAGGGCAGGGCCTATCTTCCAAGTGAGCGTAATCAACGGACCATTCCACTAGATATCAAAATTGAACAATGGGCTCTTTACATCGCTAAAAATCACATCTCTTCATAATGCTTGCTACTCTGATCACACTTGAATAATAGTTTAGAAGTTGGTGCAATTATCCAGTTTATTTTACTTAAGGTCATAAAAGGAAATAGTAAATGATAAAAAACTAAAAAACAACCATATAGGAGAAGGGAGAAGGAAAAAGCTATCAAATTCAATCAAGTCCTGTTATTTTAATTCTTAAAAAAAAGTCAAGAAAATACAAGAAAAATGTTATCACATGCTTTCACATAGAGTTAAGCATGTTAAAGGTTACTTGTGTTTTAAAAGTGTGAAATCCTCTTCCTATTTCTCCCTAGAAGGAACTCATTGTGTTTTATTAAACATTTTAATTGAGGAAAATTCATATCCAAGAGATTTTGTTTGTATATGTACTGGAGAGTGATCCCAGGGCCTTAAACATGTTGAATGTGTTTTCCAAACCAGTGAGCTAGGCTCACCCCAGCACAAACAATATTCTTAAGAGTAGAGGAAGTTCATATCCAGAGGATGAGGGCTTGAGTTTGGATCCCTGAAAAACTATTGGCCATCTGTAAGAAGTCAGATATATGACTGATTCTTTACTTATGCATTCACCACCCACGAGTGGTGGGAAAAAAATCCTCTCTGCTTTAAATAGATGTCCTCAGGGTAAATCCAGAAGTTCAGTGCTGGGACATTGTACGTGCCTGTCTAGCACATGTGAGGCCCGGCTTAGATCCCCAGAACAATAAAACAAAGCAGAGGAAGCCAATGTTGAGACTTATTCAATGCTGTGCACTTGTAGAGTGATGTAGATGTGTTTGAGTGTTTTGGGTTTTGCGGGGTTTTGTTTTGTTTTGGATTTTTCTGGTTTTGTTTTGTTTGGTTTGGTTTGGTTTCATTTTCTTCTTTTTTTTTAAATTCAGAACCTTGTTTTATTGAAATGTGTTCTTCATGCTGCAATACAACCTTTCAGAGTCAATCAAATACATAATATCATTAGGTTTCCTCAAAACTCTTAAGACTCACAGTCACAGTTCTAACTTTTTATAAGGCAGCTTCAGTATACAAAAGAGCACAACAGAGTAATTGTGGCATTACATCCCATTTTCATGCATGTCAAAAGAATAATACCAACAACCAAAAGTCAGTGACATCATTATTTAGTATGTATTTTTTTCTCAACTCTCTAAACTTCTTTCTCAACACTGGGGAGTTTCAAAGCCTGGACTCCACCCTGGGGCTTTTTTTTTTTTTTTCTTCAAACTTTCCTAGCAGTTCTCCTGTCAGCCAGAGTTGGAAATCATTGCTCTAACAGAATATCTGATTAAGCAAAAACATGATTAATTTAAAAGCACAGCACAGGAAAACTGCAGGCATGTGGGGAATAGATTTAGACACCAAAAGACATGCTCTGCTTTTGAAAATGTCTTACCTCTTCCAAGGCTCAATGATTCCTAATAGCACAATTTACACCATGATCCTACCAACTAAGGAAAAGTACTACAATGTAGTCAACGGCAGAGGACTTGTTCATGCAAGAGACTCTGTTCCATCCATAGTATACTAATGCAAAGACCTGGGACCATGGGAATCTAGGAAATCGGCACCATAAGTTCTCACCCTCTTCCAGTGCACTGAGACTCTGTCTTTATTATTTATGCCTAAAATCTCAGTCTTCCCCCACTGGCAAATACTATTATAACAATGGGTGGGTAATGATAATTGACAAAGTTCTGTCCCTGTTTGAGTGCTTTTAAGCCTTTGAAGTAATGAGCACTTCCATTAAATACATCGCTATGTTCAGTCTCATTAAAGAAGAGTTGCTGTCATTCCAAAAACCTCAGGACACTTCACTATGTTTTAATTTAGCCTTTTAAATTATGGTCAACTGTATCTAGTCTTATCCTGTGTTAGAGGAAATCTGGTTCCATCCAGAACATGATTTTCCGACAGAATTTTGAGTAGCCAAGTCTGCTATCTAAAGGTACAACGCAGGCCATACACTTTTCTAGTTGTCATGGAGGTTATTACTTCCACTTAAATCAAAAGATATTTTCCAGGATTTGAACAACCTTGCTGCTGCTACTATCCACGAAGTCTCAATGAGATAGAAGTGCTGGGGGTTGTAAGCCTTGCTGTGTCCCACTGACGTGGACTCCCAGCACAGGTGAGCCGTGATAAACTTTTGTTATATACATATAAAAGCAGAACACAGCACAATTTCAAAAACAACCATGCAGCCCCACTTAGGGCTTATGCGGTAACATTAAAACACCCTCACAGAGAACAACAGTACATCAAGTGATTTCTGGACCAGCTAGCTCATATCCAAGAACCTCAATTTCAGGGTGATGAGATTCAGGAAGTCACGCTTGTTGAATTTGTTTCACTGATAACCATCACATAAGCTTCATTTTTGTCTGAATGGACATCATCAGCAGATCAATGAGAGTAAATCTTTATCTCCCCATTGAGAGTCATGAAGGAAACTTACAGGAATGATCTGGCCACACACCCCAATAGGTTCACGTCTTGTATAAGTGAAAAGGTCTCCATCTGGAAAACAGAGCAGACACACCACTTACTAAGGACAAGTGCTGTGCAGACATGGCAGGGTGGTATGAGGTTGGTATGAGAGGAGCCACACAGTCAGTAGCAAAAGGGGAACAAAAGATCCTATCTGCAACGTCAGTAACATAAACAGTGGAGCCCTCAAACAATATTTTAAGTGTAAAGTCGGGGGCACATGAAACACAGTGACAAGATAGGAATAGGTCTGATAGGCAACTAACTCCAGTCCTCGTATTCCAAGATGCCTGCCTTCTACATCAACCCTGGTTCACAAAGTGATGCAGAAAGGAGCTGGGAAGTGGGGCCCTCTCTGGATAAGGGCTGAGCCATGTGCAAATGTTTCCAACATCTCAATCCCCCAGGAGCATGAGCTTTTAAAAGGTAAATGATTTAAAATAGTAAAATGTCTCCCCAGAGAAAGCAGTCTTTTCTATTGACTAAATTTGTTGGTTTTTCTTTTGCTTACCAAATGAAATGCAATGTCTTTTTTTTTTTTTCATTTTATATCCTGATGCAGCCCTCTCCATCCTCTCCATCTGGTCCCACCTTCCCACCCTCTTCTCCCTTTCCCCCCTCCCCTTCTCCTCAGAAAAAGGGAAGCCTCCTATCAGTCCACCCGACTCTTCAAGTTGCATCAGGACTAAGAGCATCCTTTCACACTGAGGCCAGACAAGGCAGCTCAGTTAGCATAAAGTGATCCACACATAGGAAACAGAGTCCATGTTAGAGACAGTCCCTGCTCCACTTGCTAGGGAATCGACAAGATGACCAAGCTGCCTATCGGTTACATGTGTGTAGGGGGCCTAGGTTCAGTCCAATACATGATTTTTTTGGTTAATGCCTCAATCTCTGTAAGCCGCCAGGGGCCTAGGTTAGTTGACCCTGTGACCTTCTTGTGGAGTTCTTGTCCCCTCTGGATCCCTCTATTCTTCCTCCTACTCTTCTATAAGATTCTCTGAGCTCCACCTAATGTTTGACTGTGGGTCTCAGCATTTGTTTCAATTTGCTGCTGGATGAGGCCTCTCAGATGGTAGTTGTACTAGGTTCCTGTCTGCAAGCAGAGTAGAGTATCATTAATACTGTCAGGAGTTGGCTCTCTCCCATAGGGTGGGTCTCAAGTTGTACCAGTCATTGGTTGGTCATTCCCTTAATCACTGCTCCATCTTTATCCCAATATATCTTGTATGCAGGGTATATTATGGGTTGAAGGTTTTGGGGATGGATTGGTGTCCCCCTCCCTCCACTGGAGTCCTGCCAGGCTAAAAGTGGCCACTTCTGTCTCCGTGTCCTCTGCTGCTAGGAGTCTAAGCTAGAGTCACTCCCATATCCTCCCAGGAAGATACCCTTTTGAAGGACTCCTGCTTGTGTGTCTGAAGTGAAATGTGGTTCTTTTCCATATGGGTGTACCCAACTCCTGTGCCTTACTTTGATGTCATTACCCTGAGAATTTTGTTGTTCTGTGTTTTGTTCTGGCTTCCACAGGGGCCTACTGATACCACAGCAAGTACTTTTCCTGTCAAGACCCACAGGTACTTTAAACAGCTTTGTCTATGTTTCCTAAGAGTGGAGTTGGAGCTGTGAATCAGCCCCATTCGTGGTATCTCTGTTGTCTCATTCTTATCTTCTAACTTCCTGTAATGCACCTCTCATACCGAATCCTCCACTTAGGTTGGAAATGCACATCAAGGACAGAATTGTAAGCGGATTATTTGAGTTCCTAAAGTCATTATAGTTTAGATGTAAAATTGCCTTTACTCCTTCCCAAATTAATTCTTTTCTCATCTGCCGTACATCTCTTCTACTGCTTGCATACCTTAATAAGTAATATGTACATGACATTTCCATGCAGAGATTCTTTTTTGTTTCGTTTTTTTAATTTATTGATTCTTTGTGAATTTCACATCATGCTCCCCAATCTCACTCATTTACCAGTCCTTCTATATCTGTCCTCCACCCTTGTAACCTCCCCCCATAAAAAAATTTAAAAATTAAGAAAAAAATCTCTCCACGGAAGCTGCAGTGTGTCATGGTATGACACACAATATGCTCTTTTCTCCTAACAGCTTACTTGCAAACATTCATTGCAATGAGTCATTGGTCTGGTTTGAGACCTCTGACTTCTACAACACCATCAGTACTGGACTCTCATCAATACTCCTTGTAATAAGAATTTTCAGTTTCTTTAAAAACTCAGAAATCTTATGTGAATATGTTTTTGTTTTAACCCAGGTATGGGATATGGGGCTGCTTCAGATTGACCACAGCAGCTCACTATGATTTGGCTCATGCTCTTGTAGGGCATGGTTTTGCCCACTGCAGATAGTTTATGTTTGGAATTTTGAAGACTCTTGAGAAGGTGTTTGAATGCCAGAGTTCTAGAGAGGTTTGGTTGCTGTTTGCTCCTATTGCTGGTTACTGTTTTTGGCTTTCTGTTTGCTGATTGTACATATCCTGATTATGAAGATCAAATTTGACCAAAGGACCTTAATATTCCTAATCAGCAAGAAGTAGTCTCACAATATCAATACCCCCTTTTCCCTCTAACCTTCTTTCTTTCCTACCTAGTGTTGGGGAGTTGAAAGGGATAGGGTTGGTGTAGGGAAGTAGCAAAAGGAACCCAATAAAGTAGCCAAAAGTCCAGTTATAACTCTTCTCAGGTATCTTGATGTTTCTCTGAGTCACAGAGATCCTGCAGCTTTGGTTCTGTGAGAAAAGCCCCTACAGACACTCTAGCATCTCATAGGTGGGGTAGATGTTGGGATGAACCAGTTCAAAGCCCAGGATTTGGGCCTGGGTGGTGGCTGAGTTAATAAGCTTGACAGTTATCATGCACCCTCCCCAATAGGGCCAGCTTTCCTGTACTGCCCAGGTGAAGGGCCAGCTCTCCTGCATCCCATACAGAGAGTCTTAACTCAGCTGGTAATCATAATTTCATCTTGCTTCCACGCTCGAGAAACACATTGGTGTAAACTGGGTTGTTGAATTACACTGGACTAAGTTCACTCGCTTGAACTGGCACAGAAATGCACAACTTACTCTTTATGGACATGAAAAGTCTAAGGTAATAATGTTATTTTAAAAAGTCATTATGGGAATGAAGTTCAAATAAATAATTTCAACAACCAGCTTTGAAAAGGTTGGGCCCTCAGACATCTCACTCAAAGTAGTCCGTTAAATCTATGCTAATGTTCTTTCTTTAATACTATCTAACCTATCCACATGTTGACTCTTAACAAATCTCCAGCATCAGATATATGTTGGATCAAAATGAAGAGGAAATCAATTATTTACCTAATTTATTGACACCTTTTTTAGGAAGAATTTGAAGGTATTCAGTTCTGCAATTATGGCTTCTCCTATACCACCATGATGGTAGTTTCTCAAATGTACTTACCACTTGGAATTGTTTGGCCATGGATCTTATCGGCCCACCCTGCACAGTACTTTAATGCTTTTATGCTGACCTCTACATCAAACAGGTATGCATGGGCAAAGATTTTCCCAGCATTCATTGACTCCATTGTCTGGAGGAAAAAAAAAATGAAATCATATCAAAGTTCAAACCTTCAACAATAAAAATTGTATCAAAAATATACAGTGACTGTTTTCAGAGCTTATGCACTAAAGAGTTTGGGGAATATTAGGAATCTTAAATCTAATGCTTCTTTAAAAGCAGCCTTAGAAAGAATCAGATGACTTGTTTGTGATCACATAACAAGATCCCGGTGGGAGCGATTGTAAGATTCTGATTGCCTGACCCAGGTGCTCTTACTTTCCATCTGCCTGGTGCTTTTCTACCTTCTGGCTAAGCACTGTCTGTGAACTGGTCATATAAGTACATAACAATGAAAATGATTGAGAGCCTCCTTGGCCTATGAGAGTTCTAACAAGATTGCATTTTTCATCTGACTGTGGCAACTATTTAGTGTTTGCACTTATTCACGATGCCACCCCCATCATCATATCCCTCTCATTTATAAAGAGTCTTTTTATGCAACTGTAACACCTGCATCTTTCATAAAGGATTGATCATAGCACAGTTTTCAACTATAAACTTCCTATTTGGGCAATATTGTTGTAATTATTTCAACAATCCCTCCCCTCAGAGCTCAGGGAACATGGCAGAAGAGGAGGTAGAAAGAACATAAGAGCCAGAGGGGATGGAGGACAGCAGGAGAACAAGGCCCTCTAAATCAACTGAGCAAGGTGCATGTGAACTCACAGAGACTGAAGCAGCAGCGGAGGGCCTGCGTGGGTCTGTGCCAGGTCCTTTGCATATATTATAGCTTTTAGTTTAGTAATTTTATAGGTCTCCTGACTGTGAGAACAAGCAGATCTCTGGCTCTTGTGTCTGTTCCTGGGAGTTTTTTCCTATTAGGTTGCTATGTCCAACTTTGATATGATAGTGTTTGCTTTATCTTATTTTGTTTTATTTTGTCATGTTTTGTCGTTATCTCTTAGGAGCCTGTTCTTTTATAATGAAAGACATAAAACAAGTAGATCCAGAGAAAGGGAACTAGGGTAAATAGAGGGAAGATTACTATAATCAAGATATATTGCATAAGAAAAGAACCTATTTTCAATAAAAGAGAAAAAAAAGATTGTGAAGTTCCACATTTTCTTATTTAGCAGTATCTTCTTTTCCTCCCCCCCTTTTATGCAGACTCTAAAGGATGCTTTGAAATCAGACACTTCACTGGTGGTCAGTCGCATGGCAAGGTGCACAGGTTTGATATTGATTGCCCGAAAATTAAGTCAAATGGACTTTATATGTCTCTTCTCCTTTCCCTGCAGCTCTCATGCTGACAGAGGAAGTTAACCCTTTTCACTCTACAATTAAGATGAATGAAAAGAGCTAAGCTTTGGGAAATGTCAATTTCTTACAAAAAAAACATTTCAATTAGTATACATTTATTACAAAGTTATAAATTCTATTTTTTGCATGTTTTGAACAATGCAGAGAATCCTTGAGGAATAAAAAATTCTTAATGATTTCTAAATTGCGATATTTTTTAATGAAATGAAGGCTTGAAGATTCTAAAGCTACTAAAATTTATTCTGAATTGTAATCTGGGTACCACTTTGTTTTTAATTGGCTTTACTAAATTTCAAAACTGAAAAGATTGGAAAATGAAAATGAATATAAGATGTAAAGTGAAAAGTCCATGTTCTATACTTACCTATCTAACTATTGGAATTTAAAACTATAACCTTTGAGAGCTTTAATGAGTATAGTGAAACAAACCGAAGCACTGAAAAGTTCTAGCGATAAGGCAGGAGGAAGTTTGTCTATGCACTCTTTAGACCAAACTGGCCAATTGGAGCAGTGCTCTTGGGACTCTCCCGTGTTTCCCATTGGCATTGGTGAATACTTACAGCCAGCAGCAGACGATCTCTTTCTAGTAAGTCAGCCAGCTTGTTCAGCAGGCGGCCCCTCTCTGAAGCATCCATGGTTCGCCATGGGGACCCAATCTGGAAAGCCTGTCGTGCAGCCTTCACAGCTTTGTCAACATCCGCCTGAAAGTCAGTGAATTCGATTCATTATGCCTCTCGTAACTGTGCCACCACCTGGGTGACAACTGTGTAAATTTATGAGCTTGTGTTGGTCACTTCACATTCAAACCAAAGCACTATGTGTATGTTAAACCCTTGTTTCCCAACTGTGTACAAAGTGATCCACTCTACTACATGGACAAGCACAATATCACAACCTCGTAAAGTAGAATACAGTCTTCACAAACAGAAGCTAGGTCTCCATTAGCCCCAAATCTAGAAAATTCCACTTTCTCTGTACCACAGAATGCTGGAATGGTTTCTCTTGAGCAATATTTAGAATAAACAGCATATCCTTATCAGATAGTTAAACTCCTAGACTAGAAATGCTCTATTTTTATAGTTGCTACTTTATCCTATTGTAATAGACACATGTGTTTTTTTTTTAATTTGAAATGATGTTCTAGTTAATTTACACACATGAACTAATTTGATTCAGAAAATGCTATGAGACAAATCTATTCCTCATTTTACAGATGGAGAAATTGAAACAAAAAGAGAAAAGTGATCTTAGGATGAAAAGATTGGTTGCTTCTTCTTGCCACATGTCTTGCCTCATGTGTGTACATCTGGCTCTTAGACATTCGCGTCTACAATGTTTCACAGCCTCTCATAACTGTGCCACCACCTGGTGACAACTGTGCAAATTTATGAGCTTGTGCTGGACATTTCACATTCAAACCAAGTCATTATTTGTATGATAAACCCTTGTTTCCTGTGTACAAAGTGATCCACTCTAGTCCCTATTTAAGTGCAGAATATGGTTCCTTTTATTAATAATATGCTGTTTATAACCTCATTAATTCAAGCAAAATGGAATAATAGAATAAAGTCACACTCACACTGTTTGGCTTTTGTTTTGTTTTGTTTTACTCATGTACTTTTATCACCAGTGCATCTTTTCTTTAGTTTACTACTTTAGATTTCCTAAGCCACCTCCTTCCCAAACGTTTCCATGGTCCCTCCATTCCTCTGTAGATCTCTATTCAGACCACTTATAGTCTATTACAGTATATCTGCTGAAAGCATCATTGCTCCTCCCATTACTATTTCATGTGCTTTTTCTTTTTCATCAAATCCACTGCACAATACCATGTACATAAGGACCATTCAATACCTTTTTGTCTGTGGGACTCACCAATTCACGGAGTGCTATAAATCAAATGATCAACCAGAAAGTAGGCTTTATCTTTTTCTAATGCATCTTGAGAGTGAGAATACTGTGCTTTTTTAAACCATACAGTTTAAACCATAACTCTGTGTGGATCTTTCAGCTGAGTGTTCTGTCATTGGCCTTTGCTCAATAAGATCTCTCTTGAGCCTCCTGGTCTTTCCAAGAGGTGGAGAAAAAAAAATGGCTTTTAGACAAGTAGCCACACATGTGAAAAACCAAAAATCCAAACCAAAATAAACAAACAAACAAATATACAACAACAACAAAAACCATGCCTACACAAAGCTGTTATAAATAAATTTTTTTCTTCTGGTTTTGTCATTTGGGCCATTGCTCTCCTTTCCTCAAACCAGATGTTCAATCTTGCAGAACCAGAAATAGACCAATAACAGCAAACTTTTAATGAAAAATTTGGATTCTTATTTCTCCTTCTTAGTTTTGAGGTATCCAAATATCCACCCATTGTATGACATTCTATCAGTATGCTAACTGTGAAGGACAGTGAGGGAAAGGAACATAAAACTAAACACCACACTATCTCACTATAGACCCAGATTTATCCCTTAGTATCACAGAAGAACTGTTCTCCAAGTAAATAAAAATTAATCTAAAATCATGAATGCTAAATTTACGTAGTATTTACATATAACCCACAGACATCCTTTCAATAACGGTACTTCTGATACTAAAAACAAATGCCAGGTAAGTAGCAGACGAACTGTACTGTTTTGAGGATAATGGCCAAAATTGTCTGTGTACTCAATGTGCACACAGCTATGATAGGCCTCCCACAATCTCTGTCAGAACCTACATTTAAGATCACCAAGGTAGAGTCTGTGGATGCAGATGGTTCATTCTATTCTAAACTGAAATATGTTGTGCCATGACTTGTTCAAGGCATTTTTACTTATCTTTAAAATCTCAGAAAGCTGTCTCTGTCTCACATTTTCTATGTGGCAGACATGCCAAATGCTCGCAAGATGGAGTTAACTATGGTCCTAGAAGACAGCCCAATGTGAAAATGACTACAGCATCTTAGTCGATTCTAGCACATTCCTTCAGTTTTTATTCCTCTACTACATAGGCCTTTACTGTTGTACATTGTAAACAGTCTCTCATTCATCTCCTCATTTCCTACTAGCTCTATAAGTCTGCCAGGTTAATCTTAATGTAACTTATCCTATTATGTTCCCTTCTGTGCTTGCAACTGCTAACTTCATCCACAATCCTCATAATCCTAAGGGCAAAGTTCTTTGTTTGGTTTTCAAGGTCTAACATTTTCTGGCCAGACTTCACTTGCACAGACTTTCTGTTCACATTTCTCCTGCTCTAGCTCAGCCATCCCATCCCACCTTGAAATTCTCCTTGAATAGAGAATGTTCTACCAATATGTCCCTTTACTTTCAAAATCTTACACATATTTCATAGCCTGACTCAATGTAACAGTCTACTTCAATAGTCACCAGACACTTACCTCAATGGCAGGTGACAATCAAGAGCAATCTGACCTCTAAGAAGGAAGACAAATTCTTTATTGCCACAAGTTACTATTATACTTAAGTATTATGGACCCTGTTTTAACTTGTAAGAAAGGAGACCTTATGTTATTGAAACATAGCAGAATTAGAACCAACATTTTATGCTACATCTGACCTCCACATTTAACTATGTAGGCAAGGATGTTCAATAGTGCTGCTTTGTTAAATAGTCATTGTTGAGTTGCTCCATATTGTGTACAACAGATTTTTTTCGACATGTACATTGCCCTGTGAGACTCAATTTTATTAGTAGCTTTTGACTCCATTTTGAGGAAGAAGGATGATTGCATCCCTTATGTGGACCCAGAAACTCTACCACTGACCAACACCACCTATCCAGCACATACTAATAAATTATTTAATACTGGGAATAGAACATGAGCCATCCTGTAAGTATACTGGGGAAAATTGAAACTGTGTGGGCAAGTGGACATAATAAAATTAAATCAGGGAAAGCATGCCCAAGAACTTATCAGATCCCCAGGAAAGGATGCAACTCCCTTTCCTGGACCCCATAGTGATGGACACCTAAGACTGAAATGGCATAGCCTCTGAATGAGCTATTATCTGACACATGGTATGTGTGTCAAGGACCAAGAACTATTTGACTCAGCTGATTCTCTGTTGTTGAAGGAGCCTACTGGACTGCCAGCTAGGAGACACTTTCCCGTCTGAACTGCCATATCCTGCTCTACACCCAGTTTGCCTTTCATCTTGCAATTGAGCTTTGCAGCTTCTCTCTCACACCTGGGCCCAGTTGTTCCCCTGGAAACTCTTCCCAGGCACTAGTCTGATCTCTTATCATTACATATTCTTTCTAGCCCACTTCTGAAACTTCTTGAACTCTGCTGAAGGCTCTTTAACTTGTATTCACTCAGTAACCAATATATGCATATACAGAAGTACAAAGAAGTTTACTGTGTGATGTGTGTTATGAGAATTAATAATAGTAATGAATACTGGAAAAAAGAATTGGCATTCCCCTTAGGCAGGCTATTAATGTGGGTGACTTTTATACCAAATTACTGCCATTTAAATGACTAAATCTTGTGAATGTATTGGTATTCAATACAGTTTGAAAGTACCGAAAGGCACAAATATGTTCATCTATGTTTTGGAGATGATACATATGTAGTAGGGCTAGTGAAGTTAGTATACCATTTAGCAACATAGGGATCTTGGATTAGCAGAAGCTTGGCATCGCAGGTGAAAGGTATGGGTGGATCCAGTTATGTCTTGTTTACCATTGAAGGGCATGTCGTGAAAGCCCACCAAGAGCAGATGATGTCCTTGATCGTTGGACCACAGAACACACTGTTGTGGAGGGGTGGCTTGGAAAGCCCCCTAGGGACTATGGCAACGAAATGCCAGAATTCACAGCCGAGATCATTAGGACACATTATGACACAAGGGATTCAAATCGGAAGCCCACGAGGCCTCAGTCCCACCTTCCTCCTCTTCTTCCTCTACCAACACATGCTGAGAAAGCATGCTCTGCTGGCTGCTCATCACCATTTTGCACTGACCTGCTGGGAATTCACACTAGTGGAGAAAGTAAAGGCAGACTCTCCCTGCTGCTCCAGAACACTGGAACAGAGAGATATCCCTCCTCAGAACCTCAGAGCATTGGAATGTTGAGCCGGGGATTTGGAACTTTTAATATTATAAATAATTTGGCCCTAGGAGCACAGAGGCAAATCTTGGCCAATTAAAAACTGCCCTGCATCAAAGGTTGGAACAGATTAAATTTATAAACTGGCCTTAAGATCTGATAAATAAGACTCATAGACTTTAAGATTGAAAGACTTGTTGGAAACCAGCCACCCGTAAGGATCCATGCCAAGAAAATTAACCTGAGAGAATATCTTAAGTTAGTGTTAAGTGTTTGTTTTCATAGATACCAGAGTATTTTAGATATTAAGATATTCTTAGTTAGAATTAAAGGTTTTAGAATTAGGGTTTGGGTTTTAGAATTTAGGAACTTTATAGGTAATTGTTAAGTATTGATAAATATATAAGTATAAATAAAATTTTCTGTTAAACACATAACCTCATGTGACTTATTCTTCTTGACATGTATACAAAAATACTATTATTAACAATTATTTTTTTTTTGGTTTTTTTTCGAGACAGGGTTTCTCTGTGTAGCTCTGGCTGTCCTGGACTCGCTTTGTAGACCAGGCTGGCCTCGAACAATTATTTTCCATTATGTGACAACATTTTTGCATTATCCAAAACTATTAGTCTTATAAATGTTTTTGATTGTTGATAGTATTTTTTTAACTTCAATGTTCATAATTCGTAGATTTTTGTTCAGGGTCTGGAATTTCCAAGATACTTTTGAATTAAACAGAAATCAGTGTTTAGGTTAACTTTGGTTTACTAGCATTAAATCCTGTGCCCTAGAAGAAAGTAAAATATTCCACTTTTGAAGTCAGAGTCTTCAGGCTGAATGCATACAGGCAGTTTGAGTGAACATGAAAAGTCTGGAGCCTCTAAGACTAGTTAGGAAGGTCTGAATGCTTCCTTCTCTGCTGGAATGTATATCCCCAGATTAGCTTCAGTCAGAAACGCAGAAAATAGCAATTAGACTAGTTTTCTTTCACACCTGTCTGAAGCACTTACTTTAATGGATATTTAGTTTAATCCCTTCAATTATCGACTAGCTCATGACCCCAAGATTAGTCAAGGAGCCACTGAAGTGAAGAGACAACCCACCCCACCCACAGGCATGCTTTGCTGTCTAGCATGTATTTGGTCTGGCCCCTGCCCCAGCCTTGTGATACCATGAAAGACAGGATATGGCCCATTGGCAGCCCCATTCTGGTTGTGGATGGAATTTCCAAAACCTTTAGCCTGTGATCCAATGAGTCTGACAGCATATCAGGTTTATTGTGACTGTGCACTTTACCAGGTTATAACCTTTCACTAAGCCATGTTAGCCACTCTTCATTAGATTCCTCACAAAGTGTTTAAGTATCAACAATTCTAACAAGACAATCTGTTTAGTAACTCAAAAAAAAAAAAAAAGGATATGGATACAGGAATGTGGTAGTGAAACAAGCTCTTGCTTATCACAGACTGTATCACATTATATCATATAATACATATGATACATGATAAATGTGATATCATGATACTTTATCACATGATATTACACTTATCACATGACAGTTTCTATAGAGGAATTATTTGTCCAGCCAACCAGACACTGTGGCATGCCTTACAGCGTGGCTGGCTATGAATTAGTCTCTTTGATCTCTTCTATGGAGGGTCAGTTGTCACTAAGCACAGAACAGATCAGTGCTCATTGGCAAGGTTGCTGGGATGGCCACCATCTTTGCCTTCTGCATCTTAGGTAGAAGGCAAACCTCACTGACTCCTTCCCCCCCCCCCCCCGCCCGGCAGCCTCCAGCCTGCCTCTAAGGTTTCTACTGATCTCAGAAAGAGAATTTTGCTTTTCAGATGGGCCCAATCCCATTGTCAAAGCAAGATGTCCCCTAGGAGCTAAGTATTCAAGTCTTCAATGTTAAAGTATCAAGAATATGACTTTTTGCTAACTCTCATGTACAGATTCATAGTCATATTAACTGTCATTTTTATCTACATGGTGAAGGCATGATCAGCTGGCAGACTTAGTCTATGCACCCTAAGTATATTACTATTTTAAAACTCCATGCCCTATGTTAAATGTTAAACCTACCCTGTAATAAAAAATTAAATAAATTATGTTGCATTGGGTGCCATTTGTAGAAATAATTAATTAAATTGTTTAAGAGTATTTAGATTATTGTTAATTGGTTTGGAACCATTAATCTTTAAGCCGCCATTATAAAAGAGCACACAGAGACACCACATGGATTTTAACAAGCCTTGGCCTGAATTGTGCACTCCTAGCCCATCTAAGCTAGATCATAATTCTGTTACCCAAATATGACCCCATATATACATACATCCCCTTGGACTGCCATTCTGCACGATATGCCGATGTTCCTGGCCATGTGGAATGACGTTCTTTTTTCTAACCCATGGTGTGTGTCCTCTTTCCTGCTGCTCCTGGCTGGAATGCTTTAGTCCTCTGTCTAAAGCACAGGCTTCCTGTTCTAATCTCAGGAAGTCCCATCTTTCTCTGTCTTTGCCCAGACTCGGGCCTCGGCATTTATTTAACCAATCAGAGTCAATGTAAGTAACAGACAGCAAACAGGACCGATTAACCTTAGAATGCTTAACACTACCCCAATACTACCCCTTAAGAAAAGAGACAAGTTATTCAATAGTTCATACTTTACTATGCTACTGTAACCTCAGACCACTGAAGTTCTGAATATCACCTCCCTAGTCTCAACTCAAAGTCACATTAGAAATGCTAACATCAGATCTATAGCCTGAGGTTTTTTTAATTATTATTATTATTATTAAGTTTCTTTTTCTCTTGATTTTAGGTTTTTTTCCAGTTCTTGTATATTACAGATATGTATTTTCTACCGTATGTGTATATGACAAATTTTCTTATGACAAGGACACCAGATCATTTACCCAACTGCCTAAGCAATCCTATTTTCATGTCTTTCATTGAACTTGCAATGGGCCTTGAGCTCAGAACAATGAGAAACAAAGACTCCTGCTGTAAAGTGGACCTGTGGGTGCTGGGAATCTTACCTTGTCCCCTTCTTCCACATGGCAGATGACCTCCTCAGTTGCAGGGTTAAGGACAGGAAATTTCTTGCCACTCACTGAGTCATGCCACTCATTGTTTATGAAGATCTGTGGAGATGCAGCAAAAGCGTATAAAAAAACCAATTAAATATTTAGTAGGTCTGAGAGTCTCATAAAGTAAAGGTGAGGTGGTAAATGGTGCCTAAACATGTGTCTTTCCCTGTCTCAAAAATGCTCATGTCTTTGTCCCTTAACGCCTAGAGAAACACGGAGGTTAGACAATTGTGAATTCGGTTGTGTCACTACAACGTAGCACCTATGAGAAGCACCCTTTAAAAGAGTCTGAATTTCAGTATCTGCACCCTGAACTTGGATTTCATTAAGAGCTATTTCTACATGCATTTGACCTAACTCCATCTGTATAAAGGAAATCCTAGGCCTGTAGCAGGGCCACGGTAAGAACGTTGAAAGAAACACTGCTGTTTACTCCCCATGTGCACAAAAATGTTATAAGCCAATAAAACATCTTCGAGAATGAAAAGTATTATCACTTGAGTTAAATTCTTTAAAGATATGTGGTTTTTATTTATTTGTATGGATATGTCTATGTGAGTGTCTGTGGACCACATGCATTGCAGATGTCCTTGGAGGCCAGAGGGGCTTGGCTGTTCCTGGAACTGAAAATACAATTCCTAGTTACCCATTATTTAAGGTGTGTGAAATGAGAAAGGAAAGGCAAGTTACCAAATTCTAGGGGACAAAATTCTCTACCGCTGAACTCCTTTTTGAGGAAACCTCAGAACTTCTCTCTGGTGAAGTCTTTTTCAGACAGACTGTGCAAGACAGATTGACAGAAAATTAGGAGAAAATGAGAGGAGAATGACACGGTGGGAAGCAAATTTGGAAAAATCAAGTAGGAACACTCTGGAAGTTGGAAACTATTCAGAAAAAATACAATGGACTAAGATAGCTAATGTTAGTCATGTCTCATGAACTAGGCCCTGCCTTAAGTGCTTCTTATCAGTTAAATATGCTGGCTGTTTCTACCTCCTTAGGAAGTAGGACTCCTCAAAACCCCATCTAATTGTGAGATAGGCAAGGCAGGTAGAGGTGATAGAGCTTGGCAAGAGGCTATGTAACTTTCAAAGGGCCTCTTTGTGCAAAAACACAGTAGCAGAGATGAAGGGCACCTGTAATGTTTACTTACGACTCCTAAAGGGTGTCCTCCTAAATGAGGACAGGGGTGTGATAGGTGAGGTGTATTTATAGAGTTATAGAGGCTTCAACTCCAAAATATTTTGCATTTTCTTTTTAAAATTAGTTCTTAAACTCTAAACTCCATTTCATGTACCCCATCAAAGAGGAAATGAACTAGATAATGAGTCCTAAAAAGATGACCCATTAATGGCTTGTTTTGTTTGCAGACAAAACACTCTTTTTTTTTGTTTTGTTTTGTTTTTTTTGTTTGTTTTGTTTTTTTGTTTTTCGAGACAAGGTTTCTCTGTGTAGCCCTGGCTGTCCTGGACTCACTTTATAGACCAGGCTGGCCTTGAACTCACAAAGATCCACCTGCCTCTGCCTCCCAAGTGCTGGGATTAAAGGCGTGCGCCACTACTCTTATGGTTAAGATTATACAACTCTCTGATCATAGATGTTTTTCTTTTTCTTTGTGTTATTAATGTTTTTGTTTGTTCCTTTTCAAGTGCATCAAACATCATTAGAGTCGGGGAAAAAAAGGAAAACTTCTGGTCAAGAGAATAGAGTCTCTGACTTGGATGGAAACTTAACATTATAATTGGACTGGTCCAATCACTTTTAGACAAGGGACCACCCCTAGGTAGCTGAGATCACCTTAAGGCGAACTGAAGAGATAAGTGGATGAGTCCTTTAATGAGACGCTGTACTTTTCTATCTGAGAAACCCCACCCCTAATGCAGAAGTTTGGAACACATTTGTAGGGTGATATGACTGATCACTTTTCTGAATTATTCAAAAAGGAGTAACTTGCCCTTTTCTTCCTTCTTTATCTTTTTCTGAACAGTTTGGTCTTTCTCCCAACATTTTGGACTTTGTGATTCCTTCCCTAAAAACTTCCCTGCCCTCCACGTGGCTCCTTGTTGGCCACGCAATCCACTTGCATGCCAGCTTGCATGGCACAGGTGTTCCCCTACTCCTGCATTCTCCTCCCCTGGGCAACTGCTAAGGCTCTATAACTGGCCTGTGGTGGGGTTTTGCTTCTAAGCTCCAATCAATTCCATTTTATTCTGTTCTTAAAACATCCTGTTAATGAGACTGAGAAAACCAAGAGATGCCCCTGAATTTCCCTGGTACTAATACCAATGTGCTTCTGACTATAATAAAGAAGAAAGGGAAAATAATACAGAAATTGAGACAGAGGTCAAGCAAAGCAATTTCACAAATACCTCTAACCACAGCCTTTTGTGCTTTGCAATCAGGAGCTGAGTTGTTAACAACCATTGTTTCAACCCCTCTTAGAATTGAAAATCTGATATAATTCTCCAGTGGGACACAGTAAAAGGAACAGGCACAGTAATACAGAAAGCTCCCAATTGAGATTTAATTGCACACACAACTGGTGTCCTCCAAAGTGCAAAAGTGCTGTAACAAGGGCACCAAATGGTATAATGTTTACTGTATAGACCAGATTTATATAGATGATACACTGAATATCAAATTTCACTGAGTGGCATTGCTTATTATTAACTAGAGAAGTACTTGAACAACAAACAAATGCATTGTTGGCTCTTAAATACCTAGATTCATCATCCTCTCTGGTGTGTCCTTATGTAATGTCTTTGCAGTAAAGACATGTGTTAAGGGATTACCAGCCCTGTGCTTGTACATGGGATTTTAAGGAATGTTTGTTCTAGTACTTTCATCTTGTTCTTAATTAAGTGATAAATTAAACAATTAGGAGGAAGGTAGTTTACTTTAAAGCTTCCTTGTGATACACACACACATAAAGTCTTAGAAAAATTCATAAATGACAAATTAAATAAAGGGAGAGTGGCATCCTGACACCAAAATATCTCTCCAATTGGAACCATGCAAACCAAACTCTTCTTAGTGATTAAATGCAACAATATAGGCAGTGTCTACAATACCGATCTTCTTGAAACACTTTGAATATATATAGATTTTAACAGGAATTTCTTCCAAATGAGAAAGACAAAGGGAGAGACAGTGTCTATAGTGGGCACAACCGTTGACAACTGTGAGCTGTTGGAGAGTGTGGACAAACCATAGTTTGCAAGTTCTCATTTGTCAATATCTAAATTAAAAAGCATTTTCTCTCCAGTAAAAACTAGTGAAATCATGCCTCAGGGCACTTCTAGATGCTTCCTGCCCAGAGCCAAGGATCACTAATCTCTATAAACTTTGTCCTAAGGAAAGAACCCATAAGCCAGATAGCTCCCTCACTGAAGGTGCTTAGGAAAATGCAAAAGACTTCAGTGCTTCAAAGCCACCTACATTTGCTTAAAGTCAAAAGAAATGCATGAGAGAGGACATCAGGCTCTTCTAATTAAATGTAACACTCATTTGTTCTCATTGTTTAGTTGGAAAGTCAACATGACTGTCCCCAGAGTTGAACAATTAATCTCTTGTTTTCTGTATCATACCATAAAAAAGCTAATTTTAAGTGACTGTCCTAATAAATTGCACAGGGGTATGTGTGATATTTATTTCTTAATTTTGGAATCCTAATATCTGTGACAAAACTAGTCATGTAACTATTGGGTAGGTAAAATTAAGATAGTCCCCCGGATAACCCCAGCCTGATCATTTGTTCTCCCTGCCTGCAGATTTAGAAGACTGGGTCAGGTTCTCACTCTTGTGTCTCTAAATATTTATCAGGTACTAATTACATATGTTCTCCAAAGACAACAAACTTGCCTGGAGAAAAGAGATATAAACAAGTACAGTTTATATCTCAAAATAAGAAAAATAGTTCATTTAAGAGTTCTGGTAACAGGCTACATTCAATGTTCAGAGTTAAGTCCTCCAACCTTAACATGTGTCATCAAACACACAGTCATATTATCCTCGTTCAATGTGCTAGAGAGAGAGATAGAGACAGACAGAGAGAGCCATTCCCACAGTAAGTTCCTCTGTTGCTCTTCCATAAGAGCCAGCTACACAGAGTTAACAGTGCTCACTATGGTTCACTGTACTCCGGCACAAGCACCTTTCACAAAGAGTAAAGTCCCTTTCCCTTGGACATATGTCAAGAGATAAACTTATAAGAGGTTATCTGATACAGTTTAGAATTCACCCCTAAATCAGACTACTAACTTTGCAAGCTTTTTGTCTTTGTGTTTGCAAAGCTCTCTTACAGAGGATTCAATAGACCTGTGCTTTTTTTTTTTTAATGTGATTTTGTGTGTGTGTTTATTACTTCAAGTTAGATTTCCATCACAGTGGAATTCCACACATCTTTCAACACCTACTGATTCCACCCTCCCACCCTCTACCCCCTCTCCCTCCTATCCTACTCCTCCGGAGTAGTGTCCCTAAATATCAGCCCCCTCCCCCCCCCAGTTATCAGCTTATAATTGGATTTTAGCCATATAGTACAGGATACCTATCCTACAACCAATGCACCAAAAGGAACAGGAACATAGACTTTGTTACCTGTTAGTGAGACACTTTGCCCTAGTGGTGCTGCCATGTAGGTACCCAGTGCAAGAGGAAGCTCTTACAGAGGCTTCAATAGACCCTGCTTTAATCAGGCTCACAGGGAAAGCTCTTCTTACAAGTGACTTACCTTGGTATGTTGAATCTTCAAGTTGGCCAGCGGGGCAGGGACTTCAGGCTGCGCAGGGGAAGACATTGCTGATTTGGGTCCTGGAACACAGGTGACAGGCTCAGCAATTTGGTTCTGATAGAGCACTTGCTCCTTTTTTATCTGCGGGCACTAAGGGTTATTTGCATATTGGGATATGATTGGATGGGCAGATTCAGGGCAGGGCAGAAAGGGCACTGCTCACTTGTAACACCTAGGGTTGGGAACCTTTGTCTTTAAATGTAAATCCTTCAGGAGCCTGCATCTCAGCCCTGAAGTTCCATCAGGGGACTGTTCACTATTTACAGATGAATAATTTACCAAGTCAAACCTGTGCTAAGGGTGTGTGTGCAACTTCTCTGAACACTCAAAGCCTGTTATAACTTTCTGGGTTTTTCAAGACTTTTTATATTGCCATACAACTTTCCTTTCTCTGATGGAATGGAAACAGGGAATTTGTGAAATGAAAAAAAAAAAAGAAAAAAAAGGCTCTTGTCCTCAATAGGAGCTAGGGGTAGAGGTGCAGATATGAAGTAACAATGAAATAACTTCATGGTTGGAGGTCACACATCATGAGGAACTGTATTAAATGATTGTAGCATTAGGAGGGTTGAGAACTACTGAGTTCCACTAGTCTACGGCCTAGAGTCTAGGCCGTGTGCAAAGAAAGACTGTAAATACCACTCCCTAAGAGTTTAAATTCTGAATGTTTTAAACTGGGAACTTTGTAAAGGACAATTTTTAGCTGTAGCATTTTCATTTTGAATACAATGCTTCTCTGTGTTGAAGCTCCAGCACAAGATATGGAAGGAACAAGATAACATTCTTTGGATGCTCTAGTTATTAAGAATTAGTGATAAAACAGAAGCTGAGACACACAGCCAAACAATAGGTTGAGTTCTGAGAGTGCATAAGAGAGGGAGAAGAATAAAGAGACCCCAGAGAAGATAAAAGCATCACTTGAAGAACAACAGAACCAACCAATATAGTCCCCTAGTATATAGACTGAAATATTAACCAGGAAAAAAAAAAAGGAGAGAAAGAAAAGCACATATAGACTAGACCTATGCCCCCCTATACAAATATAGATGATAGGCAACTTGGTCTTTATACAGATCCCTTAGCAAGTGGAGAGGAGGCTGTCTCTGTCATGGACCCTGTTGCCTGTTAGCAGAACACCGTACAATAGCTGGACTGCCATGTCAGGTCCCAGTGCAGGAGGAAGCTCTTAGCCCTCAGGTGACTCATGAACTGAGGGGGGTTGATATGTGGGGGCCCTCTTCACCTAAGGAGAAGGAGGGGAGGGAGAGGAGGAAGAGGGTGGAACCAGAAGGGGAGTAGGATGGAGATGTAACTTGAATAAATAAATAAATTTAAGGGAAAAAAGAATTAGTGATAGAATTCAATATCATTGAATATTATTGAATTTTAGAAAGTCTTTCATTTATTTCTACTCTGTCCCAGTGATCATTAAGTAGAAAGTTGCTCAATTTCCATGAGTCTGTAGGCTTTCTGTTGTTTATGTTGTTGTTGAAGTCCAGCTTTCATCCATGGTAGTCTGATAACATGCAGCTTATTTTGATTTTTTTAATCTGTTGAGGTGTGCTTTGTGACCAAGTATACAGTCAATTTTGGAGAAGGTTCTGTGAGGTGCCAAGAAGAAATTATATTCTTTTGTGTTTGGATGAAATGTTCTGTAGATATCTATTAGATCCATCTGATTCATGATATCTGTTAGTTTCATTATTTCTCTGTCTAGTTTCTGTCTCAATGATCTGTCTCTTGGTAAGAGTGTGCTGTTGAAGTCTCTCACTACTAATGTGTGGAGATCAATATCTGAATTAAGCATTAGTAATGTTTCTTTATGAATGAGGGTGCCCTTGCATTTGGGGAATAAATTTTAAGAATTGAGATGTCCTCTTGGTAAATTTCTCCTTTGGTGCTTATAAAGTGTCCTTCCCTATCTCTTTTGATTAATTTTGGTTAATAGTCTCTTTTATTAGATACAAGAATGGCTACTCCAGTTTGCTCCTTGGGTACATTTGCTTGGAAAACCTTTTTCCAATCCTCTACTCTGATATAATGTCTATATTTTTGTTGCTGAAGTGAGTTTCTTGTATGCAAGATGTAAATGGTGGATCTTGTTTTCACATCCATTCTTTTAGGCTGTGTCTTTTTAGTGGCAAGTTGAATCCATTGATGCTCAGAAATATTAGTAACAAATGATTGTTAATTCCTATTGTTTTGATGTTGGTTCTGTTAGAGTGTGTGTGTGTTTCCATTCTTTTGGTTTTGGGTTCATTTATTTCCTATGTTTTCCTGGGTGTACTTGGCCTCTTTTGATTGGAGTTTCAACTTCTAGTATCTTCTGCAGGACTGAATTTGTGGATAGATATTGTTTAAACTTTTTTTGATGTGGACTATCTTGTTTTCTCCATCTAGAGTAATTAAAAGTTTTGCTGGGTAGAGTAGTTTGTACAGACATCTGTGGTCTGCTAGGGTCTACAAGATAGCTGCCCAGGCCCTTCTGGCTTTTAGAGTCTCTGTTGAGAAGTTGGTTGTAATTCTGATAGGTTTGCCTTTATATGTTACTTGACCTTTTTATTGTCCTTGCAGATTTTAATATTCTCTGTTATGTATGTTTAATATTCTTCGTTATGTTATGTTTAGTGTTTTGTTTATTATGTGGTAAGAGGAATTTCTTTTTTGGTTCATTCTATTTGTTCTGTAGCCTTCTTGTATGTTTATAGGCATCTTTTTCTTTAGATTGGGGAAATTTTCTTCCATGATTTTCTTGAAAACCTTCTCTGGGCCTTGGAGCTAGGAGCCTTCTCCTTCTTCTATTCCTATTACTCTTAGGTTTTGTCTTTTCATAGTGTCCCAGATTTCTTGAATGTTTTGTGAACTTTTTAGATCTAACATTTTCTTTGACCAATATATCAATTTCTTCAAGTGTATCTTCTATGCATGAGATTCTCTCTTCTATCTTTTGTATTCTGTTGGTAATGCTTGTGTCTGTAGTTCCTGTTCTTTTCCCTGGGTTTTCTATCTCCAGGATTTGTGTTTTCTTTATTGCTTCCATTTCCATTTTCAGGTCTTAGACAATTTTATTCATTTCCTTCACTTGTTTGATTGTATTTTATTGTAATTCTTTTCTTTTTTAAATACTTTATTTTTTTTTCTTCAAGTTACATCTCAGTAACAAACCCCTTCCTATTCCCCCTTCCTATCCCGCCCTTCCACCCTCTTCCCCCCAGAAGTTTCCCCTTTCAATCCAACAGATGGTTCCTTCTCTTATAACAGTAAGTATTCTACAAAACAATAGATATAGATATGCCACATTTATGAGAGTTAAATGGCCCAGTATACCTTCCCAATGTCCAGTTTATACATATTTGGCCCCTGACTTTAACATTCTACTATCTAACCAACTCCATGAGTTTAAAGGTCTATATGTGACTCAACATTCATACGATCTTGCAACACACTTTTAAGAGTATCTTCTTAGATCTATAACACCCTCTTGATTCCTAAACAACTCAAAATTTAACTATGAGACTCTAGCTGTCTATTCTTCAACCACCTCAGAGACCTGAGAGGGATAAATATATTTGCTTATATAGGACGTGCAGGGCCTGCAGCTTCCAAAACTAAGAAAGAACATACCAATGACTGCCTGGACAGTTCCCATTTTCTCTCCATACATTCCAGCATCAATCTTCAGCCTTTGGGTCCTGTTTCTCTGACAGGCATTTGTTGTAGAGCAGGGATTATGAAGGACTTACCTACCCTGTCTTGGCAGAGTTAGGCTGTCGACTTCCCTGCTACTAAGTTTTGTCCTTTTTGGACAGCAGTCTGTCTGCAGTTGGTGCAAGGGGTTTTTTCATGCCAAGAGAAAGACTTGCCACTAATTCAACCATCTTACAGTGGAGGTTCTTCGATGCTTATCTTCTACTTGGAGTAGAATAGGGGGTGCTGTCAGGCGCTGATATATCTCGATATCAAAAAAAAATCTTGATTTAAGATAACATCTTTGAATGCCATATTCTGCAGATCTCTAGGGGTTTTTGAAGATGCCCTATCCATCTCTTGTATTTAGATAAGCAAATGTTGCTTGTCTCTTAGCAACTTGATTACTGGGTAGTTTAGAGAATATCTGTGATAGACTGTCATAGTAGCTAACAAAGTGACATGTTTGCATGACCAGGAGTTTGTTTTAACTATCCTAGACCGTTTTAGACGGTTGG
Organism: Lophiomys imhausi; assembly: GCA_907164525.1. Lineage (NCBI taxonomy): Eukaryota > Metazoa > Chordata > Mammalia > Rodentia > Muridae > Lophiomys > Lophiomys imhausi. The sequence goes on along the minus strand of CAJQZJ010032991.1, from coordinate 2,168,371 downwards.
TATCAAGAGGTCAGAGCTTCACATTTTATTTTTAAGTATCTCTAGGTATGATACCATTAGGAAGCGTTACCATTAAATTTGTATCAATATACAAAGATCATTTCAATTGTGGTTAAATATACTCTTAATTATGTATCAATATACCAAGATCAATGCCTATGTAGCCCAATATAATCTTAATATTACGTCCATATGCAAGGGTCAATACCATTGTGGCCAACTATAATCTTAATTTTGTATCAATATACAAAGATCAATACCGATGTAATCCAATACAATCTTATTTTTGCACAATAAACAATGGTCAACACCACTTTAGCCAAATAACCTACTAATTTTGTATCAATATACAAAGGTATAAGGGCATATTCAATAATCTGCCCCTTCTTCTTGGAACTTCCTGTGCTATGTCTATATCTCATTTTTCTCAAGCCCATACAACCCCCTTCACAATAGCCACAAACAACATAAAATACCTGGGGGTAACTGTAACCAAGCATGTAAAGGACCTATATAACAAGAACTTCAAGCCCCTGAAGAAAGAAATGGAAGAGGCCTTTAGACGATGAAAAGATCTCCCATGCTCATGGATAGGTAAGATCAACATAATAAAAATGGCTATCCTACCAAAAGCAATATATAGATTTAATGCAATTCCTATCAAAATACCAACACAATTCTTTATAGACCTGGAAAAAGCTATTCTCAACTTCATATGGAACAACAAAAAGCCAAGAATAGCTAAATCAATCCTGTCCAATGAAAAAACATCTGGAGGTATCACCATCCCAGATTTCAAGCTGTACTACAGAGCAACAGTAATAAAAACAGCATGGTACTGGTATAGAAACAGAGCAGCGGATCAATGGAATCGAATTGAAGACCCAAACATGGATCCACACACCTATGGCCAACTAATCTTTGACAAAGAAGCCAAAACCACACAATGGAAGAAGGACAGCATCTTCAACAAATGGTGCTGGTCCAACTGGATGTCCACTTGCAAAAGAATGAAATTAGACCCATACCTATCACCTTGTACAAAACTTAATTCCAAGTGGATCAAAGACCTTAACATAAGGCCGGCCACACTAAAGATACTAGAAGAAAAAGTAGGAGAAACCCTCGAACTCATTGGCACAGGTGACAACTTCCTGAACAGAACACCAACAGCTCAGGACCTGAGATCAACAATCAATAAATGGGACCTCATGAAACTGAAAAGCTTCTGTAAAGCAAAAGACACTGTCATTCGAACAAAACGGCAACCAACAGACTGGGAGAAAATCTTCACCAACCCCACATCTGACAGAGGGCTATTATCTAAAATCTACAAAGAACTCAAGAAACTAAATGCCAAGAAACCAAATAATCCAATCAAAAATTATTGTAATTCTTTAAAGAATTTATTCATTTCATTCACCTGTTTGATTGAATTTTTCTGTATTTATTTAAAGGATTTATTCATTTAAACCCTTTAAAGGCCTCTATCACCTTTATAGGGCTGGGTTTTAAGTCACTGTACATCAGTGGAGTTGGGATATATAGGGATTGCTGTAGTAGGGTAGCTCTGCTCTGAAGGTGCCATATTGCCCTGGTTCTTGTTGATTGTTTTCTTACACTGGCCGTTAACCATCTGGTTGTCCTTGGCTTTTTCTAGCTGTTCCTTGGGCAGCAGGTGTAGATGTTCCTGGTGCAGCAGGACTGGTGGAGATCAGTAGAGCAGTGTGTGGACAATGGAGCTCAGGGGGACATCACAAAGTCCAGGTCAGTTGGACATGCTACAGGGGACTGGGCAGGGAGTGGATTAGATAAGGGGATAGAAGGAATCTAACCTGTATGTTCTTGGTCTAGCAGTCCTGGTGAGCAGGGTCCAGACAATGGCTCTTGTGGGACAGCACACGGCTCAGGGGAAAAGAGTGGGCAGGGACTATGCAGTGAAGGGGATATTACCTGGATGTTCCTGGTGCAGCTGGCCTTGTGGAGGTTGGCAGAGTGGTAGTCTGACAATGAAGCTCAGCCAGACAACACACAACTCAGAGCAGCTGGCCATGCCCAAGGTGACTGGGCAGGCAGAGGATTTGGGTGGGTTTCAAGATATCTAACCTGGATATTCCTGCTAAGGCGGACCTGGTGACCACCATAGGCAGGGTCCAGCCAATGGCGCTCAGGGGAACTGTCTGTATTAAAGGGTTGCAACACTAGAAAGGTTAAGAACCACTAAGTAAAATGATGGGAATCAGGTAGGCCCTCCTTAAGACTAGACCCAGAGTTTTATACTTTCATTTGATGTTACAGCTGCTACTTCATTTAACATGAGATCTTGGGCAAAGAATACTTAGTCATTTTCTCCTCATTGATAAGGTAAATTGTATATACACACACACCCCATATGAGTTAATAATTAAGCAATGGCTTCCAACTCTTGTCAAAGTTGTACTTATATATAGAAATGTATAGACCTAGACCTCTGCTATCACCAGAATCAGCTTATCAGGGCAGCACACCTATACACAGCTCCACTCAAGAAACAGTTTCTGATGTTATCAAAGTTCTTTCTTATAAAGTTCTTTATATATATATATATATATTATATATAGAATCTTATACTAATATAACTAATAGAAATTAAAATGAGAATAGGGAACAAAGCATAACTGTATAATGAAATGAACTCATCTGCAATGAGCCAAATGTTCACTTCCTCTAAAAGTACATGTGCTGAAATCATGACACTCAATGTGATGGTCTGAGAAGTAAGATCATTGGAATGAAAGGGGCTCATGAAAGAGAAGCCCTTGTGAGATTAGCGACCTTATGAGACCCCAGACAAGCCTCTTGTTAATTTTTTTTTAATTTACTCTTCCATCTCATTGCTTTGTATATATGCTTTTTTTTTTTTTTTTTTTTTTTGCTGGTACCATAGATTGAACCCAGAGCCTCATGCATGATAGGCAAACATTCTAACATCTAGCTATGCCTGGGTTCTCCTGACAATGTCTTCAATGTCACAGAAAAGTCAGGAGTCTTCTACCAAGAAGTGAATTCCCACACAGTCTGAGCGTGCTAGAAATCTGATGTTTGACTTTTAGCCTCCAGACCTTTTAGAAATAAATATATTCTTTTAAAAAATATCTAGGGGAAATAAAATAGACATCGGAAGTAGATGGAGAGAGGGATCGGATAGGAACCCAATATTACTGCCATCCGAGAAGCTTTATCCAGCAGACAATGGAAACAGATGCAGGGACTCACAGCCAAACATTAGACAAAAATTGGGAGTCTTGATAAAGAGTTAAGGGAAGGTTTGTGGGAGCAGGAGAAATCAAGGACACCACAAAAAGAACCACATTGCCAATTAACTGGGGTACAAGGGGGGCTCATAGAGATTGAACCACCAACAAAAGAACATGCATGGACTGGTCCTAGACCCAATACACATATGAAGCTGATGGCCTGCTGGGTCCTCAAGTGTATACCTTAACAGTTGGAGCAGGGGCTGTCTCTGACTTGGACAAGGCTGCCTCCCTCTGGGTCCCATTTTCCTAGCAGAGCTGTCTTATCTTGCCTCAGTGGAAGAGGAGGCACTTAATCCTGATGCGATTTGATGTGCCCAAGTAGGTTGGTACTGGCCGTGGTGGGGGGGTGGGTTGTAGGGGTGGGAGGGTGGGTAGGACTGGGAGGAGGGAGGGGGTTGGCAATTGGAATGTAAAATAAATGAATTAATTTTTTAAAGAACTTTAAAAATAAAATAAAAAATGTCTCGTCTCTGGTGTTTTGTTGTGGTTGCGTAAGTGGACTGTGGTGGCTTCTTTAACATTTCAGGATCCTGGGAGCTGGGCATGGTGGTGCACACCTTTAATTCCAGCACTCAGGAGGCAGAAGCAGGCAAGTATCTGTGAGTTTAAGGCAAGCCTGGTCTACATAATTGAGTCCAGGACAGCCATGGCTATTACACAGCAAAACCCTGTCTCAAAGAAACAAAGCAAGCAAACAAAAAACAACACAAAACAAAATGAAAACAACAAATAACCCAAAACAAACAAAAAACATTTCAGGATCTTGGATGATTCATGCACTTCGGAATCTTGGTCTGATTTATGCCTTACCCCTTGAAGCACTGCTTTATTCAGCATGGTTGATTTAGCCCCATCGTGAATATGCCTTTATTTTCTTAATGACTACATTTTATCTGTTACCATGTCATTCTTCCTGTGTAGGGTTTAGACTTAAATACTTTGTATAAAGTAGCCCTTAGTTGTACCTAATTGTCAAATTAGATACTAAAAACCACACATGGAATTAAATGTGTCCATTTGTGAACTAATTTCTGTTCACTTCCTATTCTCTATTTAGCCAAATATTTCATCTCTTATTTTTGGGTACTCACATATTTTATCATTGTCTTTCTGCTTGGTACTGAAATAGAATGTGCATCACAGACACCCAATGCAATTGGAAGACTCAATGGATTGTAAAGATTCTAAACTGTGGGTTAAAGCCTTTGTAAGATAATTATTTGAGGTTAACAAAGTTTTACTAAACCTTATAGATCAAGGCAATCTCCTTGAACTTGGCTGGTATGGGCTTTGAAATTGCCTTGCCAACATAAGACTTGGTGTTTTATCTATACTTTTTGATTTGTTTACTAAAAGTAGAAAGAAAAAAATAAAAACACTGGACTGAACAGGCCATCTGCTGTGTGCTATTTCTCTTAATCATTCTCAAAGAGTTCTACCAAGAATGCAGCACGTATTCAGATATATAAGCCTGTAGAACCATTCTCACTTAAGCCACCATTATCCCAAATGCAATTGTAAAGATTTTGATATAAGAGAGGCAGAGATTTAACTATAGCAAACAAAGGCAAGGTGGCCCATAAAAGGAAATGCTACACTGCTGGCTTGAAGTTGGTAGCAGGTTCCAGAGCAAAAGACTGAAAGGACCAGAAGCAAAAATGTATAATGTAGAAAAGGGAAGGACATGGTTTCTCACCTAGAACCTCTGGAGGTGACAGATGCTGCTCACCATTTTACTATCATCCACCGAGCCTGATTTCAGATCTCTGGGTTCCAAAGTCTATGATCATACCACTTCTAATGACCCAACATAACCAAAACTACAAGAGAATACATCTGTGCTACTTTTGAACAAATTTACAATGGCCGTGGGAAAATAACACACTACTAAATGAAAGCTCAGGTTCAGAGATCCCCAAATCACCCTGTGTCCTTAATGATAATGTTTCTCATTCTTCATAACATTTGGTTCATAAACTGAACTATCAAAAACAAAAACAAAAGCGTCATTTTAAATACTCTATAGGACAGACTGACAGATAAGACCCTCATGATTATGGAGAATTCCAGTGTCCAGAGCCAGAACTAAATTATTTTAGGCCATTTGTTGTCCCCCTTCCCCACCTCTACTAGCTATTCTTTGACAACCTCTTGATCTAAGCTGGCACTTGAGACTTTCCAGGCAACATCACCTAGAATGTAGTAAATCTTCCACAAACCCAAATCACAGACTAGCACCAGACAGCTCTGAGACCTATACTAGAGCTTTCCAGCTTTGCTGCTAACTGCCTACATGATATACACATCGATGTTTTTGAAAATGCCATGATCCTTGAGTTTGCCATATACTTTTGTGTGGCAGTTTCCTTTATAAACAAAACATTCAGTCCTTTAGAGACACACCTTAGGACAAGATAAACCACTCAAAATTGTTTCAAGAACTCCCTGAAACTGACCAGATTCACCAGGTCCCTCCCTCCCAAGAGTAAACAATAAACACTACTGCAAGTCACTCTCTGATTAGCCAAGTTTCAAAAAGGGACCCACAGGTGAACCAAACTGCAAAGAAGACTCTGAGACAAGACCTGATGCCTGGAAGAAGCAGAAACCAGTGAACTTCCTGGAAGACTTGGAAGGGGGACTTTTCAACATGTTGAGCTAACAAAAAACAAACAAACAAAAATTAGCCAGGCATGGTGGTACACACGTTAATCCCAGCACTCTAGAGACCGAGGAAGGTGAGTTCAAGGCTAGCCAGGTCTACAAAGTGAGTCCAGGACAGCCAGAGATACACAGAGAAACCCTGTCTCAAAAAAACAACAAAACAAACAACATGTTGAGCTGCCTGCAATGTGTGCAGTGTACTCCAGGTTCCAGGTTTATGAGCTGTCACCCATATTAAGGTACACACTTCGGTTGATACAGCTGTCTTTGAGTCATTTATGCTCCTGTAAGTAACCACTTACCCATAATCTTATGTGACCCCAATAAAACTCATTGGTTCACCAAGTTGGACTTTTGTGGTATCTGTCCTTTGGTCTATCATACACGCCCTAAAGCATACACCTATAAAAAGTTTACAAAACCATTTCCAAACTAGGGTCGGCTTTTGGAAAAAAATGAATCCATATTCCTAAGCCGTAGTCACTCATGTTTCACCCATTAGCCTGTACCTTATTGTTGAAATGAGGGACATTTTTGGCTGACAGTTTTGAAGACTTAATGCAATGTTCCTTATCTATAAGAGTTGCCTGGACCCAGTTAGCAAATGAGTCATTTGTGCACAGCCAAGCACATTGTCTTCTCAGGTGGCAGTGTATGGAGAAGTCATCCCTGCAGCCTAGTCTTTCCTTTGGTTTTGTAGAGAGATCATTAATTTGTCCTGAGTTATTTGGATATTACTTCATTTTACACACAGAGCATTCATTTTTAACTGAATAATCCAATAATGAAATAATTATCAAAGCAAAATTTGCTTCCAATGGATCAAACCAGCCTAGTGGGTTAAGAACAAACAGCATTTAAAAAAATAAAATACAGTACAAATATAATATGTACCTGTGCACTACATGTACTGTAGGTCAATATCATTTTATGAACTTCTCTTAAAATATACATCTATAATGAAACGATATATGGCATTATAAGTATATGTTGTATTAAAGATGACATGAAAATATATACCTTATAGATTATCTCAATAAGTTGTTGGACATAAAGTTGCTAGAAGTCATAACCTCTGGAAATTATATGTCAATTTGATTAACGTCCCAGAGTAGTATTTACAAGAGAAATCACATGATGCGTTGAGAGGTACAAACTTCTAGGGAGAGATGTCAGGGATCTGTGATCAGCAGGGTGTCCTGGGATGTTTGTAAGTCTTACAGTCATGGAAAAAGGTGGTCTGCAAATCTCACAGTAAAAACATTTGATGGGTTGAGAACACCGATGAGTTGTCATTAATTTGTGATCATGGAGAATCAGTCTCAGCTTCAGAATCATGAACTTCTTTGGGGCCTTTTCTCCATACAGTTCATGGTGATGTTGCACGCCATCACCATTCACAGATTCCCTTGTGATTTCATATCTTAATCTATTGTGAACCAAGCCAGGTCTTTATTTTAATGACCTTTGAGAGGAGTAAACATCCATCATTGATTTAGATATTACCTATCGATTAGAAAATAAATAAATGAACAACTTTGGTTAATATTTTCTAGGGATTACAAACTAACCAAACCATAATGCCTTAAAAATTACATCAAAATAGTTAATGATTGTCCTAAGAATTACCCTTACAGCCTTTTTAAAAGTAAAAGTGAGTTGTATTTATGTACTGACCAAGGAGCACAAAAGTACATCTAATAAAAATTTACATAGTGACTGATACTGGTAATCACAGGATGATAAAGCACAGTGCCTTTTGTAGAGGTCAATGGCTACAGTAAGTGATCAGAACACAAATGGCTTTCCAAGGTGTCTGATGTCTCCTAACCCTTGTGAATATGATTTCTTTCTAACAAAGTTCACTACAATATAAAGCTGGTACTGATTTTCGTATATTGTTTTTTTATTCCTGTTACACTTGACTGAATTTGTTTTTCTCTCTCTTTCTCTCTCTCCCCTCCCCACACAATGTGTGTGTGTGTGTGTGTGTGTGTGTGTGTGTGTGTGTGTATGTATGTGTGTCTATATGTGTGTGTGTGTGTGTGTGTGTGTGTGTGTGTGTGTGTGTGATTTGTTTGGAGTCTTCATGCTTTGAAATTTACAAAAAAAATGTTACTCATAAATGGGAATCATTGGACTTCCACTTTTTAATTTAATATCCTTCATTTATTTCTCTTGGTAGTACTCTGAATAGGACCTCCCATATGACACAGAATGAGGGTAGTGGGAGTGAACATCCTGTTTTGTGTTTTCTTCTAGAGGACCAAATTCCCACTTCCCATTCAGTATGATACTCACTGTGTTTGATGTCTCAAGGAATAATTTTCTATGCTTAATTTGTTGATATGTTTGATCATTAAAGGGCGCTCAATTTTATCAAATTCTTTTCTGAATCAAATGAAAAGATGCTTTTTTTGTCCTTTCTGTTGAACAGTAATATTATGTTTACTGTTTGTATATGTTGATAGATTATTGCAAGTGATGTGCTTACAACCTATTAATGGTTCAAAAGTATAGCTCAAGTAGCTTGTATCGCAATTCAAATTGGCAGCTAGGGTTCTGGAACACAGCTTCCAAAGGTAGAAAATCTAGGGCTGAGTCATAAAGGAGTGAAGCGGTTGTTTATTCCCACACACTTCCAGCTGTAGACACTGCTTTCAGCTGATGGGTCTGTCTTTCAACATGTCCAATGGATGCTTTCCTGTGGTTTTCATACACTCAAAATTGTTTCTTAAGTATGTATTTGCTGTAGACATGACAATCAGAATTCAATTATACATCTAGAAAGACCAAACTGAGCACTAGTGTAAGTTTTCCTGTCTTAAAAACCTAAACTGTTGTACATAATGTGGCAATCAATCTTTATTGTCAACTCAAGAAAATTCGAAACTAACATGTAAGCAGATCTTTGGGTATATCTATCTGAAAATCCCTAAATTAGGTTGAAAAGCCCCCTGAATGTAGAGGGCAACATTCCATGGCCTGGGTACCCACAGTGGGGGAAAGAAACAAAACAAAGGAAGAAGGGGGCAGTGAAGTGCATTCATCATTCTTGGCTTCCTGATTGTGAAAGCAATGTGACCCCGCCCAACATGATGTCAACATGATGTACTGTGCCTTTAAACTAGGACTCAAAATAAACCCCTGTTCTTTCAGTTGCTTTTCTTAGGTGTTTTGTCACAGCATGAGAAAAGTAAGTAACACGCATACATAGTTAGATAACAGTTGGCTAGGATAGTCTCTGTTTAATGTAATGTGGGTGGACAGTTCTTGCCCATAGCCATATCAGTGTACTCATAAAACTGTTGATCTTTGCTTGCCTTGTTAAAAACAATTAGAACTAAGCAGTTTTCAACTTCCCTTGAATAATCTTTGTTTCGAGGTCAAGAATTAGGTAGCTGATGATTTTTCACTTGCTGGCATCGTGGACAATGAATCCTTCCATAATCAGGCTAAGAGTGACACAAGATTTTAGGAGAGGAAGAGGTGCGAAGCTGACTGCATGAACATCATAATATCTGATGGCATGGATGATTGCTTAATGTGAGAACCTTGCTCCAGGATCGTGTTGAGCAATGCTGCATTCAGATTGCTTTGTCAACATGAAATGATAGTTTGTTACTAAAGTCCTTAGTTAAAATAAATGTGTTTACTATTACAGCAAGCTATTCTTTACTCCATCTGAATGCCTGGTGATAGAATATTATTGATATTTAGCCTTATAGGAAAACTAAAGAAATAAATGGATAAATGGATATTTTCTAAGATAGTATTACTTTTGCATGTTCATATTAAGCTATAGGAAAGGAAGTTATTTAAAATGGTAGTCCCCAGATACTTATTGAATATGTAGCATATAAGGCATTTATAGAGGCAAGAAAATTCAGTAAAGGGTCAGTAAACATCCCACCAGTCCTCCCTCATTCATCCACTCTTCACAAAGTAGGATGAACTCTGTGAAGTGCAGATCAATTGACTCCTCAATGGCTCCCACTGCTCTTTGGAAGATAAAATGTAAGGCCCTTTGCATGCTGTGCTAATTCTGCTTCATGGTAGTCCAGGCTCACTGCAGGCTCATTTTGTAACTTTTCTTCCCATAAATGCTGAACTTCAGGCTACTTTTAGGAACAGAAATCTGTCTTACACATATGAATCAGAATATGGTGCCTGGCATATATATAAAGTTTCCCATTTGTCTTCTCATTTCCTCCCTCCATTCTTTGTTTCCTCTTTCCATCTCTCCTTTCTTCCTGGAAGTATAGGAGTGATCCACAACTATATAATAATAATGAATTAATAAGGAACTGTATTAAAGAGTCACAAAATTAAGAAGGTTGAGAACCACTGCACTAAGTAAACAGCTTTGAAACTGAATCTTTGAATTTTTAAGGAGGAATCGATTATGTCTATTATGATTTTTTTAAATTATTTTTATTTATTGTGTGACAGGTTCCTACATGCATAGATATGATGAAAGATCATAGACTGATGATAAATGATAGATAGATAGATAGATAGATAATATATATACCAATTTCCCTGGGTGTACTCTTCCTAGACAACTAATTAGTCATTCTACATACTAAATTCTCTGTTATAAAAAAATTAGTCTGTGCTCATGTTAACAATTTCTGAACTCTGACTGATACAAATACTTATCATATAGTCCAGGCATTGTATTTTACGCATAGAATTTTTACTGATTTTTGTCTTCTCAAATCTATAGTATAATTTATATTATTCAATGCATTAAATATATATCTACTATAATATACATGATATGTATATGCTATTAATTTTTCATACTGTATACCTTTTTGTGTATTGGAAAGGACTATGATGAACATAGAGATCCTCAAGTAGGTGGTAGCTTGCTTTAACACCAAACAACTGATCACCCAGCAAAAGCTAGTCTCTTCATTGAGGGAGCAGCAACCTTTGGGCTCTTCCTGAATTTCATGTCCCTGATACATTTGACCTTCAGGAGGGGTTCACAAGAACAGTGGAAGCCAAGCAGATGTCTCAGCAGGAAGCAGAGGGGGGCTAAATTTGTGATGGGAAAGGCTGAGAAATAGAAAGAAGCCACACACTATCCTGAGGGCAACTCCAAAGGAGCCAAGCTGATCCAAAACTCAATGGCCACCATAGGTGATGGCCTGATTGAGCTGTGCAAGCTGGAACCACTTATGATATTGTATGCCAGCTCTTTCACACTCAGGAACATCACATACCTACCTGTCTTGGGACAGTTTGTTGCTCCACTAGCTGCACCAATGAGAACTGCTCTGTACCTCCTGATACAAACCTGGCCATGGTCAAATCATTCTGAACATGGCCTTTCTTCCGTCCAAATCACAGAAATCACTATGAAATATCATGATTGGCTTAAAATGAAGGAAATAAAAGTCAACTTGCTCCAGGAGAGTGAGGCAGGGAGTAGGAGAAAGGAAGACTACTGAACAAACACAAACTCATAGAGCTTAAAAGCGGTCTTGATTGTCCTAGCTAAAAGATCAAGGACTTCAACAAGAGTGAGAGGCAGTCAGTTGCTACTGGCCATCGATGATTTATCTGATTACTCTTATGTATTCTGATTCAAAACCACATTTTTTTTTTCTTTTCCTTTTTCTAGCTCTTCTTTGGCTATCAAATCAAATTCTGCTTATGCCTACTCTGACACTCTGGACATGCTCACTCTTTCTCTGAAGACACCATACAGCTGCTTGCTGACCTCAGTGCTGAACACGTCTGCTCTCTTGAGGACCCTAACTCTTAAAAGCCTTGCTGTCTCTCTTCCTCTTGTCCATCTGTCTCAGGTATCCAACCCCTCTACATTCTCTATATTATAATTCTCTTGATCTCTTCTCTTTCCTCAAACTTGAATAAGATAGTCCCCAAGCTTAAAAAAGAGTGTGCACCCTTCTCTCATTTAAGATTTTTAAGAAAATTATTTCTGGTTTATCTATTTGCTGTACTACTGTCTGAAACTTGCTCAAATATATCCTTTATTATATTGATGGATGTTTGTTTTACTCGGAGTTTCTTTAGGACTTTTATCATAAAGAGATATTGAGCTTTGTCCACTGTTCTGTTTACACTTACTGAGATGATGGTGTGATTTTTATCCTGTGTGTGTGTGTGTGTGCTATCAATTTCTACCTTTTTCTTCTTTTTATGGATATCTTTACCAGTGAGGTATATGTTTTTCTTTGACACAAAAACTGAATCCTATTTTGTAACCCAATCAACCAGTCTGCATCTTTTGTAGGAAAGTTGAGGTCATTTATATTTACTGTTATTGTTGAGAAGACTTTGTCAATTCTTATTGGTATGTTGTTATTGTTCTGAATGATTAGGTTATTGGTGGTTCTTTTATTCCTGGATGATGCTCTGGATTTTATTAATGTTTGTTGAAATCTCTAAAAGAGATTCTTTTCCTTCATTTTGTCTATTGGTAATGTTTTTCTCTGTATTTTTTATCTGATTGATTCCTTTCTAGCTCCCTGGTTGCTTTTGAGACTCTCAACTTCCTTGATAAATTTTTTTCTTCATGCTTTTGAATTTTTCTTCCAAATTACTGGCCAAATTAAATTTTATCGATGTTGATGTTGATGTTTTAACATTTTGTTGGTTTACTGTGTTCAACATAACAGATTTTCTTCCAGTCTACTTTGTTCATCTACTCTTTGTATAAATTAGCTTTCCTCATGTGAATTTTTCTTGTGTTGGAACTTTTCTCTACATCCTTTACTTACAGTATTAAGAGTTTTCTGCTGAGCTGGCTTGGTTGTTATGAATTGCTTTAGTATGTACTTGGCTTAAGATGGTCATATTTCTCCATAAGTTTTAAGATATAATATTTTCCAAATATAGCAATTTTGTTCACAATTGTTTACTTTTCGGACTTAAGGTTTTTCATTCTATACTTTTCTAGTTTTTAGGGTTGCTTATGAGAGGCCTAATATTATTTAGAAGCTTGCTTTTTGTATATAAATTGACATTTTTCCATTATAGTTTTTTTCACTTTACATTTATTTTTAATAAAACAAACTTGTGCCACAGCTCCAATATATGACCCACACATCAGTCTTTCCACAGGGGAACACTCTCCTCCCTGATGCTCTCTTTGGTCATGATGCAGATCCTGAAGGCATCTCCAGTATACATACCCCTCTCAGCTGCAGAAATAAAGACATCTTTCACCAGCCTCATGGCTCTGTCCAAAGATAGGAGGACATGTTCCACATTCTGCATATATTTGAAACTGATCCAATTGTAAATCAGTATGGCAACCCCCGACACAGCAGTCACCACACAAGGGGGTTCTCAGGGAAAGGTGAGTGTGCTTTCTGCCCACTCTATCAGCTTCCCCTTGGTAGGCAGAGACAATCAGACGAAACAGGGGTGATGTCTAAGCATTTCCTGTTTTAATATTTCGTTCTGTGGCTTACATACAGAACCAAATGGGGGATTTTCACATGGACCAATCACATTAAAGGTCATCCCATCACACACAAACAAGCCTGGTAACATGGTGATCGTGCACTGATCATGAGCCTAGAAGTTCTTCCTCACCCAATCAGCTATACCCATGATCGGGCTTCAACACCATGCCAGCATCTTCCAGCCAGCACCATATTAGATATCTCCCACAAGTTAACTTTAATTTTCCCAGAAACAAGGCATTTCTCATAAGCCTCCATTTCCTGGGTCTCCACAAAGCAGAGGCTGTGGCATGGCACTTGCTGAACCGCTAGCCTTGAAGGAGTCTCTGGTAGGAGCCCACTGGGTCAAAGATATACACAGCTGCCTTTAGTTCTTCAAGTCCACCAATGATGTAAACATAGTAAGGGAAGAAGCTCCTTGAGTACAGGATGGTGGACAGCATTGCAGCGATTACCCCAGTTGTCATGGCCTTGTTATCGTAATGCTTGTACATATTTAATCTTGTTTCAGTAATCTTTGTCACAGTCAGACAATCTTCATGAAAACCACTGCAGCCAATTACTGTTTTGTCTGTTATTTTATAACATTTGAGGCTATCTTGGGTATGAACTGGAACACTTCACTCAACCAAGTGTATGAAGCAACAATGGAAAAATCTTCTCCAGCAATTGCCAGTACAATACCTCCATTGAAGGCATAAGGTAAGAAATGCAACTGTACAGGGTCAGCAGAGCCATGAGGCTCCATTCCTAGCTCTTGACCCGGTCCCCTGTAAGCAGCAGTAGAAAGCATTGCACCTATAAGGATTTTTTGGGATTTTTTTTAACCTAACTATTAAATTAATTAGTTAATCTTGTAGTTTTTGACATCTTGACTATGGTATTATGTCATGGAGAGGTTCATCACCCACCGGTCATGAGAAGGTTCTCAATGGCCGTGTTTACTTAGATTTATAACTAACTCCTCTAAGTTTGTGCAATGTTCTGCTATAATTTGATTGGATACACTGGTGCTTTTACTGTTTTTCTCAATGCCATCTTCTGTCCCAAAAAATATTAGGTTAAGATTTGAATATATCCTAGATTCATGGAGGTTTTGGTCATTCATTAATTGGTTTTTTTTGTTTGTTTATTTTGCTTTGTTTTGTTTTTCACATGTGTCTGAATATGTTATTACCTCAACCTTGACCTTCATTTCTGAAATTGATCCTTTTTCTTGGTCTTTCACTGTGTTTTTTATTTGATTTTATGATATTCACTTCTTCTATTTCTATTGTTATTTTTGGAGAATCTAAAATTTCTTGTTTCTTTTTTTTACTTTTGATTTTTTCCCCAAAATTATCAACCACTTAACATACTCTGCTTACTTACTTATCAGACTCCCGAACAGATTTCTTTACTTTATCCTGACACTTGAGTTCTCTTTGTGATAGATGACCCCTTTAAAGGAAGGAATCCAAGCACTTTTTGGCATTTCTGCAATCTCATTGTTTTTTGTTATCTTTTATTTTTCAGTGTTAAGAAGTTGTTAGCTTCTGGAGGTGCAATCACAGATTTTTGTCTCATAAGTTTTGTGGTTTGTTACACTTTCTATATCTGTTGGAATGAACAAGCTCTCCCACTGTTTTTGCTTATTTGTTCTACTTTACATAAATCTTCTTGCTATTTTGTCATTTGGATTTAGTTGTCATTCCAATCTGTATGTGTTCTGTAAACCTTTTCCTGCCAAGATATGAATAAATGTCTACTCATCCCAGATAGAAAACTCATGAACAAACCAAATAAAGATACCACCAAAGTCTAACTTGGTGAACCAAAGATTTTTATTGTGATAACTTATAAAAATATAGGTGAGGGTTTATTTACAGAAGCAGAAATGACACAAACACAGCTTCATCAACAAAGCCCACCTGAGTTCATGAAAATTGAAAACTTGGAGTGAACGGCATAACCTACAAGCAGTTCAACACACATAATTATTTGAAAGTCCCCAGAGTTAATTTGAAGCATTTGTGTACTTTATTTGTGTCTCCATTAAGAATTAGAAAATGTTACAGACATCTTAGAACAAAAGAGATTAACAAGTAATAGGACAGCACATAATGGCAAGTGTGAAGAGAAAGGGGACACTCCTCCATTGCTGGTGGGAGCAAAAACTTGCACAAACACTTTGGAAAACAATCTGGTGGTATCTCAGAAAATTGGGGATAGTTCTACCTGAAGACCCAGCTATACCATTCCCAGGCATACACTAAACCACAAGGCCATTGGTTCAACTATGTTCATAACAGCTTTATTTATAATAGCCAGAAACTGGAACCAACCCAGATGTCCCTCAACCAAAGAATGGATAAAGAAACTGTGGTACATTTACACAATGTGACATTACTCAGCTTAAAACAAGGGAATAATGCAATCTGCAGGCAAATGGATGGAACTAGAAAAGACCATTCTGAGTGAGGTAAACCAGACCCAGAAAGATACACATGGTAAGTACTTTCTTATAAGTGGATATTAGCCATATACTATAAGATAACCATCCTACAACTCACAGATCCAAATATGCTAAGGAACAGGGGTGGTCCAAGGGAGGGTTCTTGAAGCTCACTCAGAAAGGAAATAGAATAGACATCAGAAGTGGATGTAGAGAGGGAACTGAGTGGGAGAGATTGTGGGGAGGGGAAAAAGGATAGAGTTCAGGTGTGGTGAGACTAGGGGTGAGTGGGCTTGGAAAGAGAAGGTAAATGGATGGGGATGGGGCTTTGAAACAAGCAGGAGGGGGAGCCTGTGAAAGGGTATGCTCCTGGGAGAATATAGGGGTGACCCTAGCTGAGATACTTCACATCACAAGACATGGATATAGAAATGGCCACATCCTAGCCTAGCAGGACTTCCAGTGGAGGGAGGAGAAATGAAAAAGAAAGGGGGAAATGAAGTATAGATGAAAAGTAAGTATATGAGTTAGAGGTATGAAACAGAAAAGAGAATATGGTGTAGACAATGAAAAGAAAGAATACCACCAAAACAACTCAGAAGAGGCACACACTAATACACAGTAACTAAAGTACAGATCAAAAGAATAGTATAAATGCAAGTTAAAACTAAATAAAATGACATAGAAGGTATTATTACTGTAGTCAGTGTTTCTTCCCAAACTGGAAGGTGTGGTATTTTTTTTTCTTCATGGGTTGTCTTTTGTAGCAGGTTCTACAGTTAGGGAGTAGGCTGTTATTCTCAGTAACTCAAGCAAGTTAAGTCATTGTATCCTTGATAAAAAGATTTCTGTGTGGAAAGTCCTCTTTCTACCAGAATTTCTGAGACTGAGCACCAACCTCTGCCTTTTAATTTTATCTTCAGTGTTTTGTAGATAATTTTTTTAACATACGACTCTTTCTGTCATGGACATACTATATGGGTGTCAAAGTCTTATGCATCTGTATTTACCTTTGTCACTGGAAGGTCTCTTGATGTTCATAACCACTGAAAGACTGAGTCATTCTCGGCTCTGCACATGCCAAATTTCTGTTTAGTTCACCGAGGCAATGGTGAGGGCAACGCCTCTCACTGGATTCCCTCCAGGGCACTCTTCTTAGTTACTCTTTTACTACCGTGATTAAAGACCAGGAGCAAAAGGCATTCATGGAGGGAAGGGTTCGGCTTCCTGCTCTCAGGTCACACTTTGTCACTGAAGGAAATCAGATCAGGAGCTAAAGACAGAAATCTGGAGGCAAGAACTGAAGCCAAAGCTGCAGAGAAATGCTGTGTAGCAAGGCTCAGACTGCTGTCTTAGGTACCTCAGGACCTCCTTCCCAGCGGTGGTTCTGCTCCCTGTGGGGTGAACATACCTAGATCAATCAATAGTCAAGAAAATGCCTCCAGAGACTTGCCTACAGGCCAATCTGAAAAAGGTATTTTCCCACTTGAGTTACCTCTTCCAAGTCTACTTCCAAACCTACTACCTTGTGTAAAGTTGAGAAGAAAAAAAAAAGAGAAGTGCATGACCAATGAGGACAACACTCATGTGAAATTTCAGCTTCAGGCTCCATCATCACACTCTCCTTCAGTTTCCCACAAATGTCTGCATGTTTAAAAGGGAAGAGGACCTTCTTGTCAACTTGTACTGGTGTGAGTGGCTTGATGAAGTCATTATTGACTTGAGGGCTTCTTTTTTTTGTTTTGTTTTGTTTTGTTTTTCCTTTATTTTTTTATTTCTTCAAGTTGCATCTCAATCACAGTCCCCTCCTTATTCCCCCCTCCAGTCCCACCCTCCCATCCTCATCCCCCATCCTCTTCCCTTTTTTTTTTTTCTTTTAAGTTTAAGGTATATCTTATTTCCCCCTACAATTTCCCCTTTCAGTCCAACAAATGGCTCTTTCTCTTATAATAACAAATACAATACAAAACAACAGAGGTAATTAGGCCACACTTATGAGGGTTATATGGCTTAGCGTACATTTCCAATGTCCAGTCCCTATGTATTTGGTATATGACTTTAACATTCTACTATCTAACCATCTCCATGAATTTAAAGTTCTATATCTCACTCAACATTCATACTAACATGCAACACAATTTTAAAAGGATCTTCTTAGATCTATAACACTCTCTTGACTCCTAAACAATGCAAAATTTAATTATGAAACTCTAGATATCTGTTCTTCAACTACCTCAGAGACCTGAGAGGGATAAATATATCTCATTTTATAAAAAGTACAAGGCCTGCGGCTTCCAAAACTAAGAAATGATATACCAGTGGCTGCCTGGACAGTTCCCATTTTCTCTCCATACATTACAGCATCGATCTTCAGTGGTTTGACCCCATTTCTCTGACAGACATTGATTGTAGAGCAGGGATTATGAAGGACTTGCCTATCCTGTCTTGGCAGAGCTAGGCTGTCGACTCACCTGCTTCCAGGTTTTGTCCTTTTTGGACAGCATTCTGTCTACAGTTGGAGCAAGGGGCTTTTCCTACCAAGAGATAGGCTTGTGACTAATTCAATCATCTCCCACTGGAGATTCTTCGATGCTCATCTTCTACTTGGAGGAGAATAGGGGGTGCTGTCAGGAGTTTATATGTCTTGATATAAAAAAAATCTAAAGTTACAAAAACATCTTTGAATGCCATATTCTGCAGATCTCTTGAGGTTTTTGAAGAGGCCCTATCTATCTCTTATATTAGGGTAAGCAGATGTTGCTTGTCTCTTAGCAGCTTTATTTCTGATTAGCTTAGAAAATAACTATAATAGGCTGTCATAGTACCTAACAGAATGACCAGCTTGCATAACCATTAGTTTGCATTTCTTAATTATCCTAAACAGTTTATGACAATTAGTAGTAAAAGGCCGAAACATCACATTTCATTTTTTTTCTTTACATACTAACTCTTCCATCCCATTTCTCTGATGTGGGGTGTCCTTATATAACAGTCCCTCATCTCATTTGAGAGGTCGTATGAGGGCCAAGAGCCTCCTCATTCATTGGGGGTCTAAAGCAGTACCATCAGTGAAAAGTGTCTCACTGCCCAGGAGAGATAACTACTAAACAAGCAAACCAATAAGCAGACAAATAGATAAAAAAAAGACTAAAAAATAGAAAAAAATATATAAAAATTAAAAATAAAAAGTCTATGTCCAAGTTCCCTTTGGTGTGTTAGTTGTAGTATCGATACCTTCTACAATATAGCTAAAATCCTACTAGAAGTGAATAGATGCCATATGCATCTTTCTGAGTCTAGGTTGGTCACTCAGAATGAGCTTTTCTAGTTCCATCCATTTGGCTGCAAATTGCATAATTTCATTGTTCCGGATAGCTGAATAGTATTACATTGTATACATGTATCACAGTTTTTTAACCCATTCTTCAGTTGAGGGACAGCTGGGTTGTTTCCAGTTTCTAGCTATTACAAATAAGGCTGCTATAAACATAGATGAGGAAACTTCCTTATGATTCCGTGAAGAGGCATTTGGGTGTATACCCAGAAGTGGTATGGCTGGGTCCTGAGGCAAAGCTATTCCAAGTTTTCTAAGATATCGCCAGACTGACCTCCATAGTGGTTGCAAAAGCCTGCATTCCCACCAGCAATGGAGTAGGGTACCCCTTTCTCCACACCCTCGCCAGCATGTGCTGTCATTTGAGCTTTTGATCTTAGCCATTCTGACAGGTGTGAGATGGAATCTCAGAGTCGTCTTGAGTTGCATTTCTCTGATGATTAAGGATGTTGAGCATTTCTTCAAGTGTCTCTCAGCCATTAGGGATTCCTCCTTTGTGAATTCTCTATTTAGCTGTGTCCCCCATTTTTTGATTGAGTTATTTTGTTTCCTGGTGTTTAATTTCTTGAGTTCTTTGTAGATTTTGGATATTAGCCCTCTGTCAGATGTGGAGTTGGTGAAGATTTTCTCCCAGTCTGTAGGCTGCCGCTTTGTTCCAATGACAGTGTCTTTTGCCTTACAGAATCTTTTCAGTTTCATGAGGTCCCATTTATTGATTGTTGATCTCAGGTCCTGAGCTGTTGGTGTTCTGTTCAGGAAGTTGTCACCTGTGCCAATTAGTTTGAGGGTTTCTCCCACTTTTTCTTCTAGTAGATTTAGTGTGACAGGTCTTATGTTAAGGTCTTTGATCCACTTGGACTTAAGTTTTGTACAAGGCGATAAGTATGGGACTAATCTCATTCTTTTACAAGTGGACATCCAGTTGGACCAGCACCATTTGTTGAAGATGCTGTCCTTCCGTTGTGTTGTTTTGGCTTCCTTGTCAAAAATTAGGTGGCCATAAATGTGTGGGTCTATTTTTGGATCTTCGATTTGATTCCATTGATCTACTGGTCTGTTTCTATACCAATACCATGCTGTTTTTACAACTATTGCTCTGTAGTACAGCTTAAAAATCTGGGATGGTGATACCTCCAGATGTTTTTTTATTGTACAGGATTGATTTAGCTATTCTGGGCTATTTATTGTTCCATATGAAATTGAGAATAGCTCTTTCCAAGTCTATAAAAAATTGTGTTGGTATTTTGATAGGA